>CAXAJV010001080.1:0-282000 GCA_963969225.1 Xylocopa violacea | reverse complement strand
GTTGGGTTAGGTTATGTTATATTACGTTATTGATGTATATAAAGATGCCACGGAGAAGTAGATGTCAACTCGCCAGGAATATTGTCAAATATTACCGCCGAGATGTTAGGTTGGGTTAGGTTAGGTTATATTACCTTATTGATGTATATGAAGGTCCCACGGAGACGTAGAGGCCAACTCGCCAAGTATGTTGTCAAATATTACCGCCGAGATGATAGGTTGGGTTAGGTTACGTTATATTACGTTATTGATGTATATAAAGGTCCCACGGAGACGTAGAGGCCAACAAGACAGGAATGTGGTCAAATATTACCGCCGAGATGTTAGATTGGGTTAGGTTATGTTATATTACGTTATTGATGAATATGAAGGTCCCACGGAGACGTAGAGGCCAACTCGCCAGGTATGTTTTCAAATATTACCGCCGAGATGTTAGGTTGGGTTAGGTTAGGTTATATTACGTTATTGATGTGTATGATGGTCCCACGGAGACGTAGAGGCCAACAAGCCAGGAATGTGGTCAAATATTACCGCCGAGATGTTAGATTGGCTTAGGTTATGTTATATTACGTTATTGATGTATATGAAGGTCAAACGTAGACGTAGAGGTCAAATTCGCCAGGTATGTTGTCGAATATTACCGCCGAGATGATAGGTTGGGTTAGGTTAGGTTATATTACGTTATTGATGTATATAAAGGTCCCACGGAGACGTAGAGGCCAACAAGCCAGGAATGTGGTCAAATATTACCGCCGAGATGTTAGATTGGGTTAGGTTATGTTATATTACGTTATTGATGTATATAAAGATGCCACGGAGACGTAGAGGTCAACTCGCTAGGAATATTGTCAAATATTACCGCCGAGATCTTAGGTTGGGTTAGGTTAGGTTATATTACGTTATTGATGTATATGAAGGTCCCACGGAGACGTAGAGGCCAACTCGCCAAGTATGTTGTCAAATATTACCGCCGAGGTGATAGGTTGGGTTAGGTTTCGTTATATTACGTTATTGATGTATATAAAGGTCCCACGGAGACGTAGAGGCCAACAAGACAGGAGTGTGGTCAAATATTACCGCCGAGATGTTAGGTTGGGTTAGGTTAGGTTATATTCCGTTATTGATGTTTATAAATGTCCCACGGAGACGTAGATGCCAACAACACAGGAATGTGGTCAAATATTAGCGCCGAGAGGTTAGGTTGGGTTAGGTTATGTTATATTACGTTATTGATGAATATGAAGGTCCCACGGAGACGTAGAGGCCAACTCGCCAGGTATGTTTTCAAATATTACCGCCGAGATGTTAGGTTGGGTTAGGTTAGGTTATATTACGTTATTGATGTGTATGATGGTCCCACGGAGACGTAGAGGCCAACAAGCCAGGAATGTGGTCAAATATTACCGCCGAGATGTTAGATTGGGTTAGGTTATGTTATATTACGTTATTGATGTATATGAAGGTCAAACGTAGACGTAGAGTCCAAATTCGCCAGGTATGTTGTCGAATATTACCTCCGAGATGATAGGTTAGGTTAGGTTAGGTTATGTTACGTTATCGATGTATATGAATGTCCCAAGGAGACGTAGAGGCCAACAAGCCAGGAATGTGGTCAAATATTACCGCCGAGATGTTAGGTTGGGTTAGGTTATGTTATATTACGTTATTGATGTATATAAAGATGCCACGGAGAAGTAGAGGTCAACTCGCCAGGAATATTGTCAAATATTACCGCCGAGATGTTAGGTTGGGTTAGGTTAGGTTATAATACCTTATTGATGTATATGAAGGTCCCACGGAGACGTAGAGGCCAACTCGCCAAGTATGTTGTCAAATATTACCGCCGAGATGTTAGGTTGGGTTAGGTTAGGTTATATTACGTTATTGATGTGTATGATGGTCCCACGGAGACGTAGAGGCCAACAAGCCAGGAATGTGGTCAAATATTACCGCCGAGATGTTAGATTGGGTTAGGTTATGTTATATTACGTTATTGATGTATATGAAGGTCAAACGTAGACGTAGAGTCCAAATTCGCCAGGTATGTTGTCGAATATTACCGCCGAGATGATAGGTTGTGTTAGGTTAGGTTATATTACGTTATTGATGTATATAAAGGTCCCACGGAGACCTAGAGGCCAACTCGCCAGGAATGTTGTCAAATATTACCTCCGAGATGATAGGTTAGGTTAGGTTAGGTTATGTTACGTTATCGATGTATATGAATGTCCCACGGAGACGTAGAGGCCAACAAGCGAGGAATGTGGTCAAATATTACCACCGAGATGTTAGATTGGGTTAGGTTATGTTATATTACGTTATTGATGTATATAAAGTTCCCACGGAGACGTAGAGGCCAACTCGCCAGGAATGATGTCAAATATTACCGCCGAGATGTTAGATTGGGTTACGTTAGGTTATATTACGTTATTGAAGTATGTAAAGGTCCCACGGAGACGTAGAGTCCAACAAGCCAGGAATGTGATCAAATATTACCGCCGAGATGTTAGATTGGGTTAGGTTATGTTATATTACGTTATTGATGAATATGAAGGTCCCACGGAGACGTAGAGGCCAACTCGCCAGGTATGTTTTCAAATATTACCTCCGAGATGTTAGGTTGGGTTAGGTTAGGTTATATTACGTTATTGATGTGTATGATGGTCCCACGGAGACGTAGAGGCCAACAAGCCAGGAATGTGGTCAAATATTACCGCCGAGATGTTAGATTGGGTTAGGTTATGTTATATTACGTTATTGATCTATATAAAGATGCCACGGAGACGTAGAGGTCAACTCGCCAGGAATATTGTCAAATATTACCGCCGAGATGTTAGGTTGGGTTAGGTTAGGTTATATTACGTTATTGATGTATATGAAGGTCCCACGGAGACGTAGAGGCCAACTCGCCAAGTATGTTGTCAAATATTACCGCCGAGATGTTAGGTTGGGTTAGGTTAGGTTATATTACGTTATTGATGTGTATGATGGTCCCACGGAGACGTAGAGGCCAACAAGCCAGGAATGTGGTCAAATATTACCGCCGAGATGTTAGATTGGGTTAGGTTATGTTATATTACGTTATTGATGTATATGAAGGTCAAACGTAGACGTAGAGGCCAAATTCGCCAGGTATGTTGTCGAATATTACCGCCGAGATGATAGGTTGGGTTAGGTTAGGTTATATTACGTTATTGATGTATATAAAGGTCCCACGGAGACCTAGAGGCCAACTCGCCAGGAATGTTGTCAAATATTACCTCCGAGATGATAGGTTAGGTTAGGTTAGGTTATGTTACGTTATTGATGTATATGAATGTCCCACGGAGACGTAGAGGCCAACAAGCCAGGAATGTGGTCAAATATTACCGCCGAGATGTTAGATTGGGTTAGGTTATGTTATATTACGTTATTGATGTATATAAAGATGCCACGGAGACGTAGAGGTCAACTCGCCAGGAATATTGTCAAATATTACCGCCGAGATCTTAGGTTGGGTTAGGTTAGGTTATATTACGTTATTGATGTATATGAAGGTCCCACGGAGACGTAGAGGCCAACTCGCCAAGTATGTTGTCAAATATTACCGCCGAGATGATAGGTTGGGTTAGGTTACGTTATATTACGTTATTGATGTATATAAAGGTCCCACGGAGACGTAGAGGCCAACAAGACAGGAATGTGGTCAAATATTACCGCCGAGATGTTAGGTTGGGTTAGGTTAGGTTATATTCCGTTATTGATGTAAATAATGGTCCCACGGAGACGTAGATGCCAACAAGACAGGAATGTGGTCAAATATTAACGCCGAGATGTTAGGTTGGGTTAGGTTAGGTTATATTACGTTATTGATGTATATAAAGTTCCCACGGAGACGTAGAGGCCAACTCGCCAGGAATGATGTCAAATATTACCGCCGAGATGTTAGATTGGGTTACGTTAGGTTATATTACGTTATTGAAGTATGTAAAGGTCCCACGGAGACGTAGAGTCCAACAAGCCAGGAATGTGATCAAATATTACCGCCGAGATGTTAGATTGGGTTAGGTTATGTTATATTACGTTATTGATGAATATGAAGGTCCCACGGAGACGTAGAGGCCAACTCGCCAGGTATGTTTTCAAATATTACCGCCGAGATGTTAGGTTGGGTTAGGTTAGGTTATATTACGTTATTGATGTGTATGATGGTCCCACGGAGACGTAGAGGCCAACAAGCCAGGAATGTGGTCAAATATTACCGCCGAGATGTTAGATTGGGTTAGGTTATGTTATATTACGTTATTGATGTATATGAAGGTCAAACGTAGACGTAGAGTCCAAATTCGCCAGGTATGTTGTCGAATATTACCGCCGAGATGATAGGTTGGGTTAGGTTAGGATATATTACGTTATTGATGTATATAAAGGTCCCACGGAGACCTAGAGGCCAACTCGCCAGGAATGTTGTCAAATATTACCTCCGAGATGATAGGTTAGGTTAGGTTAGGTTATGTTACGTTATCGATGTATATGAATGTCCCACGGAGACGTAGAGGCCGACAAGCCAGGAATGTGGTCAAATATTACCGCCGAGATGTTAGGTTGGGTTAGGTTATGTTATATTACGTTATTGATGTATATAAAGATGCCACGGAGAAGTAGAGGTCAACTCGCCAGGAATATTGTCAAATATTACCGCCGAGATGTTAGGTTGGGTTAGGTTAGGTTATATTACCTTATTGATGTATATGAAGGTCCCACGGAGACGTAGAGGTCAACTCGCCAGGAATATTGTCAAATATTACCGCCGAGATGATAGGTTGGGTTAGGTTACGTTATATTACGTTATTGATGTATATAAAGGTCCCACGGAGACGTAGAGGCCAACAAGACAGGAATGTGGTCAAATATTACCGCCGAGATGTTAGGTTGGGTTAGGTTAGGTTATATTCCGTTATTGATGTAAATAAAGGTCCCACGGAGACGTAGATGCCAACAAGACAGGAATGTGGTCAAATATTAACGCCGAGATGTTAGGTTGGGTTAGGTTAGGTTATATTACGTTATTGATGTATATAAAGGTCCCACGGAGACCTAGAGGCCAACTCGCCAGGAATGATGTCAAATATTACCGCCGAGATGTTAGATTGGGTTACGTTAGGTTATATTACGTTATTGAAGTATGTAAAGGTCCCACGGAGACGTAGAGTCCAACAAGCCAGGAATGTGGTCAAATATTACCGCCGAGATGTTAGATTGGGTTAGGTTATGTTATATTACGTTATTGATGAATATGAAGGTCCCACGGAGACGTAGAGGCCAACTCGCCAGGTATGTTTTCAAATATTACCGCCGAGATGTTAGGTTGGGTTAGGTTAGGTTATATTACGTTATTGATGTGTATGATGGTCCCACGGAGACGTAGAGGCCAACAAGCCAGGAATGTGGTCAAATATTACCGCCGACATGTTAGATTGGCTTAGGTTATGTTATATTACGTTATTGATGTATATGAAGGTCAAACGTAGACGTAGAGTCCAAATTCGCCAGGTATGTTGTCGAATATTACCGCCGAGATGATAGGTTGGGTTAGGTTAGGTTATATTACGTCATTGATGTATATAAAGGTCCCACGGAGACCTAGAGGCCAACTCGCCAGGAATGTTGTCAAATATTACCTCCGAGATGATAGGTTAGGTTAGGTTAGGTTATGTTACGTTATCGATGTATATGAATGTCCCACGGAGACGTAGAGGCCAACAAGCCAGGAATGTGGTCAAATATTACCGCCGAGATGTTAGATTGGGTTAGGTTATGTTATATTACGTTATTGATGTATATAAAGATGCCACGGAGACGTAGAGGTCAACTCGCCAGGAATATTGTCAAATATTACCGCCGAGATGTTAGGTTGGGTTAGGTTAGGTTATATTACGTTATTGATGTATATGAAGGTCCCACGGAGACGTAGAGGCCAACAAGCCAGGAATGTGGTCAAATATTACCGCCGAGATGTTAGATTGGGTTAGGTTATGTTATATTACGTTATTGATGTATATAAAGATGCCACGGAGACGTAGATGTCAACTCGCCAGGAATATTGTCAAATATTACCGCCGAGATGTTAGGTTGGGTTAGGTTAGGTTATATTACGTTATTGATGTATATGAAGGTCCCACGGAGACGTAGAGGCCAACTCGCCAAGTATATTGTCAAATATTACCGCCGAGATGATAGGTTGGGTTAGGTTACGTTATATTACGTTATTGATGTGTATGATGGTCCCACGGAGACGTAGAGTCCAACAAGCCAGGAATGTGGTCAAATATTACCGCCGAGATGTTAGATTGGCTTAGGTTATGTTATATTACGTTATTGATGTATATGAAGGTCAAACGGAGACGTAGAGGCCAAATTCGCCAGGTATGTTGTCGAATATTACCGCCGAGATGATAGGTTGGGTTAGGTTAGGTTATATTACGTTATTGATGTATATAAAGGTCCCACGGAGACCTAGAGGCCAACTCGCCAGGAATGTTGTCAAATATTACCTCCGAGATGATAGGTTAGGTTAGGTTAGGTTATGTTACGTTATAGAAGTATATGAATGTCCCACGGAGACGTAGAGGCCAACAAGCCAGGAATGTGGTCAAATATTACCGCCGAGATGTTAGGTTGGGTTAGGTTATGTTATATTACGTTATTGATGTATATAAAGATGCCACGGAGAAGTAGAGGTCAACTCGCCAGGAATATTGTCAAATATTACCGCCGAGATGTTAGGTTGGGTTAGGTTAGGTTATATTACCTTATTGATGTATATGAAGGTCCCACGGAGACCTAGAGGCCAACTCGCCAGGAATGTTGTCAAATATTACCTCCGAGATGATAGGTTAGGTTAGGTTAGGTTATGTTACGTTATTGATGTATATGAATGTCCCACGGAGACGTAGAGGCCAACAAGCCAGGAATGTGGTCAAATATTACCGCCGAGATGTTAGATTGGGTTAGGTTATGTTATATTACGTTATTGATGTATATAAAGATGCCACGGAGACGTAGAGGTCAACTCGCTAGGAATATTGTCAAATATTACCGCCGAGATCTTAGGTTGGGTTAGGTTAGGTTATATTACGTTATTGATGTATATGAAGGTCCCACGGAGACGTAGAGGCCAACTCGCCAAGTATGTTGTCAAATATTACCGCCGAGGTGATAGGTTGGGTTAGGTTTCGTTATATTACGTTATTGATGTATATAAAGGTCCCACGGAGACGTAGAGGCCAACAAGACAGGAATGTGGTCAAATATTACCGCCGAGATGTTAGGTTGGGTTAGGTTAGGTTATATTCCGTTATTGATGTTTATAAATGTCCCACGGAGACGTAGATGCCAACAAGACAGGAATGTGGTCAAATATTAGCGCCGAGAGGTTAGGTTGTGTTAGGTTAGGTTATATTACGTTATTGATGTATATAAAGTTCCCACGGAGACGTAGAGGCCAACTCGCCAGGAATGATGTCAAATATTACCGCCGAGATGTTAGATTGGGTTACGTTAGGTTATATTACGTTATTGAAGTATGTAAAGGTCCCACGGAGACGTAGAGTCCAACAAGCCAGGAATGTGGTCAAATATTGCCGCCGAGATGTTAGATTGGGTTAGGTTATGTTATATTACGTTATTGATGAATATGAAGGTCCCACGGAGACGTAGAGGCCAACTCGCCAGGTATGTTTTCAAATATTACCGCCGAGATGTTAGGTTGGGTTAGGTTAGGTTATATTACGTTATTGATGTGTATGATGGTCCCACGGAGACGTAGAGGCCAACAAGCCAGGAATGTGGTCAAATATTACCGCCGAGATGTTAGATTGGGTTAGGTTATGTTATATTACGTTATTGATGTATATGAAGGTCAAACGTAGACGTAGAGTCCAAATTCGCCAGGTATGTTGTCGAATATTACCGCCGAGATGATAGGTTGGGTTAGGTTAGGTTATATTACGTTATTGATGTATATAAAGGTCCCACGGAGACCTAGAGGCCAACTCGCCAGGAATGTTGTCAAATATTACCGCCGAGATGATAGGTTGGGTTAGGTTACGTTATATTACGTTATTGATGTATATAAAGGTCCCACGGAGACGTAGAGGCCAACAAGACAGGAATGTGGTCAAATATTACCGCCGAGATGTTAGGTTGGGTTAGGTTAGGTTATATTCCGTTATTGATGTAAATAAAGGTCCCACGGAGACGTAGATGCCAACAAGACAGGAATGTGGTCAAATATTAACGCCGAGATGTTAGGTTGGGTTAGGTTAGGTTATATTACGTTATTGATGTATATAAAGTTCCCACGGAGACGTAGAGGCCAACTCGCCAGGAATGATGTCAAATATTACCGCCGAGATGTTAGATTGGGTTACGTTAGGTTATATTACGTTATTGAAGTATGTAAAGGTCCCACGGAGACGTAGAGTCCAACAAGACAGGAATGTGGTCAAATATTACCGCCGAGATGTTAGATTGGGTTAGGTTATGTTATATTACGTTATTGATGTATATAAAGATGCCACGGAGACGTAGAGGTCAACTCGCCAGGAATATTGTCAAATATTACCGCCGAGATGTTAGGTTGGGTTAGGTTAGGTTATATTACATTATTGATGTATATGAAGGTCCCACGGAGACGTAGAGGCCAACTCGCCAAGTATATTGTCAAATATTACCGCCGAGATGATAGGTTGGGTTAGGTTACGTTATATTACGTTATTGATGTATATAAAGGTCCCACGGAGACGTAGAGGCCAACAAGACAGGAATCTGGTCAAATATTACCGCCGAGATGTTAGGTTGGGTTAGGTTAGGTTATATTACGTTATTGATGTATATAAAGTTCCCACGGAGACGTAGAGGCCAACTCGCCAGGAATGATGTCAAATATTACCGCCGAGATGTTAGATTGGGTTACGTTAGGTTATATTACGTTATTGAAGTATGTAAAGGTCCCACGGAGACGTAGAGTCCAACAAGCCAGGAATGTGATCAAATATTACCGCCGAGATGTTAGATTGGGTTAGGTTATGTTATATTACGTTATTGATGAATATGAAGGTCCCACGGAGACGTAGAGGCCAACTCGCCAGGTATGTTTTCAAATATTACCGCCGAGATGTTAGGTTGGGTTAGGTTAGGTTATATTACGTTATTGATGTGTATGATGGTCCCACGGAGACGTAGAGGCCAACAAGCCAGGAATGTGGTCAAATATTACCGCCGACATGTTAGATTGGCTTAGGTTATGTTATATTACGTTATTGATGTATATGAAGGTCAAACGTAGACGTAGAGTCCAAATTCGCCAGGTATGTTGTCGAATATTACCGCCGAGATGATAGGTTGGGTTAGGTTAGGTTATATTACGTTATTGATGTATATAAAGGTCCCACGGAGACCTAGAGGCCAACTCGCCAGGAATGTTGTCAAATATTACCTCCGAGATGATAGGTTAGGTTAGGTTAGGTTATGTTACGTTATCGATGTATATGAATGTCCCACGGAGACGTAGAGGCCAACAAGCCAGGAATGTGGTCAAATATTACCGCCGAGATGTTAGATTGGGTTAGGTTATGTTATATTACGTTATTGATGTATATAAAGATGCCACGGAGACGTAGAGGTCAACTCGCCAGGAATATTGTCAAATATTACCGCCGAGATGTTAGGTTGGGTTAGGTTAGGTTATATTACGTTATTGATGTATATGAAGGTCCCACGGAGACGTAGAGGCCAACAAGCCAGGAATGTGGTCAAATATTACCGCCGAGATGTTAGATTGGGTTAGGTTATGTTATATTACGTTATTGATGTATATAAAGATGCCACGGAGACGTAGAGGTCAACTCGCCAGGAATATTGTCAAATATTACCGCCGAGATGTTAGGTTGGGTTAGGTTAGGTTATATTACGTTATTGATGTATATGAAGGTCCCACGGAGACGTAGAGGCCAACTCGCCAAGTATATTGTCAAATATTACCGCCGAGATGATAGGTTGGGTTAGGTTACGTTATATTACGTTATTGATGTATATAAAGGTCCCACGGAGACGTAGAGGCCAACAAGACAGGAATCTGGTCAAATATTACCGCCGAGATGTTAGATTGGCTTAGGTTATGTTATATTACGTTATTGATGTATATGAAGGTCAAACGTAGACGTAGAGGCCAAATTCGCCAGGTATGTTGTCGAATATTACCGCCGAGATGATAGGTTGGGTTAGGTTAGGTTATATTACGTTATTGATGTATATAAAGGACCCACGGAGACCTAGAGGCCAACTCGCCAGGAATGTTGTCAAATATTACCTCCGAGATGATAGGTTAGGTTAGGTTAGGTTATGTTACGTTATCGAAGTATATGAATGTCCCACGGAGACGTAGAGGCCAACAAGCCAGGAATGTGGTCAAATATTACCGCCGAGATGTTAGGTTGGGTTAGGTTATGTTATATTACGTTATTGATGTATATAAAGATGCCACGGAGAAGTAGAGGTCAACTCGCCAGGAATATTGTCAAATATTACCGCCGAGATGTTAGGTTGGGTTAGGTTAGGTTATATTACCTTATTGATGTATATGAAGGTCCCACGGAGACCTAGAGGCCAACTCGCCAGGAATGTTGTCAAATATTACCTCCGAGATGATAGGTTAGGTTAGGTTAGGTTATGTTACGTTATCGAAGTATATGAATGTCCCACGGAGACGTAGAGGCCAACAAGCCAGGAATGTGGTCAAATATTACCGCCGAGATGTTAGGTTGGGTTAGGTTATGTTATATTACGTTATTGATGTATATAAAGATGCCACGGAGAAGTAGAGGTCAACTCGCCAGGAATATTGTCAAATATTACCGCCGAGATGTTAGGTTGGGTTAGGTTAGGTTATATTACGTTATTGATGTATATGAAGGTCCCACGGAGACGTAGAGGCCAACTCGCCAAGTATATTGTCAAATATTACCGCCGAGATGATAGGTTGGGTTAGGTTACGTTATATTACGTTATTGATGTATATAAAGGTCCCACGGAGACGTAGAGGCCAACAAGACAGGAATCTGGTCAAATATTACCGCCGAGATGTTAGGTTGGGTTAGGTTAGGTTATATTACGTTATTGATGTATATAAAGTTCCCACGGAGACGTAGAGGCCAACTCGCCAGGAATGATGTCAAATATTACCGCCGAGATGTTAGATTGGGTTACGTTAGGTTATATTACGTTATTGAAGTATGTAAAGGTCCCACGGAGACGTAGAGTCCAACAAGCCAGGAATGTGATCAAATATTACCGCCGAGATGTTAGATTGGGTTAGGTTATGTTATATTACGTTATTGATGAATATGAAGGTCCCACGGAGACGTAGAGGCCAACTCGCCAGGTATGTTTTCAAATATTACCGCCGAGATGTTAGGTTGGGTTAGGTTAGGTTATATTACGTTATTGATGTGTATGATGGTCCCACGGAGACGTAGAGGCCAACAAGCCAGGAATGTGGTCAAATATTACCGCCGAGATGTTAGATTGGCTTAGGTTATGTTATATTACGTTATTGATGTATATGAAGGTCAAACGTAGACGTAGAGTCCAAATTCGCCAGGTATGTTGTCGAATATTACCGCCGAGATGATAGGTTGGGTTAGGTTAGGTTATATTACGTTATTGATGTATATAAAGGTCCCACGGAGACCTAGAGGCCAACTCGCCAGGAATGTTGTCAAATATTACCTCCGAGATGATAGGTTAGGTTAGGTTAGGTTATGTTACGTTATCGATGTATATGAATGTCCCACGGAGACGTAGAGGCCAACAAGCCAGGAATGTGGTCAAATATTACCGCCGAGATGTTAGATTGGGTTAGGTTATGTTATATTACGTTATTGATGTATATAAAGATGCCACGGAGACGTAGAGGTCAACTCGCCAGGAATATTGTCAAATATTACCGCCGAGATGTTAGGTTGGGTTAGGTTAGGTTATATTACGTTATTGATGTATATGAAGGTCCCACGGAGACGTAGAGGCCAACAAGCCAGGAATGTGGTCAAATATTACCGCCGAGATGTTAGATTGGGTTAGGTTATGTTATATTACGTTATTGATGTATATAAAGATGCCACGGAGACGTAGAGGTCAACTCGCCAGGAATATTGTCAAATATTACCGCCGAGATGTTAGGTTGGGTTAGGTTAGGTTATATTACGTTATTGATGTATATGAAGGTCCCACGGAGACGTAGAGGCCAACTCGCCAAGTATATTGTCAAATATTACCGCCGAGATGATAGGTTGGGTTAGGTTACGTTATATTACGTTATTGATGTGTATGATGGTCCCACGGAGACGTAGAGTCCAACAAGCCAGGAATGTGGTCAAATATTACCGCCGAGATGTTAGATTGGCTTAGGTTATGTTATATTACGTTATTGATGTATATGAAGGTCAAACGTAGACGTAGAGGCCAAATTCGCCAGGTATGTTGTCGAATATTACCGCCGAGATGATAGGTTGGGTTAGGTTAGGTTATATTACGTTATTGATGTATATAAAGGTCCCACGGAGACCTAGAGGCCAACTCGCCAGGAATGTTGTCAAATATTACCTCCGAGATGATAGGTTAGGTTAGGTTAGGTTATGTTACGTTATTGATGTATATGAATGTCCCACGGAGACGTAGAGGCCAACAAGCCAGGAATGTGGTCAAATATTACCGCCGAGATGTTAGATTGGGTTAGGTTATGTTATATTACGTTATTGATGTATATAAAGATGCCACGGAGACGTAGAGGTCAACTCGCCAGGAATATTGTCAAATATTACCGCCGAGATCTTAGGTTGGGTTAGGTTAGGTTATATTACGTTATTGATGTATATGAAGGTCCCACGGAGACGTAGAGGCCAACTCGCCAAGTATGTTGTCAAATATTACCGCCGAGGTGATAGGTTGGGTTAGGTTTCGTTATATTACGTTATTGATGTATATAAAGGTCCCACGGAGACGTAGAGGCCAACAAGACAGGAATGTGGTCAAATATTACCGCCGAGATGTTAGGTTGGGTTAGGTTAGGTTATATTCCGTTATTGATGTATATGAATGTCCCACGGAGACGTAGATGCCAACAAGACAGGAATGTGGTCAAATATTAACGCCGAGAGGTTAGGTTGGGTTAGGTTAGGTTATATTACGTTATTGATGTATATAAAGTTCCCACGGAGACGTAGAGGCCAACTCGCCAGGAATGATGTCAAATATTACCGCCGAGATGTTAGATTGGGTTACGTTAGGTTATATTACGTTATTGAAGTATGTAAAGGTCCCACGGAGACGTAGAGTCCAACAAGCCAGGAATGTGGTCAAATATTACCGCCGAGATATTAGATTGGGTTAGGTTATGTTATATTACGTTATTGATGAATATGAAGGTCCCACGGATACGTAGAGGCCAACTCGCCAGGTATGTTTTCAAATATTACCGCCGAGATGTTAGGTTGGGTTAGGTTAGGTTATATTACGTTATTGATGTGTATGATGGTCCCACGGAGACGTAGAGGCCAACAAGCCAGGAATGTGGTCAAATATTACCGCCGAGATGTTAGATTGGGTTAGGTTATGTTATATTACGTTATTGATGTATATGAAGGTCCCACGGAGACGTAGAGTCCAAATTCGCCAGGTATGTTGTCGAATATTACCGCCGAGATGATAGGTTGGGTTAGGTTATGTTATATTACGTTATTGATGTATATAAAGATGCCACGGAGAAGTAGAGGTCAACTCGCCAGGAATATTGTCAAATATTACCGCCGAGATGTTAGGTTGGCTTAGGTTAGGTTATATTACCTTATTGATGTATATGAAGGTCCCACGGAGACGTAGAGGCCAACTCGCCAAGTATGTTGTCAAATATTACCGCCGAGATGATAGGTTGGGTTAGGTTACGTTATATTACGTTATTGATGTATATAAAGGTCCCACGCAGACGTACAGGCCAACAAGACAGGAATGTGGTCAAATATTACCGCCGAGATGTTAGGTTGGGTTAGGTTAGGTTATATTCCGTTATTGATGTAAATAAAGGTCCCACGGAGACGTAGATGCCAACAAGACAGGAATGTGGTCAAATATTAACGCCGAGATGTTAGGTTGGGTTAGGTTAGGTTATATTACGTTATTGATGTATATAAAGTTCCCACGGAGACGTAGAGGCCAACTCGCCAGGAATGATGTCAAATATTACCGCCGAGATGTTAGATTGGGCTACGTTAGGTTATATTACGTTATTGAAGTATGTAAAGGTCCCACGGAGACGTAGAGTCTAACAACCCAGGAATGTGGTCAAATATTACCGCCGAGATGTTAGATTGGGTTAGGTTATGTTATATTACGTTATTGATGAATATGAAGGTCCCACGGAGACGTAGAGGCCAACTCGCCAGGTATGTTTTCAAATATTACCGCCGAGATGATAGGTTGGGTTAGGTTACGTTATATTACGTTATTGATGTGTATGATGGTCCCACGGAGACGTAGAGGCCAACAAGCCAGGAATGTGGTCAAATATTACCGCCGAGATGTTAGATTGGGTTAGGTTATGTTATATTACGTTATTGATGTATATGAAGGTCAAACGTAGACGTAGAGTCCAAATTCGCTAGGTATGTTGTCGAATATTACCGCCGAGATGATAGGTTGGGTTAGGTTAGGTTATATTACGTTATTGATGTATATAAAGGTCCCACGGAGACCTAGAGGCCAGCTCGCCAGGAATGTTGTCAAATATTACCTCCGAGATGATAGGTTAGGTTAGGTTAGGTTATGTTACGTTATTGATGTATATGAATGTCCCACGGAGACGTAGAGGCCAACAAGCCAGGAATGTGGTCAAATATTACCGCCGAGATGTTAGATTGGGTTAGGTTATGTTATATTACGTTATTGATGTATATAAAGATGCCACGGAGACGTAGAGGTCAACTCACCAGGAATATTGTCAAATATTACCGCCGAGATCTTAGGTTGGGTTAGGTTAGGTTATATTACGTTATTGATGTATATGAAGGTCCCACGGAGACGTAGAGGCCAACTCGCCAAGTATGTTGTCAAATATTACCGCCGAGATGATAGGTTGGGTTAGGTTACGTTATATTACGTTATTGATGTATATAAAGATCCCACGGAGACGTAGAGGCCAACAAGACAGGAATGTGGTCAAATATTACCGCCGAGATGTTAGGTTGGGTTAGGTTAGGTTATATTCCGTTATTGATGTAAATAAAGGTCCCACGGAGACGTAGATGCCAACAAGGCAGGAATGTGGTCAAATATTAACGCCGAGATGTTTGGTTGGGTTAGGTTAGGTTATATTACGTTATTGATGTATATAAAGTTCCCACGGAGACGTAGAGGCCAACTCGCCAGGAATGATGTCAAATATTACCGCCGAGATGTTAGATTGGGTTACGTTAGGTTATATAACGTTATTGAAGTATGTAAAGGTCCCACGGAGACGTAGAGTCCAACAAGCCAGGAATGTGGTCAAATATTACCGCCGAGATGTTAGATTGGGTTAGGTTATGTTATATTATGTTATTGATGAATATGAAGGTCCCACGGAGAAGTAGAGGCCAACTCGCCAGGTATGTTTTCAAATATGACCGCCGAGATGTTAGGTTGGGTTAGGTTAGGTTATATTACGTTATTGATGTGTATGATGGTCCCACGGAGACGTAGAGGCCAACAAGCCAGGAATGTGGTCAAATATTACCGCCGAGATGTTAGATTGGGTTAGGTTATGTTATATTACGTTATTGATGTATATGAAGGTCAAACGTAGACGTAGAGTCCAAATTCGCCAGGTATGTTGTCGAATATTACCGCCGAGATGATAGGTTGGGTTAGGTTAGGTTATATTACGTTATTGATGTATATAAAGGTCCCACGGAGACCTAGAGGCCAACTCGCCAGGAATGTTGTCAAATATTACCTCCGAGATGATAGGTTAGGTTAGGTTAGGTTATGTTACGTTGTCGATGTATATGAATGTCCCACGGAGACGTAGAGGCCAACAAGCCAGGAATGTGGTCAAATATTACCGCCGAGATGTTAGATTGGGTTAGGTTATGTTATATTACGTTATTGATGTATATAAAGATGCCACGGAGACGTAGAGGTCAACTCGCCAGGAATATTGTCAAATATTACCGCCGAGATGTTAGGTTGGGTTAGGTTAGGTTATATTACGTTATTGATGTATATGAAGGTCCCACGGAGACGTAGAGGCCAACAAGCCAGGAATGTGGTCAAATATTACCGCCGAGATGTTAGATTGGGTTAGGTTATGTTATATTACGTTATTGATGTATATAAAGATGCCACGGAGACGTAGAGGTCAACTCGCCAGGAATATTGTCAAATATTACCGCCGAGATGTTAGGTTGGGTTAGGTTAGGTTATATTACGTTATTGATGTATATGAAGGTCCCACGGAGACGTAGAGGCCAACTCGCCAAGTATATTGTCAAATATTACCGCCGAGATGATAGGTTGGGTTAGGTTACGTTATATTACGTTATTGATGTATATAAAGGTCCCACGGAGACGTAGAGGCCAACAAGACAGGAATGTGGTCAAATATTACCGCCGAGATGTTAGATTGGGTTAGGTTATGTTATATTACGTTATTGATGTATATAAAGGTCCCACGGAGACGTAGAGGCCAACAAGACAGGAATGTGGTCAAATATTACCGCCGAGATGTTAGGTTGGGTTAGGTTAGGTTATATTCCGTTATTGATGTATATAAATGTCCCACGGAGACGTAGATGCCAACAAGACAGGAATGTGGTCAAATATTAACGCCGAGAGGTTAGGTTGGGTTAGGTTAGGTTATATTACGTTATTGATGTATATAAAGTTCCCACGGAGACGTAGAGGCCAACTCGCCAGGAATGATGTCAAATATTACCGCCGAGATGTTAGATTGGGTTACGTTAGGTTATATTACGTTATTGAAGTATGTAAAGGTCCCACGGAGACGTAGAGTCCAACAAGCCAGGAATGTGGTCAAATATTACCGCCGAGATATTAGATTGGGTTAGGTTATGTTATATTACGTTATTGATGAATATGAAGGTCCCACGGAGACGTAGAGGCCAACTCGCCAGGTATGTTTTCAAATATTACCGCCGAGATGTTAGGTTGGGTTAGGTTAGGTTATATTACGTTATTGATGTGTATGATGGTCCCACGGAGACGTAGAGGCCAACAAGCCAGGAATGTGGTCAAATATTACCGCCGAGATGTTAGATTGGGTTAGGTTATGTTATATTACGTTATTGATGTATATGAAGGTCAAACGTAGACGTAGAGTCCAAATTCGCCAGGTATGTTGTCGAATATTACCGCCGAGATGATAGGTTGGGTTAGGTTAGGTTATATTACGTTATTGATGTATATAAAGGTCCCACGGAGACCTAGAGGCCAACTCGCCAGGAATGTTGTCAAATATTACCTCCGAGATGATAGGTTAGGTTAGGTTAGGTTATGTTACGTTATCGAAGTATATGAATGTCCCACGGAGACGTAGAGGCCAACAAGCCAGGAATGTGGTCAAATATTACCGCCGAGATGTTAGGTTGGGTTAGGTTATGTTATATTACGTTATTGATGTATATAAAGATGCCACGGAGAAGTAGAGGTGAACTCGCCAGGAATATTGTCAAATATTACCGCCGAGATGTTAGTTTGGCTTAGGTTAGGTTATATTACCTTATTGATGTATATGAAGGTCCCACGGAGACGTAGAGGCCAACTCGCCAAGTATGTTGTCAAATATTACCGCCGAGGTGATAGGTTGGGTTAGGTTTCGTTATATTACGTTATTGATGTATATAAAGGTCCCACGGAGACGTAGAGGCCAACAAGACAGGAATGTGGTCAAATATTACCGCCGAGATGTTAGGTTGGGTTAGGTTAGGTTATATTCCGTTATTGATGTATATAAATGTCCCACGGAGACGTAGATGCCAACAAGACAGGAATGTGGTCAAATATTAACGCCGAGAGGTTAGGTTGGGTTAGGTTAGGTTATATTACGTTATTGATGTATATAAAGTTCCCACGGAGACGTAGAGGCCAACTCGCCAGGAATGATGCCAAATATTACCGCCGAGATGTTAGATTGGGTTACGTTAGGTTATATTACGTTATTGAAGTATGTAAAGGTCCCACGGAGACGTAGAGTCCAACAAGCCAGGAATGTGGTCAAATATTACCGCCGAGATATTAGATTGGGTTAGGTTATGTTATATTACGTTATTGATGAATATGAAGGTCCCACGGAGACGTAGAGGCCAACTCGCCAGGTATGTTTTCAAATATTACCGCCGAGATGTTAGGTTGGGTTAGGTTAGGTTATATTACGTTATTGATGTGTATGATGGTCCCACGGAGACGTAGAGGCCAACAAGCCAGGAATGTGGTCAAATATTACCGCCGAGATGTTAGATTGGGTTAGGTTATGTTATATTACGTTATTGATGTATATGAAGGTCAAACGTAGACGTAGAGTCCAAATTCGCCAGGTATGTTGTCGAATATTACCGCCGAGATGATAGGTTGGGTTAGGTTAGGTTATATTACGTTATTGATGTATATAAAGGTCCCACGGAGACCTAGAGGCCAACTCGCCAGGAATGTTGTCAAATATTACCTCCGAGATGATAGGTTAGGTTATGTTAGGTTATGTTACGTTATCGAAGTATATGAATGTCCCACGGAGACGTAGAGGCCAACAAGCCAGGAATGTGGTCAAATATTACCGCCGAGATGTTAGGTTGGGTTAGGTTATGTTATATTACGTTATTGATGTATATAAAGATGCCACGGAGAAGTAGAGGTCAACTCGCCAGGAATATTGTCAAATATTACCGCCGAGATGTTAGGTTGGGTTAGGTTAGGTTATATTACGTTATTGATGTATATGAAGGTCCCACGGAGACGTAGAGGCCAACTCGCCAAGTATATTGTCAAATATTACCGCCGAGATGATAGGTTGGGTTAGGTTACGTTATATTACGTTATTGATGTATATAAAGGTCCCACGGAGACGTAGAGGCCAACAAGACAGGAATCTGGTCAAATATTACCGCCGAGATGTTAGGTTGGGTTAGGTTAGGTTATATTACGTTATTGATGTATATAAAGTTCCCACGGAGACGTAGAGGCCAACTCGCCAGGAATGATGTCAAATATTACCGCCGAGATGTTAGATTGGGTTACGTTAGGTTATATTACGTTATTGAAGTATGTAAAGGTCCCACGGAGACGTAGAGTCCAACAAGCCAGGAATGTGGTCAAATATTACCGCCGAGATGTTAGATTGGGTTAGGTTATGTTATATTACGTTATTGATGTATATAAAGATGCCACGGAGACGTAGAGGTCTACTCGCCAGGAATATTGTCAAATATTACCGCCGAGATGTTAGGTTGGGTTAGGTTAGGTTATATTACGTTATTGATGTATATGAAGGTCCCACGGAGACGTAGAGGCCAACTCGCCAAGTATATTGTCAAATATTACCGCCGAGATGATAGGTTGGGTTAGGTTACGTTATATTACGTTATTGATGTGTATGATGGTCCCACGGAGACGTAGAGTCCAACAAGCCAGGAATGTGGTCAAATATTACCGCCGAGATGTTAGATTGGCTTAGGTTATGTTATATTACGTTATTGATGTATATGAAGGTCAAACGTAGACGTAGAGGCCAAATTCGCCAGGTATGTTGTCGAATATTACCGCCGAGATGATAGGTTGGGTTAGGTTAGGTTATATTACGTTATTGATGTATATAAAGGTCCCACGGAGACCTAGAGGCCAACTCGCCAGGAATGTTGTCAAATATTACCGCCGAGATGTTAGATTGGGTTACGTTAGGTTATATTACGTTATTGAAGTATGTAAAGGTCCCACGGAGACGTAGAGTCCAACAAGCCAGGAATGTGGTCAAATATTACCGCCGAGATATTAGATTGGGTTAGGTTATGTTATATTACGTTATTGATGAATATGAAGGTCCCACGGATACGTAGAGGCCAACTCGCCAGGTATGTTTTCAAATATTACCGCCGAGATGTTAGGTTGGGTTAGGTTAGGTTATATTACGTTATTGATGTGTATGATGGTCCCACGGAGACGTAGAGGCCAACAAGCCAGGAATGTGGTCAAATATTACCGCCGAGATGTTAGATTGGGTTAGGTTATGTTATATTACGTTATTGATGTATATGAAGGTCAAACGTAGACGTAGAGTCCAAATTCGCCAGGTATGTTGTCGAATATTACCGCCGAGATGATAGGTTGGGTTAGGTTAGGTTATATTACGTTATTGATGTATATAAAGGTCCCACGGAGACCTAGAGGCCAACTCGCCAGGAATGTTGTCAAATATTACCTCCGAGATGATAGGTTAGGTTATGTTAGGTTATGTTACGTTATCGAAGTAAATGAATGTCCCACGGAGACGTAGAGGCCAACAAGCCAGGAATGTGGTCAAATATTACCGCCGAGATGTTAGGTTGGGTTAGGTTATGTTATATTACGTTATTGATGTATATAAAGATGCCACGGAGAAGTAGAGGTCAACTCGCCAGGAATATTGTCAAATATTACCGCCGAGATGTTAGGTTGGCTTAGGTTAGGTTATATTACCTTATTGATGTATATGAAGGTCCCACGGAGACGTAGAGGCCAACTCGCCAAGTATGTTGTCAAATATTACCGCCGAGATGATAGGTTGGGTTAGGTTACGTTATATTACGTTATTGATGTATATAAAGGTCCCACGCAGACGTAGAGGCCAACAAGACAGGAATGTGGTCAAATATTACCGCCGAGATGTTAGGTTGGGTTAGGTTAGGTTATATTCCGTTATTGATGTAAATAAAGGTCCCACGGAGACGTAGATGCCAACAAGACAGGAATGTGGTCAAATATTAACGCCGAGATGTTAGGTTGGGTTAGGTTAGGTTATATTACGTTATTGATGTATATAAAGTTCCCACGGAGACGTAGAGGCCAACTCGCCAGGAATGATGTCAAATATTACCGCCGAGATGTTAGATTGGGCTACGTTAGGTTATATTACGTTATTGAAGTATGTAAAGGTCCCACGGAGACGTAGAGTCCAACAAGCCAGGAATGTGGTCAAATATTACCGCCGAGATGTTAGATTGGGTTAGGTTATGTTATATTACGTTATTGATGAATATGAAGGTCCCACGGAGACGTAGAGGCCAACTCGCCAAGTATGTTGTCAAATATTACCGCCGAGATGATAGGTTGGGTTAGGTTACGTTATATTACGTTATTGATGTATATAAAGATCCCACGGAGACGTAGAGGCCAACAAGACAGGAATGTGGTCAAATATTACCGCCGAGATGTTAGGTTGGGTTAGGTTAGGTTATATTCCGTTATTGATGTAAATAAAGGTCCCACGGAGACGTAGATGCCAACAAGACAGGAATGTGGTCAAATATTAACGCCGAGATGTTTGGTTGGGTTAGGTTAGGTTATATTACGTTATTGATGTATATAAAGTTCCCACGGAGACGTAGAGGCCAACTCGCCAGGAATGATGTCAAATATTACCGCCGAGATGTTAGATTGGGTTACGTTAGGTTATATAACGTTATTGAAGTATGTAAAGGTCCCACGGAGACGTAGAGTCCAACAAGCCAGGAATGTGGTCTAATATTACCGCCGAGATGTTAGATTGGGTTAGGTTATGTTATATTATGTTATTGATGAATATGAAGGTCCCACGGAGACGTAGAGGCCAACTCGCCAGGTATGTTTTCAAATATTACCGCCGAGATGTTAGGTTGGGTTAGGTTAGGTTATATTACGTTATTGATGTGTATGATGGTCCCACGGAGACGTAGAGGCCAACAAGCCAGGAATGTGGTCAAATATTACCGCCGAGATGTTAGATTGGGTTAGGTTATGTTATATTACGTTATTGATGTATATGAAGGTCAAACGTAGACGTAGAGTCCAAATTCGCCAGGTATGTTGTCGAATATTACCGCCGAGATGATAGGTTGGGTTAGGTTAGGTTATATTACGTTATTGATGTATATAAAGGTCCCACGGAGACCTAGAGGCCAACTCGCCAGGAATGTTGTCAAATATTACCTCCGAGATGATAGGTTAGGTTAGGTTAGGTTATGTTACGTTATCGATGTATATGAATGTCCCACGGAGACGTAGAGGCCAACAAGCCAGGAATGTGGTCAAATATTACCGCCGAGATGTTAGATTGGGTTAGGTTATGTTATATTACGTTATTGATGTATATAAAGATGCCACGGAGACGTAGAGGTCAACTCGCCAGGAATATTGTCAAATATTACCGCCGAGATGTTAGGTTGGGTTAGGTTAGGTTATATTACGTTATTGATGTATATGAAGGTCCCACGGAGACGTAGAGGCCAACAAGCCAGGAATGTGGTCAAATATTACCGCCGAGATGTTAGATTGGGTTAGGTTATGTTATATTACGTTATTGATGTATATAAAGATGCCACGGAGACGTAGAGGTCAACTCGCCAGGAATATTGTCAAATATTACCGCCGAGATGTTAGGTTGGGTTAGGTTAGGTTATATTACGTTATTGATGTATATGAAGGTCCCACGGAGACGTAGAGGCCAACTCGCCAAGTATATTGTCAAATATTACCGCCGAGATGATAGGTTGGGTTAGGTTACGTTATATTACGTTATTGATGTATATAAAGGTCCCACGGAGACGTAGAGGCCAACAAGACAGGAATGTGGTCAAATATTACCGCCGAGATGTTAGATTGGGTTAGGTTATGTTATATTACGTTATTGATGTATATAAAGGTCCCACGGAGACGTAGAGGCCAACAAGACAGGAATGTGGTCAAATATTACCGCCGAGATGTTGGGTTGGGTTAGGTTAGGTTATATTCCGTTATTGATGTATATAAATGTCCCACGGAGACGTAGATGCCAACAAGACAGGAATGTGGTCAAATATTAACGCCGAGAGGTTAGGTTGGGTTAGGTTAGGTTATATTACGTTATTGATGTATATAAAGTTCCCACGGAGACGTAGAGGCCAACTCGCCAGGAATGATGTCAAATATTACCGCCGAGATGTTAGATTGGGTTACGTTAGGTTATATTACGTTATTGAAGTATGTAAAGGTCCCACGGAGACGTAGAGTCCAACAAGCCAGGAATGTGGTCAAATATTACCGCCGAGATATTAGATTGGGTTAGGTTATGTTATATTACGTTATTGATGAATATGAAGGTCCCACGGAGACGTAGAGGCCAACTCGCCAGGTATGTTTTCAAATATTACCGCCGAGATGTTAGGTTGGGTTAGGTTAGGTTATATTACGTTATTGATGTGTATGATGGTCCCACGGAGACGTAGAGGCCAACAAGCCAGGAATGTGGTCAAATATTACCGCCGAGATGTTAGATTGGGTTAGGTTATGTTATATTACGTTATTGATGTATATGAAGGTCAAACGTAGACGTAGAGTCCAAATTCGCCAGGTATGTTGTCGAATATTACCGCCGAGATGATAGGTTGGGTTAGGTTAGGTTATATTACGTTATTGATGTATATAAAGGTCCCACGGAGACCTAGAGGCCAACTCGCCAGGAATGTTGTCAAATATTACCTCCGAGATGATAGGTTAGGTTAGGTTAGGTTATGTTACGTTATCGAAGTATATGAATGTCCCACGGAGACGTAGAGGCCAACAAGCCAGGAATGTGGTCAAATATTACCGCCGAGATGTTAGGTTGGGTTAGGTTATGTTATATTACGTTATTGATGTATATAAAGATGCCACGGAGAAGTAGAGGTGAACTCGCCAGGAATATTGTCAAATATTACCGCCGAGATGTTAGTTTGGCTTAGGTTAGGTTATATTACCTTATTGATGTATATGAAGGTCCCACGGAGACGTAGAGGCCAACTCGCCAAGTATGTTGTCAAATATTACCGCCGAGATGATATGTTGGGTTAGGTTACGTTATATTACGTTATTGATGTATATAAAGGTCCCACGCAGACGTAGGGGCCAACAAGACAGGAATGTGGTCAAATATTACCGCCGAGATGTTAGGTTGGGTTAGGTTAGGTTATATTCCGTTATTGATGTAAATAAAGGTCCCACGGAGACGTAGATGCCAACAAGACAGGAATGTGGTCAAATATTAACGCCGAGATATTAGGTTGGGTTAGGTTAGGTTATATTACGTTATTGATGTATATAAAGTTCCCACGGAGACGTAGAGGCCAACTCGCCAGGAATGATGTCAAATATTACCGCCGAGATGTTAGATTGGGTTACGTTAGGTAATATTACGTTATTGAAGTATGTAAAGGTCCCACGGAGACGTAGAGTCCAACAAGCCAGGAATGTGGTCAAATATTACCGCCGAGATGTTAGATTGGGTTAGGTTATGTTATATTACGTTATTGATGAATATGAAGGTCCCACGGAGACGTAGAGGCCAACTCGCCAGGTATGTTTTCAAATATTACCGCCGAGATGTTAGGTTGGGTTAGGTTAGGTTATATTACGTTATTGATGTGTATGATGGTCCCACGGAGACGTAGAGGCCAACAAGCCAGGAATGTGGTCAAATATTACCGCCGAGATGTTAGATTGGGTTAGGTTATGTTATATTACGTTATTGATGTATATGAAGGTCAAACGTAGACGTAGAGTCCAAATTCGCCAGGTATGTTGTCGAATATTACCGCCGAGATGATAGGTTGGGTTAGGTTAGGTTATATTACGTTATTGATGTATATGAAGGTCCCACGGAGACGTAGAGGCCAACTCGCCAAGTATATTGTCAAATATTACCGCCGAGATGATAGGTTGGGTTAGGTTACGTTATATTACGTTATTGATGTATATAAAGGTCCCACGGAGACGTAGAGGCCAACAAGACAGGAATGTGGTCAAATATTACCGCCGAGATGTTAGATTGGGTTAGGTTATGTTATATTACGTTATTGATGTATATAAAGATGCCACGGAGACGTAGAGGTCAACTCGCCAGGAATATTGTCAAATATTACCGCCGAGATCTTAGGTTGGGTTAGGTTAGGTTATATTACGTTATTGATGTATATGAAGGTCCCACGGAGACGTAGAGGCCAACTCGCCAAGTATGTTGTCAAATATTACCGCCGAGATGATAGGTTGGGTTAGGTTACGTTATATTACGTTATTGATGTATATAAAGGTCCCACGGAGACGTAGAGGCCAACAAGACAGGAATGTGGTCAAATATTACCGCCGAGATGTTAGGTTGGGTTAGGTTAGGTTATATTCCGTTATTGATGTAAATAAAGGTCCCACGGAGACGTAGATGCCAACAAGACAGGAATGTGGTCAAATATTAACGCCGAGATGTTAGGTTGGGTTAGGTTAGGTTATATTACGTTATTGATGTATATAAAGTTCCCACGGAGACGTAGAGGCCAACTCGCCAGGAATGATGTCAAATATTACCGCCGAGATGTTAGATTGGGTTACGTTAGGTTATATTACGTTATTGAAGTATGTAAAGGTCCCACGGAGACGTAGAGTCCAACAAGCCAGGAATGTGGTCAAATATTACCGCCGAGATGTTAGATTGGGTTAGGTTATGTTATATTACGTTATTGATGAATATGAAGGTCCCACGGAGACGTAGAGGCCAACTCGCCAGGTATGTTTTCAAATATTACCGCCGAGATGTTAGGTTGGGTTAGGTTAGGTTATATTACGTTATTGATGTGTATGATGGTCCCACGGAGACGTAGAGGCCAACAAGCCAGGAATGTGGTCAAATATTACCGCCGAGATGTTAGATTGGGTTAGGTTATGTTATATTACGTTATTGATGTATATGAAGGTCAAACGTAGACGTAGAGTCCAAATTCGCCAGGTATGTTGTCGAATATTACCGCCGAGATGATAGGTTGGGTTAGGTTAGGTTATATTACGTTATTGATGTATATAAAGGTCCCACGGAGACCTAGAGGCCAACTCGCCAGGAATGTTGTCAAATATTACCTCCGAGATGATAGGTTAGGTTAGGTTAGGTTATGTTACGTTATCGATGTATATGAATGTCCCACGGAGACGTAGAGGGCAACAAGCCAGGAATGTGGTCAAATATTACCGCCGAGATGTTAGATTGGGTTAGGTTATGTTATATTACGTTATTGATGTATATAAAGATGCCACGGAGACGTAGAGGTCAACTCGCCAGGAATATTGTCAAATATTACCGCCGAGATGTTAGGTTGGGTTAGGTTAGGTTACATTACGTTATTGATGTATATGAAGGTCCCACGGAGACGTAGAGGCCAACTCGCCAAGTATATTGTCAAATATTACCGCCGAGATGATAGATTGGGTTAGGTTATGTTATATTACGTTATTGATGAATCTGAAGGTCCCACGGAGACGTAGAGGCCAACTCGCCAGGTATGTTTTCAAATATTACCGCCGAGATGTTAGGTTGGGTTAGGTTAGGTTATATTACGTTATTGATGTGTATGATGGTCCCACGGAGACGTAGAGGCCAACAAGCCAGGAATGTGGTCAAATATTACCGCCGAGATGTTAGATTGGCTTAGGTTATGTTATATTACGTTATTGATGTATATGAAGGTCAAACGTAGACGTAGAGGCCAAATTCGCCAGGTATGTTGTCGAATATTACCGCCGAGATGATAGGTTGGGTTAGGTTAGGTTATATTACGTTATTGATGTATATAAAGGTCCCACGGAGACCTAGAGGCCAACTCGCCAGGAATGTTGTCAAATATTACCTCCGAGATGATAGGTTAGGTTAGGTTAGGTTATGTTACGTTATTGATGTATATGAATGTCGCACGGAGACGTAGAGGCCAACAAGCCAGGAATGTGGTCAAATATTACCGCCGAGATGTTAGATTGGGTTAGGTTATGTTATATTACGTTATTGATGTATATAAAAATGCCACGGAGACGTAGAGGTCAACTCGCCAGGAATATTGTCAAATATTACCGCCGACATCTTAGGTTGGGTTAGGTTAGGTTATATTACGTTGTTGATGTATATGAAGGTCCCACGGAGACGTAGAGGCCAACAAGACAGGAATGTGGTCAAATATTACCGCCGAGATGTTAGGTTGGGTTAGGTTAGGTTATATTCCGTTATTGATGTATATAAATGTCCCACGGAGACGTAGATGCCAACAAGACAGGAATGTGGTCAAATATTAACGCCGAGAGGTTAGGTTGGGTTAGGTTAGGTTATATTACGTTATTGATGTATATAAAGTTCCCACGGAGACGTAGAGGCCAACTCGCCAGGAATGATGTCAAATACTACCGCCGAGATGTTAGATTGGGTTACGTTAGGTTATATTACGTTATTGAAGTATGTAAAGGTCCCACGGAGACGTAGAGTCCAACAAGCCAGGAATGTGGTCAAATATTACCGCCGAGATGTTAGATTGGGTTAGGTTATGTTATATTACGTTATTGATGAATATGAATGTCCCACGGAGACGTAGAGGCCAACTCGCCAGGTATGTTTTCAAATATTACCGCCG
The DNA here is from genome assembly GCA_963969225.1 of Xylocopa violacea. Classification (NCBI taxonomy): domain Eukaryota; kingdom Metazoa; phylum Arthropoda; class Insecta; order Hymenoptera; family Apidae; genus Xylocopa; species Xylocopa violacea. Next base: position 254,299 of record CAXAJV010001080.1, on the reverse strand, counting down.
AGATGTTAGGTTGGCTTAGGTTAGGTTATATTACGTTATTGATGTGTATGATGGTCCCACGGAGACGTAGAGGCCAACTCGCCAGGAATGTTGTCAAATATTACCTCCGAGATGATAGGTTAGGTTAGGTTAGGTTATGTTACGTTATTGATGTATATGAATGTCCCACGGAGACGTAGAGGCCAACAAGCCAGGAATGTGGTCAAATATTACCGCCGAGATGTTAGATTGGGTTAGGTTATGTTATATTACGTTATTGATGAATATGAATGTCCCACGGAGACGTAGAGGCCAACTCGCCAGGTATGTTTTCAAATATTACCGCCGAGATGTTAGGTTGGGTTAGGTTAGGTTATATTACGTTATTGATGTGTATGATGGTCCCACGGAGACGTAGAGGCCAACAAGCCAGGAATGTGGTCAAATATTACCGCCGAGATGTTAGATTGGCTTAGGTTATGTTATATTACGTTATTGATGTATATGAAGGTCAAACGTAGACGTAGAGGCCAAATTCGCCAAGTATGTTGTCGAATATTACCGCCGAGATGATAGGTTGGGTTAGGTTAGGTTATATTACGTTATTGATGTATATAAAGGTCCCACGGAGACCTAGAGGCCAACTCGCCAGGAATGTTGTCAAATATTACCTCCGAGATGATAGGTTAGGTTAGGTTAGGTTATGTTACGTTATTGATGTATATGAATGTCCCACGGAGACGTAGAGGCCAACAAGCCAGGAATGTGGTCAAATATTACCGCCGAGATGTTAGATTGGCTTAGGTTATGTTATATTACGTTATTGATGTATATGAAGGTCAAACGTAGACGTAGAGGCCAAATTCGCCAGGTATGTTGTCGAATATTACCGCCGAGATGATAGGTTGGGTTAGGTTAGGTTATATTACGTTATTGATGTATATAAAGGTCCCACGGAGACCTAGAGGCCAACTCGCCAGGAATGTTGTCAAATATTACCTCCGAGATGATAGGTTAGGTTAGGTTAGGTTATGTTACGTTATTGATGTATATGAATGTCCCACGGAGACGTAGAGGCCAACAAGCCAGGAATGTGGTCAAATATTACCGCCGAGATGTTAGATTGGGTTAGGTTATGTTATATTACGTTATTGATGTATATAAAGATGCCACGGAGACGTAGAGGTCAACTCGCCAGGAATATTGTCAAATATTACCGCCGAGATCTTAGGTTGGGTTAGGTTAGGTTATATTACGTTATTGATGTATATGAAGGTCCCACGGAGACGTAGAGGCCAACTCGCCAAGTATGTTGTCAAATATTACCGCCGAGGTGATAGGTTGGGTTAGGTTTCGTTATATTACGTTATTGATGTATATAAAGGTCCCACGGAGACGTAGAGGCCAACAAGACAGGAATGTGGTCAAATATTACCGCCGAGATGTTAGGTTGGGTTAGGTTAGGTTATATTCCGTTATTGATGTATATAAATGTCCCACGGAGACGTAGATGCCAACAAGACAGGAATGTGGTCAAATATTAACGCCGAGAGGTTAGGTTGGGTTAGGTTAGGTTATATTACGTTATTGATGTATATAAAGTTCCCACGGAGACGTAGAGGCCAACTCGCCAGGAATGATGTCAAATATTACCGCCGAGGTGTTAGATTGGGTTACGTTAGGTTATATTACGTTATTGAAGTATGTAAAGGTCCCACGGAGACGTAGAGTCCAACAAGCCAGGAATGTGGTCAAATATTACCGCCGAGATGTTAGGTTGGGTTAGGTTAGGTTATATTACGTTATTGATGTATATAAAGTTCCCACGGAGACGTAGAGGCCAACTCGCCAGGAATGATGTCAAATACTACCGCCGAGATGTTAGATTGGGTTACGTTAGGTTATATTACGTTATTGATGTATATGAATGTCCCACGGAGACGTAGAGGTCAACAAGCCAGGAATGTGGTCAAATATTACCGCCGAGATGTTAGATTGGGTTAGGTTATGTTATATTACGTTATTGATGTATATAAAGATGCCACGGAGACGTAGAGGTCAACTCGCCAGGAATATTGTCAAATATTACCGCCGAGATCTTAGGTTGGGTTAGGTTAGGTTATATTACGTTATTGATGTATATAAAGATGCCACGGAGAAGTAGAGGTCAACTCGCCAGGAATATTGTCAAATATTACCGCCGAGATGTTAGGTTGGGTTAGGTTAGGTTATATTACCTTATTGATGTATATGAAGGTCCCACGGAGACGTGGAGGCCAACTCGCCAAGTATGTTGTCAAATATTACCGCCGAGATGATAGGTTGGGTTAGGTTACGTTATATTACGTTATTGATGTATATAAAGGTCCCACGGAGACGTAGAGGCCAACAAGACAGGAATGTGGTCAAATATTACCGCCGAGATGTTAGGTTGGGTTAGGTTAGGTTATACTCCGTTATTGATGTAAATAAAGGTCCCACGGAGACGTAGATGCCAACAAGACAGGAATGTGGTCAAATATTAACGCCGAGATGTTAGGTTGGGTTAGGTTAGGTTATATTACGTTATTGATGTATATAAAGTTCCCACGGAGACGTAGAGGCCAACTCGCCAGGAATGATGTCAAATACTACCGCCGAGATGTTAGATTGGGTTACGTTAGGTTATATTACGTTATTGAAGTATGTAAAGGTCCCACGGAGACGTAGAGTCCAACAAGCCAGGAATGTGGTCAAATATTACCGCCGAGATGTTAGATTGGGTTAGGTTATGTTATATTACGTTATTGATGAATATGAAGGTCGCACGGAGACGTAGAGGCCAACTCGCCAGGTATGTTTTCAAATATTACCGCCGAGATGTTAGGTTGGGTTAGGTTAGGTTATATTACGTTATTGATGTGTATGATGGTCCCACGGAGACGTAGAGGCCAACAAGCCAGGAATGTGGTCAAATATTAACGCCGATATGTTAGGTTGGGTTAGGTTAGGTTATATTACGTTATTGATGTATATAAAGTTCCCACGGAGACGTAGAGGCCAACTCGCCAGGAATGATGTCAAATACTACCGCCGAGATGTTAGATTGGGTTACGTTAGGTTATATTACGTTATTGAAGTATGTAAAGGTCCCACGGAGACGTAGAGTCCAACAAGCCAGGAATGTGGTCAAATATTACCGCCGAGATGTTAGATTGGGTTAGGTTAGGTTATGTTACGTTATTGATGTATATGAATGTCCCACGGAGACGTAGAGGCCAACAAGCCAGGAATGTGGTCAAATATAACCGCCGAGATGTTAGATTGGGTTAGGTTATGTTATATTACGTTATTGATGTATATAAAGATGCCACGGAGACGTAGAGGTCAACTCGCCAGGAATATTGTCAAATATTACCGCCGAGATCTTAGGTTGGGTTAGGTTAGGTTATATTACGTTATTGATGTATATGAAGGTCCCACGGAGACGTAGAGGCCAACTCGCCAAGTATGATGTCAAATATTACCGCCGAGGTGATAGGTTGGGTTAGGTTACGTTATATTACGTTATTGATGTATATAAAGGTCCCACGGAGACGTAGAGGCCAACAAGACAGGAATGTGGTCAAATATTACCACCGAGATGTTAGGTTGGGTTAGGTTAGGTTATATTCCGTTATTGCTGTATATAAATGTCCCACGGAGACGTAGCTGCCAACAAGACAGGAATGTGGTCAAATATTAACGCCGAGAGGTTAGGTTGGGTTAGGTTAGGTTATATTACGTTATTGATGTATATAAAGTTCCCACGGAGACGTAGAGGCCAACTCGCCAGGAATGATGTCAAATATTACCGCCGAGATGTTAGATTGGGTTACGTTAGGTTATATTACGTTATTGAAGTATGTAAAGGTCCCACGGAGACGTAGAGTCCAACAAGCCAGGAATGTGGTCAAATATTACCGCCGAGATGTTAGATTGGGTTAGGTTATGTTATATTACGTTATTGATGAATATGAAGGTCGCACGGAGACGTAGAGGCCAACTCGCCAGGTATGTTTTCAAATATTACCGCCGAGATGTTAGGTTGGGTTAGGTTAGGTTATATTACGTTATTGATGTGTATGATGGTCCCACGGAGACGTAGAGGCCAACAAGCCAGGAATGTGGTCAAATATTAACGCCGATATGTTAGGTTGGGTTAGGTTAGGTTATATTACGTTATTGATGTATATAAAGTTCCCACGGAGACGTAGAGGCCAACTCGCCAGGAATGATGTCAAATACTACCGCCGAGATGTTAGATTGGGTTACGTTAGGTTATATTACGTTATTGAAGTATGTAAAGGTCCCACGGAGACGTAGAGTCCAACAAGCCAGGAATGTGGTCAAATATTACCGCCGAGATGTTAGATTGGGTTAGGTTAGGTTATGTTACGTTATTGATGTATATGAATGTCCCACGGAGACGTAGAGGCCAACAAGCCAGGAATGTGGTCAAATATAACCGCCGAGATGTTAGATTGGGTTAGGTTATGTTATATTACGTTATTGATGTATATAAAGATGCCACGGAGACGTAGAGGTCAACTCGCCAGGAATATTGTCAAATATTACCGCCGAGATCTTAGGTTGGGTTAGGTTAGGTTATATTACGTTATTGATGTATATGAAGGTCCCACGGAGACGTAGAGGCCAACTCGCCAAGTATGATGTCAAATATTACCGCCGAGGTGATAGGTTGGGTTAGGTTACGTTATATTACGTTATTGATGTATATAAAGGTCCCACGGAGACGTAGAGGCCAACAAGACAGGAATGTGGTCAAATATTACCACCGAGATGTTAGGTTGGGTTAGGTTAGGTTATATTCCGTTATTGCTGTATATAAATGTCCCACGGAGACGTAGCTGCCAACAAGACAGGAATGTGGTCAAATATTAACGCCGAGAGGTTAGGTTGGGTTAGGTTAGGTTATATTACGTTATTGATGTATATAAAGTTCCCACGGAGACGTAGAGGCCAACTCGCCAGGAATGATGTCAAATATTACCGCCGAGATGTTAGATTGGGTTACGTTAGGTTATATTACGTTATTGAAGTATGTAAAGGTCCCACGGAGACGTAGAGTCCAACAAGCCAGGAATGTGGTCAAATATTACCGCCGAGATGTTAGATTGGGTTAGGTTATGTTATATTACGTTATTGATGAATATGAAGGTCGCACGGAGACGTAGAGGCCAACTCGCCAGGTATGTTTTCAAATATTACCGCCGAGATGTTAGGTTGGGTTAGGTTAGGTTATATTACGTTATTGATGTGTATGATGGTCCCACGGGGACGTAGAGGCCAACAAGCCAGGAATGTGGTCAAATATTACCGCCGAGATGTTAGATTGGGTTAGGTTATGTTATATTACGTTATTGATGTATATGAAGGTCAAACGTAGACGTAGAGTCCAAATTCGCCAGGTATGTTGTCGAATATTACCGCCGAGATGATAGGTTGGGTTAGGTTAGGTTATATTACGTTATTGATGTATATAAAGGTCCCACGGAGACCTAGAGGCCAACTCGCCAGGAATGTTGTCAAATTTTACCTCCGAGATGATAGGTTAGGTTAGGTTAGGTTATGTTACGTTATCGATGTATATGAATGTCCCACGGAGACGTAGAGGCCAACAAGCCAGGAATGTGGTCAAATATTACCGCCGAGATGTTAGATTGGGTTAGGTTATGTTATATTACGTTATTGATGTATATAAAGATGCCACGGAGACGTAGAGGTCAACTCGCCAGGAATATTGTCAAATATTACCGCCGAGATGTTAGGTTGGGTTAGGTTAGGTTATATTACGTTATTGATGTATATGAAGGTCCCACGGAGACGTAGAGGCCAACAAGCCAGGAATGTGGTCAAATATTACCGCCGAGATGTTAGATTGGGTTAGGTTATGTTATATTACGTTATTGATGTATATGAAGGTCCCACGGAGACGTAGAGGCCAACTCGCCAAGTATATTGTCAAATATTACCGCCGAGATGATAGGTTGGGTTAGGTTACGTTATATTACGTTATTGATGTATATAAAGGTCCCACGGAGACGTAGAGGCCAACAAGACAGGAATGTGGTCAAATATTACCGCCGAGATGTTAGGTTGGGTTAGGTTAGGTTATATTACGTTATTGATGTATATAAAGTTCCCACGGAGACGTAGAGGCCAACTCGCCAGGAATGATGTCAAATACTACCGCCGAGATGTTAGATTGGGTTACGTTAGGTTATATTACGTTATTGATGTATATGAATGTCCCACGGAGACGTAGAGGTCAACAAGCCAGGAATGTGGTCAAATATTACCGCCGAGATGTTAGATTGGGTTAGGTTATGTTATATTACGTTATTGATGTATATAAAGATGCCACGGAGAAGTAGAGGTCAACTCGCCAGGAATATTGTCAAATATTACCGCCGAGATCTTAGGTTGGGTTAGGTTAGGTTATATTACGTTATTGATGTATATGAAGGTCCCACGGAGACGTAGAGGCCAACTCGCCAAGTATGTTGTCAAATATTACCGCCGAGGTGATAGGTTGGGTTAGGTTTCGTTATATTACGTTATTGATGTATATAAAGGTCCCACGGAGACGTAGAGGCCAACAAGACAGGAATGTGGTCAAATATTACCGCCGAGATGTTAGGTTGGGTTAGGTTAGGTTATATTCCGTTATTGATGTATATAAATGTCCCACGGAGACGTAGATGCCAACAAGACAGGAATGTGGTCAAATATTAACGCCGAGAGGTTAGGTTGGGTTAGGTTAGGTTATATTACGTTATTGATGTATATAAAGTTCCCACGGAGACGTAGAGGCCAACTCGCCAGGAATGATGTCAAATATTACCGCCGAGATGTTAGATTGGGTTACGTTAGGTTATATTACGTTATTGAAGTATGTAAAGGTCCCACGGAGACGTAGAGTCCAACAAGACAGGAATGTGGTCAAATATTACCGCCGAGATGTTAGATTGGGTTAGGTTATGTTATATTACGTTATTGATGAATATGAAGGTCCCACGGAGACGTAGAGGCCAACTCGCCAGGTATGTTCTCAAATATTACCGCCGAGATGTTAGGTTGGGTTAGGTTAGGTTATATTACGTTATTGATGTGTATGATGGTCCCACGGAGACGTAGAGGCCAACAAGCCAGGAATGTGGTCAAATATTACCGCCGAGATGTTAGATTGGGTTAGGTTATGTTATATTACGTTATTGATGTATATGAAGGTCAAACGTAGACGTAGAGTCCAAATTCGCCAGGTATGTTGTCGAATATTACCGCCGAGATGATAGGTTGGGTTAGGTTAGGTTATATTACGTTATTGATGTATATAAAGGTCCCACGGAGACCTAGAGGCCAACTCGCCAGGAATGTTGTCAAATATTACCTCCGAGATGATAGGTTAGGTTAGGTTAGGTTATGTTACGTTATCGATGTATATGAATGTCCCACGGAGACGTAGAGGCCAACAAGCCAGGAATGTGGTCAAATATTACCGCCGAGATGTTAGGTTGGGTTAGGTTATGTTATATTACGTTATTGATGTATATAAAGATGCCACGGAGAAGTAGAGGTCAACTCGCCAGGAATATTGTCAAATATTACCGCCGAGATGTTAGGTTGGGTTAGGTTAGGTTATATTACCTTATTGATGTATATGAAGGTCCCACGGAGACGTAGAGGCCAACTCGCCAAGTATGTTGTCAAATATTACCGCCGAGATGATAGGTTGGGTTAGGTTACGTTATATTACGTTATTGATGTATATAAAGGTCCCACGGAGACGTAGAGGCCAACAAGACAGGAATGTGGTCAAATATTACCGCCGAGATGTTAGGTTGGGTTAGGTTAGGTTATACTCCGTTATTGATGTAAATAAAGGTCCCACGGAGACGTAGATGCCAACAAGACAGGAATGTGGTCAAATATTAACGCCGAGATGTTAGGTTGGGTTAGGTTAGGTTATATTACGTTATTGATGTATATAAAGTTCCCACGGAGACGTAGAGGCCAACTCGCCAGGAATGATGTCAAATACTACCGCCGAGATGTTAGATTGGGTTACGTTAGGTTATATTACGTTATTGAAGTATGTAAAGGTCCCACGGAGACGTAGAGTCCAACAAGCCAGGAATGTGGTCAAATATTACCGCCGAGATGTTAGATTGGGTTAGGTTATGTTATATTACGTTATTGATGAATATGAAGGTCGCACGGAGACGTAGAGGCCAACTCGCCAGGTATGTTTTCAAATATTACCGCCGAGATGTTAGGTTGGGTTAGGTTAGGTTATATTACGTTATTGATGTGTATGATGGTCCCACGGAGACGTAGAGGCCAACAAGCCAGGAATGTGGTCAAATATTAACGCCGATATGTTAGGTTGGGTTAGGTTAGGTTATATTACGTTATTGATGTATATAAAGTTCCCACGGAGACGTAGAGGCCAACTCGCCAGGCATGATGTCAAATACTACCGCCGAGATGTTAGATTGGGTTACGTTAGGTTATATTACGTTATTGAAGTATGTAAAGGTCCCACGGAGACGTAGAGTCCAACAAGCCAGGAATGTGGTCAAATATTACCGCCGAGATGTTAGATTGGGTTAGGTTATGTTATATTACGTTATTGATGAATATGAAGGTCCCACGGAGACGTAGAGGCCAACTCGCCAGGTATGTTTTCAAATATTACCGCCGAGATGTTACGTTGAGTTAGGTTAGGTTATATTACGTTATTGATGTGTATGATGGTCCCACGGTGACGTAGAGGCCAACAAGCCAGGAATGTGGTCAAATATTACCGCCGAGATGTTAGATTGGGTTAGGTTATGTTATATTACGTTATTGATGTATATGAAGGTCAAACGTAGACGTAGAGGCCAAATTCGCCAGGTATGTTGTCGAATATTACCGCCGAGATGATAGGTTAGGTTAGGTTAGGTTATATTACGTTATTGATGTATATAAAGGTCCCACGGAGACCTAGAGGCCAACTCGCCAGGAATGTTGTCAAATATTACCTCCGAGATGATAGGTTAGGTTAGGTTAGGTTATGTTACGTTATTGATGTATATGAATGTCCCACGGAGACGTAGAGGCCAACAAGCCAGGAATGTGGTCAAATATAACCGCCGAGATGTTAGATTGGGTTAGGTTAGGTTATATTACGTTATTGATGTATATGAAGGTCCCACGGAGACGTAGAGGTCAACTCGCCAAGTACGTTGTCAAATATTACCGCCGAGATGATAGGTTGGGTTAGGTTACGTTATATTACGTTATTGATGTATATAAAGGTCCCACGGAGACGTAGAGGCCAACAAGACAGGAATGTGGTCAAATATTACCGCCGAGATGTTAGGTTGGGTTAGGTTAGGTTATATTCCGTTATTGATGTATATAAATGTCCCACGGAGACGTAGATGCCAACAAGACAGGAATGTGGTCAAATATTAACGCCGAGAGGTTAGGTTGGGTTAGGTTAGGTTATATTACGTTATTGATGTATATAAAGTTCCCACGGAGACGTAGAGGCCAACTCGCCAGGAATGATGTCAAATATTACCGCCGAGATGTTAGATTGGGTGACGTTAGGTTATATTACGTTATTGAAGTATGTAAAGGTCCCACGGAGACGTAGAGTCCAACAAGCCAGGAAAGTGGCCAAATATTACCGCCGAGATGTTAGATTGGGTTAGGTTATGTTATATTACGTTATTGATGAATATGAAGGTCCCACGGAGACGTAGAGGCCAACTCGCCAGGTATGTTTTCAAATATTACCGCCGAGATGTTAGGTTGGATTAGGTTAGGTTATATTACGTTATTGATGTGTATGATGGTCCCACGGAGACGTAGAGGCCAACAAGCCAGGAATGTGGTCAAATATTACCGCCGAGATGTTAGATTGGGTTAGGTTATGTTATATTACGTTATTGATGTATATAAAGATGCCACGGAAACGTAGAGGTCAACTCGCCAGGAATATTGTCAAATATTACCGCCGAGATGTTAGGTTGGGTTAGGTTAGGTTATATTACGTTATTTATGTATATGAAGGTCCCACGGAGACGTAGAGGCCAACTCGCCAAGTATGTTGTCAAATATCACCGCCGAGATGTTAGGTTGGGTTAGGTTAGGTTATATTACGTTACTGATGTATATGAAGGTCCCACGGAGACGTAGAGGCCAACTCGCCAAGTATGTTGTCGAATATTACCGCCGAGATGATAGGTTGGGTTAGGTTAGGTTATATTACGTTATTGATGTATATAAAGGTCCCACGGAGACCTAGAGGCCAACTCGCCAGGAATGTTGTCAAATATTACCTCCGAGATGATAGGTTAGGTTAGGTTAGGTTATATTCCGTTATTGAAGTATGTAAAGGTCCCACGGAGACGTAGAGTCCAACAAGCCAGGAATGTGGTCAAATATTACCGCCGAGATGTTAGGTTGGGTTAGGTTAGGTTATATTACGTTATTGATGTATATAAAGGTCCCACGGAGACCTAGAGGCCAACTCGCCAGGAATGTTGTCAAATATTACCGCCGAGATGATAGGTTGGGTTAGGTTACGTTATATTACGTTATTGATGTATATAAAGGTCCCACGGAGACCTAGAGGCCAACTCGCCAGGAATGTTGTCAAATAATACCGCCGAGATGATAGGTTGGGTTAGGTTAGGTTATATTCCGTTATTGATGTATGTAAAGGTCCCACGGAGACGTAGATGCCAACAAGACAGGAATGTGGTCAAATATTAACGCCGAGATGTTAGGTTGGGTTAGGTTAGGTTATATTACGTTATTGATGTATATAAAGTTCCCACGGAGACGTAGAGGCCAACTAGCCAGGAATGATGTCAAATATTACCGCCGAGATGTTAGATTGGGTTAGGTTAGGTTGTATTACGTTATTGATGTATATGAAGGTCAAACGTAGACGTAGAGTCCAAATTCGCCAGGTATGTTGTCGAATATTACCGCCGAGATGATAGGTTGGGTTAGGTTAGGTTATATTACGTTATTGATGTATATAAAGGTCCCACGGAGACCTAGAGGCCAACTCGCCAGGAATGTTGTCAAATATTACCTCCGAGATGATAGGTTAGGTTAGGTTAGGTTATGTTACGTTATCGATGTATATGAATGTCCCACGGAGACGTAGAGGCCAACAAGCCAGGAATGTGGTCAAATATTACCGCCGAGATGTTAGATTGGGTTAGGTTATGTTATATTACGTTATTGATGAATATGAAGGTCCCACGGAGACGTAGAGGCCAACTCGCCAGGTATGTTTTCAAATATTACCGCCGGGATGTTAGGTTGGGTTAGGTTAGGTTATATTACGTTATTGATGTGTATGATGGTCCCACGGAGACGTAGAGGCCAACAAGCCAGGAATGTGGTCAAATATTACCGCCGAGATGTTAGATTGGGTTAGGTTATGTTATATTACGTTATTGATGTATATGAAGGTCAAACGTAGACGTAGAGTCCAAATTTGCTAGGTATGTTGTCGAATATTACCGCCGAGATGATAGGTTGGGTTAGGTTAGGTTATATTACGTTATTGATGTATATAAAGGTCCCACGGAGACGTAGAGGCCAACAAGACAGGAATGTGGTCAAATATTACCGCCGAGATGTTAGGTTGGGTTAGGTTAGGTTATATTACGTTATTGAAGTATGTAAAGGTCCCACGGAGACGTAGAGTCCAACAAGCCAGGAATGTGGTCAAATATTACCGCCGAGATGTTAGATTGGGTTAGGTTAGGTTATATTACGTTATTGATGTATATGAAGGTCCCACGGAGACGTAGAGGTCAACTCGCCAAGTACGTTGTCAAATATTACCACCGAGATGATAGGTTGGGTTAGGTTACGTTATATTACGTTATTGATGTATATAAAGGTCCCACGGAGACGTAGAGGCCAAGAAGACAGGAATGTGGTCAAATATTACCGCCGAGATGTTAGGTTGGGTTAGGTTAGGTTATATTCCGTTATTGATGTATATAAATGTCCCACGGAGACGTAGATGCCAACAAGACAGGAATGTGGTCAAATATTAACGCCGAGAGGTTAGGTTGGGTTAGGTTAGGTTATATTACGTTATTGATGTATATAAAGTTCCCACGGAGACGTAGAGGCCAACTCGCCAGGAATGATGTCAAATATTACCGCCGAGATGTTAGATTGGGTGACGTTAGGTTATATTACGTTATTGAAGTATGTAAAGGTCCCACGGAGACGTAGAGTCCAACAAGCCAGGAAAGTGGTCAAATATTACCGCCGAGATGTTAGATTGGGTTAGGTTATGTTATATTACGTTATTGATGAATATGAAGGTCCCACGGAGACGTAGAGGCCAACTCGCCAGGTATGTTTTCAAATATTACCGCCGAGATGTTAGGTTGGATTAGGTTAGGTTATATTACGTTATTGATGTGTATGATGGTCCCACGGAGACGTAGAGGCCAACAAGCCAGGAATGTGGTCAAATATTACCGCCGAGATGTTAGATTGGGTTAGGTTATGTTATATTACGTTATTGATGTATATGAAGGTCAAACGTAGACGTAGAGTCCAAATTCGCCAGGTATGTTGTCGAATATTACCGCCGAGATGATAGGTTGGGTTAGGTTATGTTATATTACGTTATTGATGTATATAAAGGTCCCACGGAGACCTAGAGGCCAACTCGCCAGGAATGTTGTCAAATATTACCTCCGAGATGATAGGTTAGGTTAGGTTAGGTTATGTTACGTTATCGATGTATATGAATGTCCCACGGAGACGTAGAGGCCAACAAGCCAGGAATGTGGTCAAATATTACCGCCGAGATGTTAGATTGGGTTAGGTTATGTTATATTACGTTATTGATGAATATGAAGGTCCCACGGAGACGTAGAGGCCAACTCGCCAGGTATGTTTTCAAATATTACCGCCGAGATGTTAGGTTGGGTTAGGTTAGGTTATATTACGTTACTGATGTATATGAAGGTCCCACGGAGACGTAGAGGCCAACTCGCCAAGTATGTTGTCGAATATTACCGCCGAGATGATAGGTTGGGTTAGGTTAGGTTATATTACGTTATTGATGTATATAAAGGTCCCACGGAGACCTAGAGGCCAACTCGCCAGGAATGTTGTCAAATATTACCTCCGAGATGATAGGTTAGGTTAGGTTAGGTTATGTTACGTTATCGATGTATATGAATGTCCCACGGAGACGTAGAGGCCAACAAGCCAGGAATGTGGTCAAATATTACCGCCGAGATGTTAGATTGGGTTAGGTTATGTTATATTACGTTATTGATGAATATGAAGGTCCCACGGAGACGTAGAGGCCAACTCGCCAGGTATGTTTTCAAATATTACCGCCGGGATGTTAGGTTGGGTTAGGTTAGGTTATATTACGTTATTGATGTGTATGATGGTCCCACGGAGACGTAGAGGCCAACAAGCCAGGAATGTGGTCAAATATTACCGCCGAGATGTTAGATTGGGTTAGGTTATGTTATATTACGTTATTGATGTATATGAAGGTCAAACGTAGACGTAGAGTCCAAATTTGCTAGGTATGTTGTCGAATATTACCGCCGAGATGATAGGTTGGGTTAGGTTAGGTTATATTACGTTATTGATGTATATAAAGGTCCCACGGAGACGTAGAGGCCAACAAGACAGGAATGTGGTCAAATATTACCGCCGAGATGTTAGGTTGGGTTAGGTTAGGTTATATTACGTTATTGAAGTATGTAAAGGTCCCACGGAGACGTAGAGTCCAACAAGCCAGGAATGTGGTCAAATATTACCGCCGAGATGTTAGATTGGGTTAGGTTAGGTTATATTACGTTATTGATGTATATGAAGGTCCCACGGAGACGTAGAGGTCAACTCGCCAAGTACGTTGTCAAATATTACCACCGAGATGATAGGTTGGGTTAGGTTACGTTATATTACGTTATTGATGTATATAAAGGTCCCACGGAGACGTAGAGGCCAAGAAGACAGGAATGTGGTCAAATATTACCGCCGAGATGTTAGGTTGGGTTAGGTTAGGTTATATTCCGTTATTGATGTATATAAATGTCCCACGGAGACGTAGATGCCAACAAGACAGGAATGTGGTCAAATATTAACGCCGAGAGGTTAGGTTGGGTTAGGTTAGGTTATATTACGTTATTGATGTATATAAAGTTCCCACGGAGACGTAGAGGCCAACTCGCCAGGAATGATGTCAAATATTACCGCCGAGATGTTAGATTGGGTGACGTTAGGTTATATTACGTTATTGAAGTATGTAAAGGTCCCACGGAGACGTAGAGTCCAACAAGCCAGGAAAGTGGTCAAATATTACCGCCGAGATGTTAGATTGGGTTAGGTTATGTTATATTACGTTATTGATGAATATGAAGGTCCCACGGAGACGTAGAGGCCAACTCGCCAGGTATGTTTTCAAATATTACCGCCGAGATGTTAGGTTGGATTAGGTTAGGTTATATTACGTTATTGATGTGTATGATGGTCCCACGGAGACGTAGAGGCCAACAAGCCAGGAATGTGGTCAAATATTACCGCCGAGATGTTAGATTGGGTTAGGTTATGTTATATTACGTTATTGATGTATATGAAGGTCAAACGTAGACGTAGAGTCCAAATTCGCCAGGTATGTTGTCGAATATTACCGCCGAGATGATAGGTTGGGTTAGGTTATGTTATATTACGTTATTGATGTATATAAAGGTCCCACGGAGACCTAGAGGCCAACTCGCCAGGAATGTTGTCAAATATTACCTCCGAGATGATAGGTTAGGTTAGGTTAGGTTATGTTACGTTATCGATGTATATGAATGTCCCACGGAGACGTAGAGGCCAACAAGCCAGGAATGTGGTCAAATATTACCGCCGAGATGTTAGATTGGGTTAGGTTATGTTATATTACGTTATTGATGAATATGAAGGTCCCACGGAGACGTAGAGGCCAACTCGCCAGGTATGTTTTCAAATATTACCGCCGAGATGTTAGGTTGGGTTAGGTTAGGTTATATTACGTTACTGATGTATATGAAGGTCCCACGGAGACGTAGAGGCCAACTCGCCAAGTATGTTGTCGAATATTACCGCCGAGATGATAGGTTGGGTTAGGTTAGGTTATATTACGTTATTGATGTATATAAAGGTCCCACGGAGACCTAGAGGCCAACTCGCCAGGAATGTTGTCAAATATTACCTCCGAGATGATAGGTTAGGTTAGGTTAGGTTATATTCCGTTATTGAAGTATGTAAAGGTCCCACGGAGACGTAGAGTCCAACAAGCCAGGAATGTGGTCAAATATTACCGCCGAGATGTTAGGTTGGGTTAGGTTAGGTTATATTACGTTATTGATGTATATAAAGGTCCCACGGAGACCTAGAGGCCAACTCGCCAGGAATGTTGTCAAATATTACCGCCGAGATGATAGGTTGGGTTAGGTTACGCTATATTACGTTATTGATGTATATAAAGGTCCCACGGAGACCTAGAGGCCAACTCGCCAGGAATGTTGTCAAATAATACCGCCGAGATGATAGGTTGGGTTAGGTTAGGTTATATTCCGTTATTGATGTATGTAAAGGTCCCACGGAGACGTAGATGCCAACAAGACAGGAATGTGGTCAAATATTAACGCCGAGATGTTAGGTTGGGTTAGGTTAGGTTATATTACGTTATTGATGTATATAAAGTTCCCACGGAGACGTAGAGGCCAACTAGCCAGGAATGATGTCAAATATTACCGCCGAGATGTTAGATTGGGTTAGGTTAGGTTGTATTACGTTATTGAAGTATGTAAAGGTCCCACGGAGACGTAGAGTCCAACAAGCCAGGAATGTGATCAAATATTACCGCCGAGATGTTAGATTGGGTTAGGTTATGTTATATTACGTTATTGATGAATATGAAGGTCCCACGGAGACGTAGAGGCCAACTCGCCAGGTATGTTTTCAAATATTACCGCCGAGATGTTAGGTTGGGTTAGGTTAGGTTATATTACGTTATTGATGTATATAAAGGTCCCACGGAGACGTAGAGGCCAACAAGACAGGAATGTTGTCAAATATTACCGCCGAGATGATAGGTTGGGTTAGGTTACGCTATATTACGTTATTGATGTATATAAAGGTCCCACGGAGACCTAGAGGCCAACTCGCCAGGAATGTTGTCAAATAATACCGCCGAGATGATAGGTTGGGTTAGGTTAGGTTATATTCCGTTATTGATGTATGTAAAGGTCCCACGGAGACGTAGATGCCAACAAGACAGGAATGTGGTCAAATATTAACGCCGAGATGTTAGGTTGGGTTAGGTTAGGTTATATTACGTTATTGATGTATATAAAGTTCCCACGGAGACGTAGAGGCCAACTAGCCAGGAATGATGTCAAATATTACCGCCGAGATGTTAGATTGGGTTAGGTTAGGTTGTATTACGTTATTGAAGTATGTAAAGGTCCCACGGAGACGTAGAGTCCAACAAGCCAGGAATGTGATCAAATATTACCGCCGAGATGTTAGATTGGGTTAGGTTATGTTATATTACGTTATTGATGAATATGAAGGTCCCACGGAGACGTAGAGGCCAACTCGCCAGGTATCTTTTCAAATATTACCGCCGAGATGTTAGGTTGGGTTAGGTTAGGTTATATTACGTTATTGATGTATATAAAGGTCCCACGGAGACGTAGAGGCCAACAAGACAGGAATGTGGTCAAATATTACCGCCGAGATGTTAGGTTGGGTTAGGTTAGGTTATATTCCGTTATTGATGTATATAAAGGTCCCACGGAGACGTAGATGCCAACAAGACAGGAATGTGGTCAAATATTACCGCCGAGATGTTAGGTTGGGTTAGGTTAGGTTATATTACGTTATTGATGTATATAAAGTTCCCACGGAGACGTAAAGGCCAACTCGCCAGGAATGATGTCAAATATTACCGCCGAGATGTTAGATTGGGTTACGTTAGGTTATATTACGTTATTGAAGTATGTAAATGTCCCACGGAGACGTAGAGTCCAACAAGCCAGGAATGTGGTCAAATATTACCGCCGAGATGTTAGATTGGGTTAGGTTATGTTATATTACGTTATTGATGAATATGAAGGTCCCACGGAGACGTAGAGGCCAACTCGCCAGGTATGTATTCAAATATTACCGCCGAGATGTTCGGTTGGGTTAGGTTAGGTTATATTACGTTATTGATGTGTATGATGGTCCCACGGAGACGTAGAGGCCAACAAGCCAGGAATGTGGTCAAATATTACCGCCGAGATGTTAGATTGGGTTAGGTTATGTTATATTACGTTATTGATGTATATGAAGGTCAAACGTAGACGTAGAGGCCAACTCGCCAGGAATGTTGTCAAATATTACCTCCGAGATGATAGGTTAGGTTAGGTTAGGTTATGTTACGTTATTGATGTATATGAATGTCCCACGGAGACGTAGAGGCCAACAAGCCAGGAATGTGGTCAAATATTACCGCCGAGATGTTAGATTGGGTTAGGTTATGTTATATTACGTTATTGATGTATATAAGGATGCCACGGAGACGTAGAGGTCAACTCGCCAGGAATAATGTCAAATATTGCCGCCGAGATGTTAGGTTGGGTTAGGTTAGGTTATATTACGTTATTGATGTATATGAAGGTCCCACGGAGACGTAGAGGCCAACTCGCCAAGTATATTGTCAAATATTACCGCCGAGATGATAGGTTGGGTTAGGTTACGTTATATTACGTTGTTGATGTATATAAAGGTCCCACGGAGACGTAGAGGCCAACAAGACAGGAATGTGGTCAAATATTACAGCCGAGATGTTAGGTTGGGTTAGGTTAGGTTATATTACGTTATTGATGTATATAAAGTTCCCACGGAGACGTAGATGCCAACTCGCCAGGAATGATGTCAAATATTACCGCCGAGATGATAGATTGGGTTACGTTAGGTTATATTACGTTATTGAAGTATGTAAAGGTCCCACGGAGACGTAGAGTCCAACAAGCCAGGAATGTGATCAAATATTACCGCCGAGATGTTAGCTTGGGTTAGGTTATGTTATATTACGTTATTGATGAATATGAGGGTCCCACGGAGACGTAGAGGCCAACTCGCCAGGTATGTTTTCAAATATTACCGCCGAGATGTTAGGTTGGGTTAGGTTAGGTTATATTACGTTATTGATGTGTATGATGGTCCCACGGAGACGTAGAGGCCAACAAGCCAGGAATGTGGTCAAATATTACCGCCGAGATGTTAGATTGGCTTAGGTTATGTTATATTACGTTATTGATGTATATGAAGGTCAAACGTAGACGTAGAGGCCAAATTCGCCAGGTATGTTGTCGAATATTACCGCCGAGATGATAGGTTGGGTTAGGTTAGGTTATATTACGTTATTGAAGTATGTAAAGGTCCCACGGAGACGTAGAGTCCAACAAGCCAGGAATGTGATCAAATATTACCGCCGAGATGTTAGATTGGGTTAGGTTATGTTATATTACGTTATTGATGAATATGAAGGTCCCACGGAGACGTAAAGGCCAACTCGCCAGGAATGATGTCAAATATTACCGCCGAGATGTTAGATTGGGTTACGTTAGGTTATATTACGTTATTGAAGTATGTAAATGTCCCACGGAGACGTAGAGTCCAACAAGCCAGGAATGTGGTCAAATATTACCGCCGAGATGTTAGATTGGGTTAGGTTATGTTATATTACGTTATTGATGAATATGAAGGTCCCACGGCGACGTAGAGGCCAACTCGCCAGGTATGTATTCAAATATTACCGCCGAGATGTTCGGTTGGGTTAGGTTAGGTTATATTACGTTATTGATGTGTATGATGGTCCCACGGAGACGTAGAGGCCAACAAGCCAGGAATGTGGTCAAATATTACCGCCGAGATGTTAGATTGGCTTAGGTTATGTTATATTACGTTATTGATGTATATGAAGGTCAAACGTAGACGTAGAGGCCAAATTCGCCAGGTATGTTGTCGAATATTACCGCCGAGATGATAGGTTGGGTTAGGTTAGGTTATATTACGTTATTGAAGTATGTAAAGGTCCCACGGAGACGTAGAGTCCAACAAGCCAGGAATGTGATCAAATATTACCGCCGAGATGTTAGATTGGGTTAGGTTATGTTATATTACGTTATTGATGAATATGAAGGTCCCACGGAGACGTAGAGGCCAACTCGCCAGGTATTTTTTCAAATATTACCGCCGAGATGTTAGGTTGGGTTAGGTTAGGTTATATTACGTTATTGATGTATATAAAGGTCCCACGGAGACGTAGAGGCCAACAAGACAGGAATGTGGTCAAATATTACCGCCGAGATGTTAGGTTGGGTTAGGTTAGGTTATATTCCGTTATTGATGTATATAAAGGTCCCACGGAGACGTAGATGCCAACAAGACAGGAATGTGGTCAAATATTACCGCCGAGATGTTAGGTTGGGTTAGGTTAGGTTATATTACGTTATTGATGTATATAAAGTTCCCACGGAGACGTAAAGGCCAACTCGCCAGGAATGATGTCAAATATTACCGCCGAGATGTTAGATTGGGTTACGTTAGGTTATATTACGTTATTGAAGTATGTAAATGTCCCACGGAGACGTAGAGTCCAACAAGCCAGGAATGTGGTCAAATATTACCGCCGAGATGTTACATTGGGTTAGGTTATGTTATATTACGTTATTGATGTATATAAAGATGCCACGGAGACGTAGAGGTCAACTCGCCAGGAATAATGTCAAATATTACCGCCGAGATGTTAGGTTGGGTTAGGTTAGGTTATATTACGTTATTGATGTATATGAAGGTCCCACGGAGACGTAGAGGCCAACTCGCCAAGTATATTGTCAAATATTACCGCCGAGATGATAGGTTGGGTTAGGTTACGTTATATTACGTTATTGATGTATATAAAGGTCCCACGGAGACGTAGAGGCCAACAAGACAGGAATGTGGTCAAATATTACCGCCGAGATGTTAGGTTGTGTTAGGTTAGGTTATATTACGTTATTGATGTATATAAAGTTCCCACGGAGACGTAGAGGCCAACTCGCCAGGAATGATGTCAAATATTACCGCCGAGATGTTAGATTGGGTTACGTTAGGTTATATTACGTTATTGAAGTATGTAAAGGTCCCACGGAGACGTAGAGTCCAACAAGCCAGGAATGTGATCAAATATTACCGCCGAGATCTTAGATTGGCTTAGGTTATGTTATATTACGTTATTGATGTATATGAAGGTCAAACGTAGACGTAGAGGCCAAATTCGCCAGGTATGTTGTCGAATATTACCGCCGAGATGATAGGTTGGGTTAGGTTAGGTTATATTACGTTATTGATGTATATAAAGGTCCCACGGAGACCTAGAGGCCAACTCGCCAGGAATGTTGTCAAATATTACCTCCGAGATGATAGGTTAGGTTAGGTTAGGTTATGCTACGTTATTGATGTATATGAATGTCCCACGGAGACGTAGAGGCCAACAAGCCAGGAATGTGGTCAAATATTACCGCCGAGATGTTAGATTGGGTTAGGTTATGTTATATTACGTTATTGATGTATATAAAGATGCCACGGAGACGTAGAGGTCAACTCGCCAGGAATATTGTCAAATATTACCGTCGAGATGTTAGGTTGGGTTAGGTTAGGTTATATTACGTTATTGATGTATATGAAGTTCCCACGGAGACGTAGAGGCCAACTCGCCAAGTACGTTGTCAAATATTACCGCCGAGATGATAGGTTGGGTTAGGTTACGTTATATTACGTTATTGATGTATATAAAGGTCCCACGGAGACGTAGATGCCAACAAGAAAGGAATGTGGTCAAATATTAACGCCGAGAGGTTAGGTTGGGTTAGGTTAGGTTATATTACGTTATTGATGTATATAAAGTTCCCACGGAGACGTAGAGGCCAACTCGCCAGGAATGATGTCAAATATTACCGCCGAGATGTTAGATTGGGTTACGTTAGGTTATATTACGTTATTGAAGTATGTAAAGGTCCCACGGAGACGTAGAGTCCAACAAGCCAGGAATGTGGTCAAATATTACCGCCGAGATGTTAGATTGGGTTAGGTTATGTTATATTACGTTATTGATGAATATGAAGGTCGCACGGAGACGTAGAGGCCAACTCGCCAGGTATGTTTTCAAATATTACCGCCGAGATGTTAGGTTGGGTTAGGTTAGGTTATATTACGTTATTGATGTGTATGATGGTCCCACGGAGACGTAGAGGCCAACAAGCCAGGAATGTGGTCAAATATTACCGCCGAGATGTTAGATTGGGTTAGGTTATGTTATATTACGTTATTGATGTATATGAAGGTCAAACGTAGACGTAGAGTCCAAATTCGCCAGGTATGTTGTCGAATATTACCGCCGAGATGATAGGTTGGGTTAGGTTAGGTTATATTACGTTATTGATGTATATAAAGGTCCCACGGAGACCTAGAGGCCAACTCGCCAGGAATGTTGTCAAATATTACCTCCGAGATGATAGATTGGGTTAGGCTAGCTTATATTATGTTATTGATGTATATAAAGGACCCACGGAGACGTAGAGGCCAACTCGCCAGGAATGTTGTCAAATATTACCGCCGAGATGTTAGGTTGGCTTAGGTTAGGTTATATTACATTATTGATGTATATAAAGGTCAAACGGAGACGTAGAGGCCAACTCGCCAGGAATGATGTCAAATATTACCGCCGAGATGTTAGATTGGGTTAGGTTATGTTATATTACGTTATTGATGTATATGAAGGTCAAACGTAGACGTAGAGTCCAAATTTGCTAGGTATGTTGTCGAATATTACCGCCGAGATGATAGGTTGGGTTAGGTTAGGTTATATTACGTTATTGATGTATATAAAGGTCCCACGGAGACGTAGAGGCCAACAAGACAGGAATGTGGTCAAATATTACCGCCGAGATGTTAGGTTGGGTTAGGTTAGGTTATATTACGTTATTGAAGTATGTAAAGGTCCCACGGAGACGTAGAGTCCAACAAGCCAGGAATGTGGTCAAATATTACCGCCGAGATGTTAGATTGGGTTAGGTTAGGTTATATTACGTTATTGATGTATATGAAGGTCCCACGGAGACGTAGAGGTCAACTCGCCAAGTACGTTGTCAAATATTACCACCGAGATGATAGGTTGGGTTAGGTTACGTTATATTACGTTATTGATGTATATAAAGGTCCCACGGAGACGTAGAGGCCAACAAGACAAGAATGTGGTCAAATATTACCGCCGAGATGTTAGGTTGGGTTAGGTTAGGTTATATTCCGTTATTGATGTATATAAATGTCCCACGGAGACGTAGATGCCAACAAGACAGGAATGTGGTCAAATATTAACGCCGAGAGGTTAGGTTGGGTTAGGTTAGGTTATATTACGTTATTGATGTATATAAAGTTCCCACGGAGACGTAGAGGCCAACTCGCCAGGAATGATGTCAAATATTACCGCCGAGATGTTAGATTGGGTGACGTTAGGTTATATTACGTTATTGAAGTATGTAAAGGTCCCACGGAGACGTAGAGTCCAACAAGCCAGGAAAGTGGTCAAATATTACCGCCGAGATGTTAGATTGGGTTAGGTTATGTTATATTACGTTATTGATGAATATGAAGGTCCCACGGAGACGTAGAGGCCAACTCGCCAGGTATGTTTTCAAATATTACCGCCGAGATGTTAGGTTGGATTAGGTTAGGTTATATTACGTTATTGATGTGTATGATGGTCCCACGGAGACGTAGAAGCCAACAAGCCAGGAATGTGGTCAAATATTACCGCCGAGATGTTAGATTGGGTTAGGTTATGTTATATTACGTTATTGATGTATATGAAGGTCAAACGTAGACGTAGAGTCCAAATTCGCCAGGTATGTTGTCGAATATTACCGCCGAGATGATAGGTTGGGTTAGGTTATGTTATATTACGTTATTGATGTATATAAAGGTCCCACGGAGACCTAGAGGCCAACTCGCCAGGAATGTTGTCAAATATTACCTCCGAGATGATAGGTTAGGTTAGGTTAGGTTATGTTACGTTATCGATGTATATGAATGTCCCACGGAGACGTAGAGGCCAACAAGCCAGGAATGTGGTCAAATATTACCGCCGAGATGTTAGATTGGGTTAGGTTATGTTATATTACGTTATTGATGAATATGAAGGTCCCACGGAGACGTAGAGGCCAACTCGCCAGGTATGTTTTCAAATATTACCGCCGAGATGTTAGGTTGGGTTAGGTTAGGTTATATTACGTTACTGATGTATATGAAGGTCCCACGGAGACGTAGAGGCCAACTCGCCAAGTATGTTGTCGAATATTACCGCCGAGATGATAGGTTGGGTTAGGTTAGGTTATATTACGTTATTGATGTATATAAAGGTCCCACGGAGACCTAGAGGCCAACTCGCCAGGAATGTTGTCAAATATTACCTCCGAGATGATAGGTTAGGTTAGGTTACGTTATATTACGTTGTTGATGTATATAAAGGTCCCACGGAGACGTAGAGGCCAACAAGACAGGAATGTGGTCAAATATTACCGCCGAGATGTTAGGTTGGGTTAGGTTAGGTTATATTACGTTATTGATGTATATAAAGTTCCCACGGAGACCTAGAGGCCAACTCGCCAGGAATGTTGTCAAATATTACCGCCGAGATGATAGATTGGGTTACGTTAGGTTATATTACGTTATTGAAGTATGTAAAGGTCCCACGGAGACGTAGAGTCCAACAAGCCAGGAATGTGACCAAATATTACCGCCGAGATGTTAGATTGGGTTAGGTTATGTTATATTACGTTATTGATGAATATGAGGGTCCCACGGAGACGTAGAGGCCAACTCGCCAGGTATGTTTTCAAATATTACCGCCGAGATGTTAGGTTGGGTTAGGTTAGGTTATATTACGTTATTGATGTGTATGATGGTCCCACGGAGACGTAGAGGCCAACTCGCGAGGAATGATGTCAAATATTACCGCCGAGATGTTAGATTGGGTTACGTTAGGTTATATTACGTTATTGAAGTATGTAAATGTCCCACGGAGACGTAGAGTCCAACAAGCCAGGAATGTGGTCAAATATTACCGCCGAGATGTTAGATTGGGTTAGGTTATGTTATATTACGTTATTGATGAATATGAAGGTCCCACGGAGACGTAGAGGCCAACTCGCCAGGTATGTATTCAAATATTACCGCCGAGATGTTAGGTTGGGTTAGGTTAGGTTATATTACGTTATTGATGTATATGAAGGTCCCACGGAGACGTAGAGGCCAACTCGCCAAGTATATTGTCAAATATTACCGCCGAGATGATAGGTTGGGTTAGATTACGTTATATTACGTTATTGATGTATATAAAGGTCAAACGTAGACGTAGAGGCCAAATTCGCCAGGTATGTTGTCGAATATTACCGCCGAGATGATAGGTTGGGTTAGGTTAGGTTATATTACGTTATTGATGTATATAAAGGTCCCACGGAGACCTAGAGGCCAACTCGCCAGGAATGTTGTCAAATATTACCTCCGAGATGATAGGTTAGGTTAGGTTAGGTTATGCTACGTTATTGATGTATATGAATGTCCCACGGAGACGTAGAGGCCAACAAGCCAGGAATGTGGTCAAATATTACCGCCGAGATGTTAGATTGGGTTAGGTTATGTTATATTACGTTATTGATGTATATGAAGGTCAAACGTAGACGTAGAGTCCAAATTCGCCAGGTATGTTGTCGAATATTACCGCCGAGATGATAGGTTGGGTTAGGTTAGGTTATATTACGTTATTGATGTATATAAAGGTCCCACGGAGACCTAGAGGCCAACTCGCCAGGAATGTTGTCAAATATTACCTCCGAGATGATAGATTGGGTTAGGCTAGCTTATATTATGTTATTGATGTATATAAAGGACCCACGGAGACGTAGAGGCCAACTCGCCAGGAATGTTGTCAAATATTACCGCCGAGATGTTAGGTTGGCTTAGGTTAGGTTATATTACATTATTGATGTATATAAAGGTACCACGGAGACATAGAGGCCAACAAGCCGGGAATGTGGTCAAATATTACCGCCGAGATGTTAGATTGGGATAGACTAGCTTATATTATGTTATTGATGTATATAAAGGTCCCACGGAGACGTAGAGGCCAACTCGCCAGGAATGTTGTCAAATATTACCGCCAAGATGATAGGTTGGGTTAGGTTAGGTTATAATACGTTATTGATTTATATGAAGGTCAAACGGAGACGTAGAGGCCAACTCGCCAGGAATGATGTCAAATATTACCGCCGAGATGTTGGATTGGGTTAGGTTATGTTATATTACGTTATTGATGTATATGAAGGTCAAACGTAGACGTAGAGTCCAAATTTGCTAGGTATGTTGTCGAATATTACCGCCGAGATGATAGGTTGGGTTAGGTTAGGTTATATTACGTTATTGATGTATATAAAGGTCCCACGGAGACGTAGAGGCCAACAAGACAGGAATGTGGTCAAATATTACCGCCGAGATGTTAGGTTGGGTTAGGTTAGGTTATATTACGTTATTGAAGTATGTAAAGGTCCCACGGAGACGTAGAGTCCAACAAGCCAGGAATGTGGTCAAATATTACCGCCGAGATGTTAGATTGGGTTAGGTTAGGTTATATTACGTTATTGATGTATATAAAGTTCCCACGGAGACGTAGAGGCCAACTCGCCAGGAATGATGTCAAATATTACCGCCGAGATGTTAGATTGGGTGACGTTAGGTTATATTACGTTATTGAAGTATGTAAAGGTCCCACGGAGACGTAGAGTCCAACAAGCCAGGAAAGTGGTCAAATATTACCGCCGAGATGTTAGATTGGGTTAGGTTATGTTATATTACGTTATTGATGAATATGAAGGTCCCACGGAGACGTAGAGGCCAACTCGCCAGGTATGTTTTCAAATATTACCGCCGAGATGTTAGGTTGGATTAGGTTAGGTTATATTACGTTATTGATGTGTATGATGGTCCCACGGAGACGCAGAGGCCAACAAGCCAGGAATGTGGTCAAATATTACCGCCGAGATGTTAGATTGGGTTAGGTTATGTTATATTACGTTATTGATGTATATGAAGGTCAAACGTAGACGTAGAGTCCAAATTCGCCAGGTATGTTGTCGAATATTACCGCCGAGATGATAGGTTGGGTTAGGTTATGTTATATTACGTTATTGATGTATATAAAGGTCCCACGGAGACCTAGAGGCCAACTCGCCAGGAATGTTGTCAAATATTACCTCCGAGATGATAGGTTAGGTTAGGTTAGGTTATGTTACGTTATCGATGTATATGAATGTCCCACGGAGACGTAGAGGCCAACAAGCCAGGAATGTGGTCAAATATTACCGCCGAGATGTTAGATTGGGTTAGGTTATGTTATATTACGTTATTGATGAATATGAAGGTCCCACGGAGACGTAGAGGCCAACTCGCCAGGTATGTTTTCAAATATTACCGCCGAGATGTTAGGTTGGGTTAGGTTAGGTTATATTACGTTACTGATGTATATGAAGGTCCCACGGAGACGTAGAGGCCAACTCGCCAAGTATGTTGTCGAATATTACAGCCGAGATGATAGGTTGGGTTAGGTTAGGTTATATTACGTTATTGATGTATATAAAGGTCCCACGGAGACCTAGAGGCCAACTCGCCAGGAATGTTGTCAAATATTACCTCCGAGATGATAGGTTAGGTTAGGTTAGGTTATATTCCGTTATTGAAGTATGTAAAGGTCCCACGGAGACGTAGAGTCCAACAAGCCAGGAATGTGGTCAAATATTACCGCCGAGATGTTAGGTTGGGTTAGGTTAGGTTATATTACGTTATTGATGTATATAAAGGTCCCACGGAGAACTAGAGGCCAACTCGCCAGGAATGTTGTCAAATATTACCGCCGAGATGATAGGTTGGGTTAGGTTACGCTATATTACGTTATTGATGTATATGAAGGTCAAACGTAGACGTAGAGGCCAACTCGCCAGGAATGTTGTCAAATATTACCTCCGAGATGATAGGTTAGGTTAGGTT
Source organism: Xylocopa violacea (assembly GCA_963969225.1). Classification (NCBI taxonomy): domain Eukaryota; kingdom Metazoa; phylum Arthropoda; class Insecta; order Hymenoptera; family Apidae; genus Xylocopa; species Xylocopa violacea. The sequence goes on along the minus strand of CAXAJV010001080.1, from coordinate 227,116 downwards.
AGGTTATGTTACGTTATTGATGTATATGAATGTCCCACGGAGACGTAGAGGCCAACAAGCCAGGAATGTGGTCAAATATTACCGCCGATATGTTAGATTGGGTTAGGTTATGTTATATTACGTTATTGATGTATATAAGGATGCCACGGAGACGTAGAGGTCAACTCGCCAGGAATAATGTCAAATATTGCCGCCGAGATGTTAGGTTGGGTTAGGTTAGGTTATATTACGTTATTGATGTATATGAAGGTCCCACGGAGACGTAGAGGCCAACTCGCCAAGTATATTGTCAAATATTACCGCCGAGATGATAGGTTGGGTTAGGTTACGTTATATTACGTTGTTGATGTATATAAAGGTCCCACGGAGACGTAGAGGCCAACAAGACAGGAATGTGGTCAAATATTACCGCCGAGATGTTAGGTTGGGTTAGGTTAGGTTATATTACGTTATTGATGTATATAAAGTTCCCACGGAGACGTAGATGCCAACTCGCCAGGAATGATGTCAAATATTACCGCCGAGATGATAGATTGGGTTACGTTAGGTTATATTACGTTATTGAAGTATGTAAAGGTCCCACGGAGACGTAGAGTCCAACAAGCCAGGAATGTGATCAAATATTACCGCCGAGATGTTAGATTGGGTTAGGTTATGTTATATTACGTTATTGATGAATATGAGGGTCCCACGGAGACGTAGAGGCCAACTCGCCAGGTATGTTTTCAAATATTACCGCCGAGATGTTAGGTTGGGTTAGGTTAGGTTATATTACGTTATTGATGTGTATGATGGTCCCACGGAGACGTAGAGGCCAACAAGCCAGGAATGTGGTCAAATATTACCGCCGAGATGTTAGATTGGCTTAGGTTATGTTATATTACGTTATTGATGTATATGAAGGTCAAACGTAGACGTAGAGGCCAAATTCGCCAGGTATGTTGTCGAATATTACCGCCGAGATGATAGGTTGGGTTAGGTTAGGTTATATTACGTTATTGAAGTATGTAAAGGTCCCACGGAGACGTAGAGTCCAACAAGCCAGGAATGTGATCAAATATTACCGCCGAGATGTTAGATTGGGTTAGGTTATGTTATATTACGTTATTGATGAATATGAAGGTCCCACGGAGACGTAGAGGCCAACTCGCCAGGTATGTTTTCAAATATTACCGCCGAGATGTTAGGTTGGGTTAGGTTAGGTTATATTACGTTATTGATGTATATAAAGGTCCCACGGAGACGTAGAGGCCAACAAGACAGGAATGTGGTCAAATATTACCGCCGAGATGTTAGGTTGGGTTAGGTTAGGTTATATTCCGTTATTGATGTATATAAAGGTCCCACGGAGACGTAGATGCCAACAAGACAGGAATGTGGTCAAATATTACCGCCGAGATGTTAGGTTGGGTTAGGTTAGGTTATATTACGTTATTGATGTATATAAAGTTCCCACGGAGACGTAAAGGCCAACTCGCCAGGAATGATGTCAAATATTACCGCCGAGATGTTAGATTGGGTTACGTTAGGTTATATTACGTTATTGAAGTATGTAAATGTCCCACGGAGACGTAGAGTCCAACAAGCCAGGAATGTGGTCAAATATTACCGCCGAGATGTTAGATTGGGTTAGGTTATGTTATATTACGTTATTGATGAATATGAAGGTCCCACGGAGACGTAGAGGCCAACTCGCCAGGTATGTATTCAAATATTACCGCCGAGATGTTCGGTTGGGTTAGGTTAGGTTATATTACGTTATTGATGTGTATGATGGTCCCACGGAGACGTAGAGGCCAACAAGCCAGGAATGTGGTCAAATATTACCGCCGAGATGTTAGATTGGCTTAGGTTATGTTATATTACGTTATTGATGTATATGAAGGTCAAACGTAGACGTAGAGGCCAAATTCGCCAGGTATGTTGTCGAATATTACCGCCGAGATGATAGGTTGGGTTAGGTTAGGTTATATTACGTTATTGAAGTATGTAAAGGTCCCACGGAGACGTAGAGTCCAACAAGCCAGGAATGTGATCAAATATTACCGCCGAGATGTTAGATTGGGTTAGGTTATGTTATATTACGTTATTGATGAATATGAAGGTCCCACGGAGACGTAGAGGCCAACTCGCCAGGTATGTTTTCAAATATTACCGCCGAGATGTTAGGTTGGGTTAGGTTAGGTTATATTACGTTATTGATGTATATAAAGGTCCCACGGAGACGTAGAGGCCAACAAGACAGGAATGTGGTCAAATATTACCGCCGAGATGTTAGGTTGGGTTAGGTTAGGTTATATTCCGTTATTGATGTATATAAAGGTCCCACGGAGACGTAGATGCCAACAAGACAGGAATGTGGTCAAATATTACCGCCGAGATGTTAGGTTGGGTTAGGTTAGGTTATATTACGTTATTGATGTATATAAAGTTCCCAAGGAGACGTAAAGGCCAACTCGCCAGGAATGATGTCAAATATTACCGCCGAGATGTTAGATTGGGTTACGTTAGGTTATATTACGTTATTGAAGTATGTAAATGTCCCACGGAGACGTAGAGTCCAACAAGCCAGGAATGTGGTCAAATATTACCGCCGAGATGTTAGATTGGGTTAGGTTATGTTATATTACGTTATTGATGAATATGAAGGTCCCACGGAGACGTAGAGGCCAACTCGCCAGGTATGTATTCAAATATTACCGCCGAGATGTTCGGTTGGGTTAGGTTAGGTTATATTACGTTATTGATGTGTATGATGGTCCCACGGAGACGTAGAGGCCAACAAGCCAGGAATGTGGTCAAATATTACCGCCGAGATGTTAGATTGGGTTAGGTTATGTTATATTACGTTATTGATGTATATGAAGGTCAAACGTAGACGTAGAGGCCAACTCGCCAGGAATGTTGTCAAATATTACCTCCGAGATGATAGGTTAGGTTAGGTTAGGTTATGTTACGTTATTGATGTATATGAATGTCCCACGGAGACGTAGAGGCCAACAAGCCAGGAATGTGGTCAAATATTACCGCCGAGATGTTAGATTGGGTTAGGTTATGTTATATTACGTTATTGATGTATATGAAGGTCAAACGTAGACGTAGAGTCCAAATTCGCCAGGTATGTTGTCGAATATTACCGCCGAGATGATAGGTTGGGTTAGGTTAGGTTATATTACGTTATTGATGTATATAAAGGTCCCACGGAGACCTAGAGGCCAACTCGCCAGGAATGTTGTCAAATATTACCTCCGAGATGATAGATTGGGTTAGGCTAGCTTATATTATGTTATTGATGTATATAAAGGACCCACGGAGACGTAGAGGCCAACTCGCCAGGAATGTTGTCAAATATTACCGCCGAGATGTTAGGTTGGCTTATTTTAGGTTATATTACATTATTGATGTATATAAAGGTACCACGGAGACATAGAGGCCAACAAGCCGGGAATGTGGTCAAATATTACCGCCGAGATGTTAGATTGGGATAGACTAGCTTATATTATGTTATTGATGTATATAAAGGTCCCACGGAGACGTAGAGGCCAACTCGCCAGGAATGTTGTCAAATATTACCGCCAAGATGATAGGTTGGGTTAGGTTAGGTTATAATACGTTATTGATTTATATGAAGGTCAAACGGAGACGTAGAGGCCAACTCGCCAGGAATGATGTCAAATATTACCGCCGAGATGTTAGGTTGGGTTAGGTTAGGTTATATTACGTTATTGATGTATATAAAGGTCCCACGGAGACGTGGAGGCCAACTCGCCAGGTATGTTTTCAAATATTACCGGCGAGATGTTAGATTGGGTTAGGTTAGGTTATATTACGTTATTGATGTATATAAAGGTCCGACGGAGACGTAGAGGCCAACAAGCCAGGAATGTGGTCAAATATTACCGCCGAGATGTTAGGTTGGGTTAGGTTAGGTTATATTACGTTATTGATGTATATAAAGGTCGCACGGTGACGTTGAGGCCAACAAGCCAGGAATGTGGGCAAATATTACCGCCGAGATGTTAGGTTGGGTTAGGTTAGGTTATATTACGTTATTGATGTATATAAAGGTCCCACGGAGACGTTGAGGCCAACTCGCCAGGTATATTTTCAAATATTACCGGCGAGATGTTAGATTGGGTTAGGTTAGGTTATATTACGTTATTGAAGTATATAAAGGTCCGACGGAGACGTAGAGGCCAACAAGCCAGGAATGTGGTCAAATATTACCGCCGAGATGTTAGATTGGGTTAGGCTAGCTTATATTATGTTATTGATGTATATAAAGGTCCCACGGAGACGTAGAGGTCAACTCGCCAGGAATGTGGTCAAATATTACCGCCGAGATGTTAGATTGGGATAGACTAGCTTATATTATGTTATTGATGTATATAAAGGTCCCACGAAGACGTAGAGGCCAACAAGCCAGGAATGTGGTCAAATATTATCGCCGAGATGTTAGGTTGGGTTAGGTTATGTTATATTACGTTATTGATGTGTATAAAGGTCCCACGGAGGCGGAGAAGCCAACTCGCCAGGAATGTTCTCAAATATTACTGCCGAGATGTTAGGTTGGGTTAGGTTAGGTCATATTACGTTATTGATGTATATAAATGTCCCACGGAGACGGAGAAGCCAACTCGCCAGGAATGTTGTCAAATATTACCGCCGAGATGCTAGGTTGGGTTAGGTTAGGTTATATTACGTTATTGATGTATATAAATGTCCCACGGAGACGTAGAGGCCAACAAGCCAGGAATGTGGTCAAATATTACCGCCGAGATGTTAGGTTGGGTTAGGTTAGGTTATATTACGTTATTGATGTATATAAAGGTCCCACGGAGACGTTGAGGCCAACTCGCCAGGTATATTTTCAAATATTACCGGCGAGATGTTAGATTGGGTTAGGTTAGGTTATATTACGTTATTGAAGTATATAAAGGTCCGACGGAGACGTAGAGGCCAACAAGCCAGAAATGTGGTCAAATATTACCGCCGAGATGTTAGATTGGGTTAGGCTAGCTTATATTATGTTATTGATGTATATAAAGGTCCCACGGAGACGTAGAGGCCAACTCGCCAGGAATGTTGACAAATATTACCGCCGAGATGATAGGTTGGATTAGGTTACGTTATATTATGTTATTGATGTATATAAAGGTCCCACGGAGACGTAGAGGTCAACTCGCCAGGAATGTTGTCAAATATTACCGCCGAGATGTTAGGTTGGGTTAGGTTAGGTTATATTACGTTATTGATGTATATAAATGTCCCACGGAGACGTGGAGGCCAACAAGCCAGGAATGTGGTCAAATATTACCGCCGAGATGTTAGGTTGGGTTAGGTTAGGTTATATTACGTTATTGATGTATATAAAGGTCCCACGGAGACATAGAGGCCAACAAGCCAGGAATGTGGTCAAATATTACCGCCGAGATGTTAGATTGGGATAGACTAGCTTATATTATGTTATTGATGTATATAAAGGTCCCACGGAGACGTAGAGGCCAACTCGCCAGGAATGTTGTCAAATATTACCGCCAAGATGATAGGTTGGGTTAGGTTAGGTTATAATACGTTATTGATTTATATGAAGGTCAAACGGAGACGTAGAGGCCAACTCGCCAGGAATGATGTCAAATATTACCGCCGAGATGTTAGGTTGGGTTAGGTTAGGTTATATTACGTTATTGATGTATATAAAGGTCCCACGGAGACGTGGAGGCCAACTCGCCAGGTATGTTTTCAAATATTACCGGCGAGATGTCAGATTGGGTTAGGTTAGGTTATATTATGTTATTGAAGTATATAAAGGTCCGACGGAGACGTAGAGGCCAACAAGCCAGGAATGTGGTCAAATATTACCGCCGAGATGTTAGATTGGGTTAGGCTAGCTTATATTATGTTATTGATGTATATAAAGGTCCCACGGAGACGTAGAGGCCAACTCACCAGGAATGTTGTCAAATATTACCGCCGAGATGTTAGTTTGGGTTAGGTTAGGTTATATTACATTATTGATGTATATAAAGGTCCCACGGAGACATAGAGGCCAACAAGCCAGGAATGTGGTCAAATATTACCGCCGAGATGTTAGATTGGGATAGACTAGCTTATATTATGTTATTGATGTATATAAAGGTCCCACGCAGACGTACAGGCCAACTCGCCAGGAATGATGTCAGATATTACCGCCGAGATGTTAGGTAGGGTTAGGTTAGGTTATATTACGTTATTGATGTATATAAAGGTCCCACGAAGACGTAGAGGCCAACAAGCCAGGAATGTGGTCAAATATTATCGCCGAGATGTTAGGTTGGGTTAGGTTATGGTATATTACGTTATTGATGTATATAAAGGTCCCACGGAGGCGGAGAAGCCAACTCGCCAAGAATGTTCTCAAATATTACTGCCGAGATGTTAGGTTGGGTTAGGTTAGGTCATATTACGTTATTGATGTATATAAGTGTCCCACGGAGACGGAGAAGCCAACTCGCCAGGAATGTTGTCAAATATTACCGCCGAGATGCTAGGTTGGGTTAGGTTAGGTTATATTACGTTATTGATGTATATAAATGTCCCACGGAGACGTAGAGGCCAACAAGCCAGGAATGTTGTCAAATATTACCGCCAAGATGACAGGTTGGGTTAGGTTAGGTTATATTACGTTATTGATGTATATAAAGGTCCCACGGAGGCGTTGAGGCCAACTCGCCAGGTATATTTTCAAATATTACCGGCGAGATGTTAGATTGGGTTAGGTTAGGTTATATTACGTTATTGAAGTATATAAAGGTCCGACGGAGACGTAGAGGCCAACAAGCAAGGAATGTGGTCAAATATTACCGCCGAGATGTTAGATTGGGTTAGGCTAGCTTATATTATGTTATTGATGTATATAAAGGTCCCACGGAGACGTAGAGGCCAACTCGCCAGGAATGTTGTCAAATATTACCGCCGAGATGTTAGATTGGGTTAGGCTAGCTTATATTATGTTATTGATGTATATAAAGGTCCCACGGAGACGTAGAGGCCAACTCGCCAGGTATGTTGTCAAATATTACCGCCGAGATGTTAGATTGGGATAGACTAGCTTATATTATGTTATTGATGTATATAAAGGTCCCACGAAGACGTAGAGGCCAACAAGCCAGGAATGTGGTCAAATATTATCGCCGAGATGTTAGGTTGGGTTAGGTTAGGTTATATTACGTTATTGATGTATATAAAGGTCCCACGCAGGCGTAGAGGCCAACTCGCCAGGAATGTTGTCAAATATTACCGCCGAGATGTTAGATTGGGTTAGGTAAGGTTATATTACGTTATTGAAGTATATAAAGGTCCGACGGAGACATAGAGGCCAACAAGCCAGGAATGTGGTCAAATATTACCGCCGAGATGTTAGATTGGGATAGACTAGCTTATATTATGTTATTGATGTATATAAGGTTCCCACGGAGACGTAGAGGCCAACTCGCCAGGAATGTTGTCAAATATTACCGCCAAGATGATAGGTTGGGTTAGGTTAGGTTATATTACATTATTGAAGTATATAAAGGTCCCACGGAGACATAGAGGCCAACAAGCCAGGAATGTGGTCAAATATATCCGCCGAGATGTTAGATTGGGATAGACTAGCTTATATTATGTTATTAATGTATATAAAGGTCCCACGCAGACGTACAGGCGAACTCGCCAGGAATGATGACAAATATTACCGCCGAGATGTTAGGTTGGGTTAGGTTAGGTTATATTACGTTATTGATGTATATAAATGTCCCACGAAGACGTAGAGGCCAACAAGCCAGGAATGTGGTCAAATATTATCGCCGAGATGTTAGGTTGGGTTAGGTTATGTTATATTACGTTATTGATGTATATAAATGTCCCACGGAGACGTAGAAGCCAACAAGCCAGGAAGGTGGTCAAATATTACCGCCGAGATGTTAGGTTGGGTTAGGTTAGGTTATATTACGTTATTGATGTATATAAAGGTCCCACGGCGACGTAGAGGCCAACTCGCCAGGTATGTTTTCAAATATTACCGGCGAGATGTTAGATTGAGTTAGGTTAGGTTATATTACGTTATTGAAGTATATGAAGGTCAAACGGAGACGTAGAGGCCATCAAGCCAGGAATGTGGTTAAATATTACCGCCGAGATGTTAGGTTGGGTTAGGTTAGGTTATATTACGTTATTAATGCATATAAAGATCCCACGGAGACGTAGAGGCCAACTCGCCAGGTATGTTGTCAAATATTACCGCCGAGATGTTAGGTTGGGTTAGGTTAGGTTATAATACGTTATTGATTTGTATGAAGGTCAACCGGAGACGTAGAGGCCAACTCGCCAGGAATGATGTCAAATATTACCGCCGAGATGTTAGGTTGGGTTAGGTTAGGTTATATTACGTTATTGATGTATATAAAAGTCCCACGGAGACGTGGAGGCCAACTCGCCAGGTATGTTTTCAAAGATTACCGGCGAGATGTTAGATTGGGTTAGGTTAGGTTATATTACGTTGTTGATGTATATAAAGGTCCGACGGAGACGTAGAGGCCAACAAGCCAGGAATGTGGTCAAATATTACCGCCGAGATGTTAGGTTGGGTTAGGTTAGTTTATATTACGTTATTGATGTATATAAAGGTCCTACGGAGACGTAGAGGCCAACTCGCCAGGAATGTTGTCAAATATTACCGCCGAGATGTTAGGTTGGGTTAGGTTAGGTTATATTACATTATTGATGTATATAAAGGTCCCACGGAGACATAGAGGCCAACAAGCCAGGAATGTGGTCAAATATTACCGCCGAGATGTTAGATTGGGTTAGGTTAGGTTATATTACGTTATTGATGTATATAAAGGTCCGACGGAGACGTAGAGGCCAACAAGCCAGGAATGTGGTCAAATATTACCGCCGAGATGTTAGGTTGGGTTAGGTTAGGTTATATTACGTTATTGATGTATATAAAGGTCCCACGGAGACGTTGAGGCCAACTCGCCAGGTATGTTTTCAAATATTACCGGCGAGATGTTAGATTGGGTTAGGTTAGGTTATATTACGTTATTGAAGTATATAAAGGTCCGACGGAGACGTAGAGGCCAACAAGCCAGGAATGTGGTCAAATATTACCGCCGAGATGTTAGATTGGGATAGACTAGCTTATATTATGTTATTGATGTATATAAGGGTCCCACGGAGACGTAGAGGCCAACTCGCCAGGAATGTTGTCAAATATTACCGCCAAGATGATAGGTTGGGTTAGGTTAGGTTATATTACATTATTGATGTATATAAAGGTCCCACGGAGACATAGAGGCCAACAAGCCAGGAATGTGGTCAAATATTACCGCCGAGATGTTAGATTGGGATAGACTAGCTTATATTATGTTATTGATGTATATAAAGGTCCCACGGAGACGTAGAGGCCAACTCGCCAGGTATGTTTTCAAATATTACCGGCGAGATGTTAGATTGGGTTAGGTTAGGTTATATTACGTTATTGAAGTATATAAAGGTCCGACGGAGACGTAGAGCCCAACAAGCCAGGAATGTGGTCAAATATTACCGCCGAAATGTTAGATTGGGTTAGGATAGCTTATATTATGTTACTGATGTATATAAAGGTCCCACGGAGACGTAGAGGCCAACTCGCCAGGAATGTTGTCAAATATTACCGCCGAGATGTTAGGTTGGGTTAGGTTAGGTTATATTACGTTATTGAAGTATATAAAGGTCCCACGGAGACGTAGAGGCCAACTCGCCAGGAATGTTGACAAATATTACCGCCGAGATGATAGGTTGGGTTAGGTTAGGTTATATTACGTTATTGATGTATATGAAGGTCAAACGGAGACGTAGAGGCCAACTCGCCAGGAATGATGTCAAATATTACCGCCGAGATGTTAGGTTGGGTTAGGTTAGGTTATATTACGTTATTGATGTATATAAAGGTCCCACGGAGACGTGGAGGCCAACTCGCCAGGTATGTTTTCAAATATTACCGGCGAGATGTTAGATTGGGTTAGGTTAGGTTATATTACGTTATTGATGTATATAAAGGTCCGACGGAGACGTAGAGGCCAACAAGCCAGGAATGTGGTCAAATATTACCGCCGAGATGTTAGGTTGGGTTAGGTTAGGTTATATTACGTTATTGATGTATATAAAGGTCGCACGGTGACGTTGAGGCCAACAAGCCAGGAATGTGGGCAAATATTACCGCCGAGATGTTAGGTTGGGTTAGGTTAGGTTATATTACGTTATTGATGTATATAAAGGTCCCACGGAGACGTTGAGGCCAACTCGCCAGGTATATTTTCAAATATTACCGGCGAGATGTTAGATTGGGTTAGGTTAGGTTATATTACGTTATTGAAGTATATAAAGGTCCGACGGAGACGTAGAGGCCAACAAGCCAGGAATGTGGTCAAATATTACCGCCGAGATGTTAGATTGGGTTAGGCTAGCTTATATTATGTTATTGATGTATATAAAGGTCCCACGGAGACGTAGAGGTCAACTCGCCAGGAATGTGGTCAAATATTACCGCCGAGATGTTAGATTGGGATAGACTAGCTTATATTATGTTATTGATGTATATAAAGGTCCCACGAAGACGTAGAGGCCAACAAGCCAGGAATGTGGTCAAATATTATCGCCGAGATGTTAGGTTGGGTTAGGTTATGTTATATTACGTTATTGATGTGTATAAAGGTCCCACGGAGGCGGAGAAGCCAACTCGCCAGGAATGTTCTCAAATATTACTGCCGAGATGTTAGGTTGGGTTAGGTTAGGTCATATTACGTTATTGATGTATATAAATGTCCCACGGAGACGGAGAAGCCAACTCGCCAGGAATGTTGTCAAATATTACCGCCGAGATGCTAGGTTGGGTTAGGTTAGGTTATATTACGTTATTGATGTATATAAATGTCCCACGGAGACGTAGAGGCCAACAAGCCAGGAATGTGGTCAAATATTACCGCCGAGATGTTAGGTTGGGTTAGGTTAGGTTATATTACGTTATTGATGTATATAAAGGTCCCACGGAGACGTTGAGGCCAACTCGCCAGGTATATTTTCAAATATTACCGGCGAGATGTTAGATTGGGTTAGGTTAGGTTATATTACGTTATTGAAGTATATAAAGGTCCGACGGAGACGTAGAGGCCAACAAGCCAGAAATGTGGTCAAATATTACCGCCGAGATGTTAGATTGGGTTAGGCTAGCTTATATTATGTTATTGATGTATATAAAGGTCCCACGGAGACGTAGAGGTCAACTCGCCAGGAATGTTGTCAAATATTACCGCCGAGATGTTAGGTTGGGTTAGGTTAGGTTATATTACGTTATTGATGTATATAAATGTCCCACGGAGACGTGGAGGCCAACAAGCCAGGAATGTGGTCAAATATTACCGCCGAGATGTTAGGTTGGGTTAGGTTAGGTTATATTACGTTATTGATGTATATAAAGGTCCCACGGAGACGTAGAGGCCAACTCGCCAGGAATGTGGTCAAATATTACCGCCGAGATGTTAGGTTGGGTTAGGTTAGGTTATATTACGTTATTGATGCATATAAAGGTCCCACGGAGACGTTGAGGCCAACTCGCCAGGTATGTTTTCAAATATTACCGGCGAGATGTTAGATTGGGTTAGGTTAGGTTATATTACGTTATTGAAGTATATAAAGGTCCGACGGAGACGTAGAGGCCAACAAGCCAGGAATGTGGTCAAATATTACCGCCGAGATGTTAGATTGGGTTAGGCTAGCTTATATTATGTTATTGATGTATATAAAGGACCCACGGAGACGTAGAGGCCAACTCGCCAGGAATGTTGTCAAATATTACCGCCGAGATGTTAGGTTGGCTTAGGTTAGGTTATATTACATTATTGATGTATATAAAGGTCCCACGGAGACATAGAGGCCAACAAGCCAGGAATGTGGTCAAATATTACCGCCGAGATGTTAGATTGGGATAGACTAGCTTATATTATGTTATTGATGTATATAAAGGTCCCACGGAGACGTAGAGGCCAACTCGCCAGGAATGTTGTCAAATATTACCGCCAAGATGATAGGTTGGGTTAGGTTAGGTTATAATACGTTATTGATTTATATGAAGGTCAAACGGAGACGTAGAGGCCAACTCGCCAGGAATGATGTCAAATATTACCGCCGAGATGTTAGGTTGGGTTAGGTTAGGTTATATTACGTTATTGATGTATATAAAGGTCCCACGGAGACGTGGAGGCCAACTCGCCAGGTATGTTTTCAAATATTACCGGCGAGATGTCAGATTGGGTTAGGTTAGGTTATATTATGTTATTGAAGTATATAAAGGTCCGACGGAGACGTAGAGGCCAACAAGCCAGGAATGTGGTCAAATATTACCGCCGAGATGTTAGATTGGGTTAGGCTAGCTTATATTATGTTATTGATGTATATAAAGGTCCCACGGAGACGTAGAGGCCAACTCACCAGGAATGTTGTCAAATATTACCGCCGAGATGTTAGTTTGGGTTAGGTTAGGTTATATTACATTATTGATGTATATAAAGGTCCCACGGAGACATAGAGGCCAACAAGCCAGGAATGTGGTCAAATATTACCGCCGAGATGTTAGATTGGGATAGACTAGCTTATATTATGTTATTGATGTATATAAAGGTCCCACGCAGACGTACAGGCCAACTCGCCAGGAATGATGTCAGATATTACCGCCGAGATGTTAGGTTGGGTTAGGTTAGGTTATATTACGTTATTGATGTATATAAAGGTCCCACGAAGACGTAGAGGCCAACAAGCCAGGAATGTGGTCAAATATTATCGCCGAGATGTTAGGTTGGGTTAGGTTATGGTATATTACGTTATTGATGTATATAAAGGTCCCACGGAGGCGGAGAAGCCAACTCGCCAAGAATGTTCTCAAATATTACTGCCGAGATGTTAGGTTGGGTTAGGTTAGGTCATATTACGTTATTGATGTATATAAGTGTCCCACGGAGACGGAGAAGCCAACTCGCCAGGAATGTTGTCAAATATTACCGCCGAGATGCTAGGTTGGGTTAGGTTAGGTTATATTACGTTATTGATGTATATAAATGTCCCACGGAGACGTAGAGGCCAACAAGCCAGGAATGTTGTCAAATATTACCGCCAAGATGACAGGTTGGGTTAGGTTAGGTTATATTACGTTATTGATGTATATAAAGGTCCCACGGAGGCGTTGAGGCCAACTCGCCAGGTATATTTTCAAATATTACCGGCGAGATGTTAGATTGGGTTAGGTTAGGTTATATTACGTTATTGAAGTATATAAAGGTCCGACGGAGACGTAGAGGCCAACAAGCAAGGAATGTGGTCAAATATTACCGCCGAGATGTTAGATTGGGTTAGGCTAGCTTATATTATGTTATTGATGTATATAAAGGTCCCACGGAGACGTAGAGGCCAACTCGCCAGGAATGTTGTCAAATATTACCGCCGAGATGTTAGATTGGGTTAGGCTAGCTTATATTATGTTATTGATGTATATAAAGGTCCCACGGAGACGTAGAGGCCAACTCGCCAGGTATGTTGTCAAATATTACCGCCGAGATGTTAGATTGGGATAGACTAGCTTATATTATGTTATTGATGTATATAAAGGTCCCACGAAGACGTAGAGGCCAACAAGCCAGGAATGTGGTCAAATATTATCGCCGAGATGTTAGGTTGGGTTAGGTTAGGTTATATTACGTTATTGATGTATATAAAGGTCCCACGCAGGCGTAGAGGCCAACTCGCCAGGAATGTTGTCAAATATTACCGCCGAGATGTTAGATTGGGTTAGGTAAGGTTATATTACGTTATTGAAGTATATAAAGGTCCGACGGAGACATAGAGGCCAACAAGCCAGGAATGTGGTCAAATATTACCGCCGAGATGTTAGATTGGGATAGACTAGCTTATATTATGTTATTGATGTATATAAGGTTCCCACGGAGACGTAGAGGCCAACTCGCCAGGAATGTTGTCAAATATTACCGCCAAGATGATAGGTTGGGTTAGGTTAGGTTATATTACATTATTGAAGTATATAAAGGTCCCACGGAGACATAGAGGCCAACAAGCCAGGAATGTGGTCAAATATATCCGCCGAGATGTTAGATTGGGATAGACTAGCTTATATTATGTTATTAATGTATATAAAGGTCCCACGCAGACGTACAGGCGAACTCGCCAGGAATGATGACAAATATTACCGCCGAGATGTTAGGTTGGGTTAGGTTAGGTTATATTACGTTATTGATGTATATAAATGTCCCACGAAGACGTAGAGGCCAACAAGCCAGGAATGTGGTCAAATATTATCGCCGAGATGTTAGGTTGGGTTAGGTTATGTTATATTACGTTATTGATGTATATAAATGTCCCACGGAGACGTAGAAGCCAACAAGCCAGGAAGGTGGTCAAATATTACCGCCGAGATGTTAGGTTGGGTTAGGTTAGGTTATATTACGTTATTGATGTATATAAAGGTCCCACGGCGACGTAGAGGCCAACTCGCCAGGTATGTTTTCAAATATTACCGGCGAGATGTTAGATTGAGTTAGGTTAGGTTATATTACGTTATTGAAGTATATGAAGGTCAAACGGAGACGTAGAGGCCATCAAGCCAGGAATGTGGTTAAATATTACCGCCGAGATGTTAGGTTGGGTTAGGTTAGGTTATATTACGTTATTAATGCATATAAAGATCCCACGGAGACGTAGAGGCCAACTCGCCAGGTATGTTGTCAAATATTACCGCCGAGATGTTAGGTTGGGTTAGGTTAGGTTATAATACGTTATTGATTTGTATGAAGGTCAACCGGAGACGTAGAGGCCAACTCGCCAGGAATGATGTCAAATATTACCGCCGAGATGTTAGGTTGGGTTAGGTTAGGTTATATTACGTTATTGATGTATATAAAAGTCCCACGGAGACGTGGAGGCCAACTCGCCAGGTATGTTTTCAAAGATTACCGGCGAGATGTTAGATTGGGTTAGGTTAGGTTATATTACGTTATTGATGTATATAAAGGTCCGACGGAGACGTAGAGGCCAACAAGCCAGGAATGTGGTCAAATATTACCGCCGAGATGTTAGGTTGGGTTAGGTTAGTTTATATTACGTTATTGATGTATATAAAGGTCCTACGGAGACGTAGAGGCCAACTCGCCAGGAATGTTGTCAAATATTACCGCCGAGATGTTAGGTTGGGTTAGGTTAGGTTATATTACATTATTGATGTATATAAAGGTCCCACGGAGACATAGAGGCCAACAAGCCAGGAATGTGGTCAAATATTACCGCCGAGATGTTAGATTGGGTTAGGTTAGGTTATATTACGTTATTGATGTATATAAAGGTCCGACGGAGACGTAGATGCCAACAAGCCAGGAATGTGGTCAAATATTACCGCCGAGATGTTAGGTTGGGTTAGGTTAGGTTATATTACGTTATTGATGTATATAAAGGTCCCACGGAGACGTTGAGGCCAACTCGCCAGGTATGTTTTCAAATATTACCGGCGAGATGTTAGATTGGGTTAGGTTAGGTTATATTATGTTATTGAAGTATATAAAGGTCCGACGGAGACGTAGAGGCCAACAAGCCAGGAATGTGGTCAAATATTACCGCCGAGATGTTAGATTGGGATAGACTAGCTTATATTATGTTATTGATGTATATAAGGGTACCACGGAGACGTAGAGGCCAACTCGCCAGGAATGTTGTCAAATATTACCGCCAAGATGATAGGTTGGGTTAGGTTAGGTTATATTACATTATTGATGTATATAAAGGTCCCACGGAGACATAGAGGCCAACAAGCCAGGAATGTGGTCAAATATTACCGCCGAGATGTTAGATTGGGATAGACTAGCTTATATTATGTTATTGATGTATATAAAGGTCCCACGGAGACGTAGAGGCCAACTCGCCAGGTATGTTTTCAAATATTACCGGCGAGATGTTAGATTGGGTTAGGTTAGGTTATATTACGTTATTGAAGTATATAAAGGTCCGACGGAGACGTAGAGCCCAACAAGCCAGGAATGTGGTCAAATATTACCGCCGAAATGTTAGATTGGGTTAGGATAGCTTATATTATGTTACTGATGTATATACAGGTCCCACGGAGACGTAGAGGCCAACTCGCCAGGAATGTTGTCAAATATTACCGCCGAGATGTTAGGTTGGGTTAGGTTAGGTTATATTACGTTATTGAAGTATATAAAGGTCCCACGGAGACGTAGAGGCCAACTCGCCAGGAATGTTGTCAAATATTACCGCCGAGATGTTAGGTTGGGTTAGGTTAGGTTATACTACATTATTGATGTATATAAAGGTCCCACGGAGACGTAGAGGCCAACAAGCCAGGAATGTGGTCAAATATTACCGCCGAGATGTTAGATTGGGATAGACTAGCTTATACTCTGTTATTGATGTATATAAAGGTCCCACGCAGACGTAGAGGCCAACTCGCCAGGAATGATGTCAAATATTACCGCCGAGATGTTAGGTTGGGTTAGGTTAGGTTATATTACGTTATTGATGTATATAAAGGTCCCACGAAGACGTAGAGGCCAACAAGCCAGGAATGTGGTCAAATATTATCGCCGAGATGTTAGGTTGGGTTAGGTTATGTTATATTACGTTATTGATGTATATAAAGGTCCCACGCAGACGTAGAGGCCAACTCGCCAGGAATGTTGTCAAATATCACCGCCGAGATGTTAGGTTGGGTTAGGTTAGGTTATATTACGTTATTGATGTATATAAAGGTCCCACGGAGACGTGGAGGCCAACTCGCCAGGAATGTTGTCAAATATTACCGCCGAGATGCTAGGTTGGGTTAGGTTAGGTTATATTACGTTATTGATGTATATAAATGTCCCACGGAGACGTAGAGGCCAACAAGCCAGGAATGTGGTCAAATATTACCGCCGAGATGTTAGGTTGGGTTAGGTTAGGTTATATTACGTTATTGATGTATATAAAGGTCGCACGGTGACGTTGAGGCCAACAAGCCAGGAATGTGGGCAAATATTACCGCCGAGATGTTAGGTTGGGTTAGGTTAGGTTATATTACGTTATTGATGTATATAAAGGTCCCACGGAGACGTTGAGGCCAACTCGCCAGGTATATTTTCAAATATTACCGGCGAGATGTTAGATTGGGTTAGGTTAGGTTATATTACGTTATTGAAGTATATAAAGGTCCGACGGAGACGTAGAGGCCAACAAGCCAGGAATGTGGTCAAATATTACCGCCGAGATGTTAGATTGGGTTAGGCTAGCTTATATTATGTTATTGATGTATATAAAGGTCCCACGGAGACGTAGAGGTCAACTCGCCAGGAATGTGGTCAAATATTACCGCCGAGATGTTAGATTGGGATAGACTAGCTTATATTATGTTATTGATGTATATAAAGGTCCCACGAAGACGTAGAGGCCAACAAGCCAGGAATGTGGTCAAATATTATCGCCGAGATGTTAGGTTGGGTTAGGTTATGTTATATTACGTTATTGATGTGTATAAAGGTCCCACGGAGGCGGAGAAGCCAACTCGCCAGGAATGTTCTCAAATATTACTGCCGAGATGTTAGGTTGGGTTAGGTTAGGTCATATTACGTTATTGATGTATATAAATGTCCCACGGAGACGGAGAAGCCAACTCGCCAGGAATGTTGTCAAATATTACCGCCGAGATGCTAGGTTGGGTTAGGTTAGGTTATATTACGTTATTGATGTATATAAATGTCCCACGGAGACGTAGAGGCCAACAAGCCAGGAATGTGGTCAAATATTACCGCCGAGATGTTAGGTTGGGTTAGGTTAGGTTATATTACGTTATTGATGTATATAAAGGTCCCACGGAGACGTTGAGGCCAACTCGCCAGGTATATTTTCAAATATTACCGGCGAGATGTTAGATTGGGTTAGGTTAGGTTATATTACGTTATTGAAGTATATAAAGGTCCGACGGAGACGTAGAGGCCAACAAGCCAGAAATGTGGTCAAATATTACCGCCGAGATGTTAGATTGGGTTAGGCTAGCTTATATTATGTTATTGATGTATATAAAGGTCCCACGGAGACGTAGAGGCCAACTCGCCAGGAATGTTGACAAATATTACCGCCGAGATGATAGGTTGGATTAGGTTACGTTATATTATGTTATTGATGTATATAAAGGTCCCACGGAGACGTAGAGGTCAACTCGCCAGGAATGTTGTCAAATATTACCGCCGAGATGTTAGGTTGGGTTAGGTTAGGTTATATTACGTTATTGATGTATATAAATGTCCCACGGAGACGTGGAGGCCAACAAGCCAGGAATGTGGTCAAATATTACCGCCGAGATGTTAGGTTGGGTTAGGTTAGGTTATATTACGTTATTGATGTATATAAAGGTC
The DNA here is from genome assembly GCA_963969225.1 of Xylocopa violacea. Classification (NCBI taxonomy): domain Eukaryota; kingdom Metazoa; phylum Arthropoda; class Insecta; order Hymenoptera; family Apidae; genus Xylocopa; species Xylocopa violacea. Next base: position 208,658 of record CAXAJV010001080.1, on the reverse strand, counting down.
CCACGGAGACGTAGAGGCCAACTCGCCAGGAATGTGGTCAAATATTACCGCCGAGATGTTAGGTTGGGTTAGGTTAGGTTATATTACGTTATTGATGCATATAAAGGTCCCACGGAGACGTTGAGGCCAACTCGCCAGGTATGTTTTCAAATATTACCGGCGAGATGTTAGATTGGGTTAGGTTAGGTTATATTACGTTATTCAAGTATATAAAGGTCCGACGGAGACGTAGAGGCCAACAAGCCAGGAATGTGGTCAAATATTACCGCCGAGATGTTAGATTGGGTTAGGCTAGCTTATATTATGTTATTGATGTATATAAAGGACCCACGGAGACGTAGAGGCCAACTCGCCAGGAATGTTGTCAAATATTACCGCCGAGATGTTAGGTTGGCTTAGGTTAGGTTATATTACATTATTGATGTATATAAAGATCCCACGGAGACATAGAGGCCAACAAGCCAGGAATGTGGTCAAATATTACCGCCGAGATGTTAGATTGGGATAGACTAGCTTATATTATGTTATTGATGTATATAAAGGTCCCACGGAGACGTAGAGGCCAACTCGCCAGGAATGTTGTCAAATATTACCGCCAAGATGATAGGTTGGGTTAGGTTAGGTTATAATACGTTATTGATTTATATGAAGGTCAAACGGAGACGTAGAGGCCAACTCGCCAGGAATGATGTCAAATATTACCGCCGAGATGTTAGGTTGGGTTAGGTTAGGTTATATTACGTTATTGATGTATATAAAGGTCCCACGGAGACGTGGAGGCCAACTCGCCAGGTATGTTTTCAAATATTACCGGCGAGATGTCAGATTGGGTTAGGTTAGGTTATATTATGTTATTGAAGTATATAAAGGTCCGACGGAGACGTAGAGGCCAACAAGCCAGGAATGTGGTCAAATATTACCGCCGAGATGTTAGATTGGGTTAGGCTAGCTTATATTATGTTATTGATGTATATAAAGGTCCCACGGAGACGTAGAGGCCAACTCACCAGGAATGTTGTCAAATATTACCGCCGAGATGTTAGTTTGGGTTAGGTTAGGTTATATTACATTATTGATGTATATAAAGGTCCCACGGAGACATAGAGGCCAACAAGCCAGGAATGTGGTCAAATATTACCGCCGAGATGTTAGATTGGGATAGACTAGCTTATATTATGTTATTGATGTATATAAAGGTCCCACGCAGACGTACAGGCCAACTCGCCAGGAATGATGTCAGATATTACCGCCGAGATGTTAGGTTGGGTTAGGTTAGGTTATATTACGTTATTGATGTATATAAAGGTCCCACGAAGACGTAGAGGCCAACAAGCCAGGAATGTGGTCAAATATTATCGCCGAGATGTTAGGTTGGGTTAGGTTATGGTATATTACGTTATTGATGTATATAAAGGTCCCACGGAGGCGGAGAAGCCAACTCGCCAAGAATGTTCTCAAATATTACTGCCGAGATGTTAGGTTGGGTTAGGTTAGGTCATATTACGTTATTGATGTATATAAGTGTCCCACGGAGACGGAGAAGCCAACTCGCCAGGAATGTTGTCAAATATTACCGCCGAGATGCTAGGTTGGGTTAGGTTAGGTTATATTACGTTATTGATGTATATAAATGTCCCACGGAGACGTAGAGGCCAACAAGCCAGGAATGTTGTCAAATATTACCGCCAAGATGACAGGTTGGGTTAGGTTAGGTTATATTACGTTATTGATGTATATAAAGGTCCCACGGAGGCGTTGAGGCCAACTCGCCAGGTATATTTTCAAATATTACCGGCGAGATGTTAGATTGGGTTAGGTTAGGTTATATTACGTTATTGAAGTATATAAAGGTCCGACGGAGACGTAGAGGCCAACAAGCAAGGAATGTGGTCAAATATTACCGCCGAGATGTTAGATTGGGTTAGGCTAGCTTATATTATGTTATTGATGTATATAAAGGTCCCACGGAGACGTAGAGGCGAACTCGCCAGGAATGTTGTCAAATATTACCGCCGAGATGTTAGATTGGGTTAGGCTAGCTTATATTATGTTATTGATGTATATAAAGGTCCCACGGAGACGTAGAGGCCAACTCGCCAGGTATGTTGTCAAATATTACCGCCGAGATGTTAGATTGGGATAGACTAGCTTATATTATGTTATTGATGTATATAAAGGTCCCACGAAGACGTAGAGGCCAACAAGCCAGGAATGTGGTCAAATATTATCGCCGAGATGTTAGGTTGGGTTAGGTTAGGTTATATTACGTTATTGATGTATATAAAGGTCCCACGCAGGCGTAGAGGCCAACTCGCCAGGAATGTTGTCAAATATTACCGCCGAGATGTTAGATTGGGTTAGGTAAGGTTATATTACGTTATTGAAGTATATAAAGGTCCGACGGAGACATAGAGGCCAACAAGCCAGGAATGTGGTCAAATATTACCGCCGAGATGTTAGATTGGGATAGACTAGCTTATATTATGTTATTGATGTATATAAGGTTCCCACGGAGACGTAGAGGCCAACTCGCCAGGAATGTTGTCAAATATTACCGCCAAGATGATAGGTTGGGTTAGGTTAGGTTATATTACATTATTGAAGTATATAAAGGTCCCACGGAGACATAGAGGCCAACAAGCCAGGAATGTGGTCAAATATATCCGCCGAGATGTTAGATTGGGATAGACTAGCTTATATTATGTTATTAATGTATATAAAGGTCCCACGCAGACGTACAGGCGAACTCGCCAGGAATGATGACAAATATTACCGCCGAGATGTTAGGTTGGGTTAGGTTAGGTTATATTACGTTATTGATGTATATAAATGTCCCACGAAGACGTAGAGGCCAACAAGCCAGGAATGTGGTCAAATATTATCGCCGAGATGTTAGGTTGGGTTAGGTTATGTTATATTACGTTATTGATGTATATAAATGTCCCACGGAGACGTAGAAGCCAACAAGCCAGGAAGGTGGTCAAATATTACCGCCGAGATGTTAGATTGGGTTAGGTTAGGTTATATTACGTTATTGATGTATATAAAGGTCCGACGGAGACGTAGATGCCAACAAGCCAGGAATGTGGTCAAATATTACCGCCGAGATGTTAGGTTGGGTTAGGTTAGGTTATATTACGTTATTGATGTATATAAAGGTCCCACGGAGACGTTGAGGCCAACTCGCCAGGTATGTTTTCAAATATTACCGGCGAGATGTTAGATTGGGTTAGGTTAGGTTATATTACGTTATTGAAGTATATAAAGGTCCGACGGAGACGTAGAGGCCAACAAGCCAGGAATGTGGTCAAATATTACCGCCGAGATGTTAGATTGGGATAGACTAGCTTATATTATGTTATTGATGTATATAAGGGTCCCACGGAGACGTAGAGGCCAACTCGCCAGGAATGTTGTCAAATATTACCGCCAAGATGATAGGTTGGGTTAGGTTAGGTTATATTACATTATTGATGTATATAAAGGTCCCACGGAGACATAGAGGCCAACAAGCCAGGAATGTGGTCAAATATTACCGCCGAGATGTTAGATTGGGATAGACTAGCTTATATTATGTTATTGATGTATATAAAGGTCCCACGGAGACGTAGAGGCCAACTCGCCAGGTATGTTTTCAAATATTACCGGCGAGATGTTAGATTGGGTTAGGTTAGGTTATATTACGTTATTGAAGTATATAAAGGTCCGACGGAGACGTAGAGCCCAACAAGCCAGGAATGTGGTCAAATATTACCGCCGAAATGTTAGATTGGGTTAGGATAGCTTATATTATGTTACTGATGTATATAAAGGTCCCACGGAGACGTAGAGGCCAACTCGCCAGGAATGTTGTCAAATATTACCGCCGAGATGTTAGGTTGGGTTAGGTTAGGTTATATTACGTTATTGAAGTATATAAAGGTCCCACGGAGACGTAGAGGCCAACTCGCCAGGAATGTTGTCAAATATTACCGCCGAGATGTTAGGTTGGGTTAGGTTAGGTTATACTACATTATTGATGTATATAAAGGTCCCACGGAGACGTAGAGGCCAACAAGCCAGGAATGTGGTCAAATATTACCGCCGAGATGTTAGATTGGGATAGACTAGCTTATACTCTGTTATTGATGTATATAAAGGTCCCACGCAGACGTAGAGGCCAACTCGCCAGGAATGATGTCAAATATTACCGCCGAGATGTTAGGTTGGGTTAGGTTAGGTTATATTACGTTATTGATGTATATAAAGGTCCCACGAAGACGTAGAGGCCAACAAGCCAGGAATGTGGTCAAATATTATCGCCGAGATGTTAGGTTGGGTTAGGTTATGTTATATTACGTTATTGATGTATATAAAGGTCCCACGCAGACGTAGAGGCCAACTCGCCAGGAATGTTGTCAAATATCACCGCCGAGATGTTAGGTTGGGTTAGGTTAGGTTATATTACGTTATTGATGTATATAAAGGTCCCACGGAGACGTGGAGGCCAACTCGCCAGGAATGTTGTCAAATATTACCGCCGAGATGCTAGGTTGGGTTAGGTTAGGTTATATTACGTTATTGATGTATATAAATGTCCCACGGAGACGTAGAGGCCAACAAGCCAGGAATGTGGTCAAATATTACCGCCGAGATGTTAGGTTGGGTTAGGTTAGGTTATATTACGTTATTGATGTATATAAAGGTCCCACGGAGACGTTGAGGCCAACTCGCCAGGTATATTTTCAAATATAACCGGCGAGATGTTAGATTGGGTTAGGTTAGGTTATATTACGTTATTGAAGTATATAAAGGTCCGACGGAGACGTAGAGGCCAACAAGCCAGAAATGTGGTCAAATATTACCGCCGAGATGTTAGATTGGGTTAGGCTAGCTTATATTATGTTATTGATGTATATAAAGGTCCCACGGAGACGTAGAGGCCAACTCGCCAGGAATGTTGACAAATATTACCGCCGAGATGATAGGTTGGATTAGGTTACGTTATATTATGTTATTGATGTATATAAAGGTCCCACGGAGACGTAGAGGTCAACTCGCCAGGAATGTTGTCAAATATTACCGCCGAGATGTTAGGTTGGGTTAGGTTAGGTTATATTACGTTATTGATGTATATAAATGTCCCACGGAGACGTAGAGGCCAACAAGCCAGGAATGTGGTCAAATATTACCGCCGAGATGTTAGGTTGGGTTAGGTTAGGTTATATTACGTTATTGATGTATATAAAGGTCCCACGGAGACGTAGAGGCCAACTCGCCAGGAATGTTGTCAAATATTACCGCCGAGATGTTAGGTTGGCTTAGGTTAGGTTATATTACATTATTGATGTATATAAAGGTCCCACGGAGACATAGAGGCCAACAAGCCAGGAATGTGGTCAAATATTACCGCCGAGATGTTAGATTGGGATAGACTAGCTTATATTATGTTATTGATGTATATAAAGGTCCCACGGAGACGTAGAGGCCAACTCGCCAGGAATGTTGTCAAATATTACCGCCAAGATGATAGGTTGGGTTAGGTTAGGTTATAATACGTTATTGATTTATATGAAGGTCAAACGGAGACGTAGAGGCCAACTCGCCAGGAATGATGTCAAATATTACCGCCGAGATGTTAGGTTGGGTTAGGTTAGGTTATATTACGTTATTGATGTATATAAAGGTCCCACGGAGACGTGGAGGCCAACTCGCCAGGTATGTTTTCAAATATTACCGGCGAGATGTCAGATTGGGTTAGGTTAGGTTATATTATGTTATTGAAGTATATAAAGGTCCGACGGAGACGTAGAGGCCAACAAGCCAGGAATGTGGTCAAATATTACCGCCGAGATGTTAGATTGGGTTAGGCTAGCTTATATTATGTTATTGATGTATATAAAGGTCCCACGGAGACGTAGAGGCCAACTCACCAGGAATGTTGTCAAATATTACCGCCGAGATGTTAGTTTGGGTTAGGTTAGGTTATATTACATTATTGATGTATATAAAGGTCCCACGGAGACATAGAGGCCAACAAGCCAGGAATGTGGTCAAATATTACCGCCGAGATGTTAGATTGGGATAGACTAGCTTATATTATGTTATTGATGTATATAAAGGTCCCACGCAGACGTACAGGCCAACTCGCCAGGAATGATGTCAGATATTACCGCCGAGATGTTAGGTTGGGTTAGGTTAGGTTATATTACGTTATTGATGTATATAAAGGTCCCACGAAGACGTAGAGGCCAACAAGCCAGGAATGTGGTCAAATATTATCGCCGAGATGTTAGGTTGGGTTAGGTTATGGTATATTACGTTATTGATGTATATAAAGGTCCCACGGAGGCGGAGAAGCCAACTCGCCAAGAATGTTCTCAAATATTACTGCCGAGATGTTAGGTTGGGTTAGGTTAGGTCATATTACGTTATTGATGTATATAAATGTCCCACGGAGACGGAGAAGCCAACTCGCCAGGAATGTTGTCAAATATTACCGCCGAGATGCTAGGTTGGGTTAGGTTAGGTTATATTACGTTATTGATGTATATAAATGTCCCACGGAGACGTAGAGGCCAACAAGCCAGGAATGTTGTCAAATATTACCGCCAAGATGACAGGTTGGGTTAGGTTAGGTTATATTACGTTATTGATGTATATAAAGGTCCCACGGAGGCGTTGAGGCCAACTCGCCAGGTATATTTTCAAATATTACCGGCGAGATGTTAGATTGGGTTAGGTTAGGTTATATTACGTTATTGAAGTATATAAAGGTCCGACGGAGACGTAGAGGCCAACAAGCAAGGAATGTGGTCAAATATTACCGCCGAGATGTTAGATTGGGTTAGGCTAGCTTATATTATGTTATTGATGTATATAAAGGTCCCACGGAGACGTAGAGGCCAACTCGCCAGGAATGTTGTCAAATATTACCGCCGAGATGTTAGATTGGGTTAGGCTAGCTTATATTATGTTATTGATGTATATAAAGGTCCCACGGAGACGTAGAGGCCAACTCGCCAGGTATGTTGTCAAATATTACCGCCGAGATGTTAGATTGGGATAGACTAGCTTATATTATGTTATTGATGTATATAAAGGTCCCACGAAGACGTAGAGGCCAACAAGCCAGGAATGTGGTCAAATATTATCGCCGAGATGTTAGGTTGGGTTAGGTTAGGTTATATTACGTTATTGATGTATATAAAGGTCCCACGCAGGCGTAGAGGCCAACTCGCCAGGAATGTTGTCAAATATTACCGCCGAGATGTTAGATTGGGTTAGGTAAGGTTATATTACGTTATTGAAGTATATAAAGGTCCGACGGAGACATAGAGGCCAACAAGCCAGGAATGTGGTCAAATATTACCGCCGAGATGTTAGATTGGGATAGACTAGCTTATATTATGTTATTGATGTATATAAGGTTCCCACGGAGACGTAGAGGCCAACTCGCCAGGAATGTTGTCAAATATTACCGCCAAGATGATAGGTTGGGTTAGGTTAGGTTATATTACATTATTGAAGTATATAAAGGTCCCACGGAGACATAGAGGCCAACAAGCCAGGAATGTGGTCAAATATATCCGCCGAGATGTTAGATTGGGATAGACTAGCTTATATTATGTTATTAATGTATATAAAGGTCCCACGCAGACGTACAGGCCAACTCGCCAGGAATGATGACAAATATTACCGCCGAGATGTTAGGTTGGGTTAGGTTAGGTTATATTACGTTATTGATGTATATAAATGTCCCACGAAGACGTAGAGGCCAACAAGCCAGGAATGTGGTCAAATATTATCGCCGAGATGTTAGGTTGGGTTAGGTTATGTTATATTACGTTATTGATGTATATAAATGTCCCACGGAGACGTAGAAGCCAACAAGCCAGGAATGTGGTCAAATATTACCGCCGAGATGTTAGGTTGGGTTAGGTTAGGTTATATTACGTTATTGATGTATATAAAGGTCCCACGGCGACGTAGAGGCCAACTCGCCAGGTATGTTTTCAAATATTACCGGCGAGATGTTAGATTGAGTTAGGTTAGGTTATATTACGTTATTGAAGTATATGAAGGTCAAACGGAGACGTAGAGGCCATCAAGCCAGGAATGTGGTTAAATATTACCGCCGAGATGTTAGGTTGGGTTAGGTTAGGTTATATTACGTTATTAATGCATATAAAGATCCCACGGAGACGTAGAGGCCAACTCGCCAGGTATGTTGTCAAATATTACCGCCGAGATGTTAGGTTGGGTTAGGTTAGGTTATAATACGTTATTGATTTGTATGAAGGTCAAACGGAGACGTAGAGGCCAACTCGCCAGGAATGATGTCAAATATTACCGCCGAGATGTTAGGTTGGGTTAGGTTAGGTTATATTACGTTATTGATGTATATAAAAGTCCCACGGAGACGTGGAGGCCAACTCGCCAGGTATGTTTTCAAATATTACCGGCGAGATGTTAGATTGGGTTAGGTTAGGTTATATTACGTTATTGATGTATATAAAGGTCCGACGGAGACGTAGAGGCCAACAAGCCAGGAATGTGGTCAAATATTACCGCCGAGATGTTAGGTTGGGTTAGGTTAGTTTATATTACGTTATTGATGTATATAAAGGTCCTACGGAGACGTAGAGGCCAACTCGCCAGGAATGTTGTCAAATATTACCGCCGAGATGTTAGGTTGGGTTAGGTTAGGTTATATTACATTATTGATGTATATAAAGGTCCCACGGAGACATAGAGGCCAACAAGCCAGGAATGTGGTCAAATATTACCGCCGAGATGTTAGATTGGGTTAGGTTAGGTTATATTACGTTGAGTCTCGTTCGAGCAGCCGTAGAGAGCGGACGTGTTTCGGTGCGCTCCGCTACCTGAGTTGTACGACGCGACTTTTTAGGCGATAAAGGATATATACTTCGGTTTATATCCTTCCGAGGAGGATTGTGAAAACTTCTAGTGTAAGAACTAGAAGCTAGTAGCAAGAATAACGCGATAGAAAGGAATATACGCTCTGCGTGTCCTTTGTTCGCTTTCGGTGACGTGGCGTCGATAATTGATTCGGCGTTTTCGGCAGAAAAGGAGTTGGAAAGTGGTCTGGATCACTTCCCTGAGAGTCAGTGTCACGTGCGGCACAACCAGTGCGCAGTTTGTGCAGTGGAAAGTGCCAAAAGTGTGCGAAAACAAGTGGAAATCGGCGGAAAGGAACAGGGCGTCACCGCCGCCATATTGCCGCGCAGCCGTGGCACGTACGCGTTCCACCGCGATTAGGGCGTTCTTTCCGGCGATTGCTGCTTGTTTGCGAACTTAAAGTGCTCTTTGCGGCAAAAGTGACTGTGAGGTGGCTCCCGTGGTTGCGGGCACTGGAGAAAAAGGTGCGATAATACGTGGAAAAGCATCGGGAGAAAACGAGGCGTCGCCGCCGCCATCTTGACAGTCAGGCGTGGCACGTACGCCGCGTCGAGACGGCAGTCGCGAAACAAGGGCTTCTCCCGGCCTTTTCGACGTGTTCCCGCACTTTCAGCGCTTCCGGTCGTTAAGCACGATTGTAGAAACACTGATTTTCGATAACATTAGTGCAAAAAACGGTGTAAAAGTGCGACACGGGAACTCGGCGAGAAAGAGGCTACCAGCCGTAATCAATCTCGGATTATTCCAGGAGATTGCGACAAAGAAGACAAAAAAGGTAAGTGCTAGAGACTCTTAAAGCGCGAATCTTGAACTCTGGCGTCGCTCCGTGAACTGTTCGCGGAAATCGAAGCGAACGCAAGAGCGAGTGAGAGGACGAATAGAGAGACAAAGAGAGAGTGACGGTTGAACTGTGTGCGGGACAGAGACAGACAACCGGTCTGCGCTGAACGTGGGAAGTGCGAACGTTCCCACACGGCGGAGCAAGTGAGGTGCGCGGTGTGATTTTCTCCACGGAGGAGAATAGCGTTTGCGCGACCGACTCGTCGGCAAATTAATTATCGTGCGAAGCCCTGCTTGGGTAACCAAGCATGGCGACGCGCGATTACGCGACCGTGGCGAGTGGGGGAGAGGGGGCCGGCCCGAGTGGCCTTATCAGTTGCAGAACCGGCGGCAGCAGCAAGTCGGAGAGGACGGAAGGCAGGATGCTGCGGGAACCAGAGAGGAGAATTCCACGCACGCGCAGGAGCGTGAAGAGGTCAAAGGCGGAGACGTCCGAATACGATTCGGAAACGTCACTCGCTTCGTTGCTCTCGACGACGCCGTCCGAGTCAACGAAGCATCTGAAGAAGAGGGGACGCCCCCCCACAACGGAGGAATACATAAAATTGGCGGAAGCCAAACTGCTAGCCGATAAAGCTGCCGAGAAGGATGCAGAGGACGCTCTAGAGCGAGAGCTCCTCTACGGTGATTGCATGCCGCCGCCACCATCAAGGACGTCAAATCCTATTCCGGACCAGGAAGTTTTTGACGAAGAGGCCAGGAAAATGCCGATAGAGGATCTGGCAGCCTGGGCTCTGGAATCGGCGGCCAAAATTGAATATGCCGCTGCGAAGTCGTCGCAGCTGAAAGGCACAATTAAACGGTCGATGCGCGTCAGCGTTCGAATCCTGCGAGCGGCGACTACGGAAGCTGAACAACGCGCCAGCCGCGCCATCGCCGGAACAGCAGGAGATCAGGAATTCAGCCTTATTAAAGCTAAGGCTGAAAAACTGGAGAAGGAGAATGCCCTTCTCAAGGAGAGGCTGACCGCCCTCGAAAATACGGCAAACAGCCAATTATCGCCGGCGATCAAAAGCATGGAGATCGCCGAGCGTAGTGATAAAAGAACACGACGGCAATCGCTGACTACGAAGCAGGAGGAAGCCAGCATCCCCGACACCGGTCTCGTACTGCTAATGGAGCAGATTGGGGCCGTTGTCAACGAACGGCTTACACAATTTTGGGAGAAGGCGGAGAAGCGCTTCGCTCCGAAGGAGGATCGTCCGCGGTCGGAGGCACGAAATGTTGCGCGACGCGAAGAACCCGCGAAAGAGGGAACAAGCGCCGCAATCATAAAGAAGGAGAAGTCCGCTGGGAAGAGAGAGGCAATGCCCCTTCCACCGGTGAAAAAATCCGCGAAAGCGGAAACAAAGAAATCACCCATCCAGAAGAGGATGGAACAGATTCAAAAGGAGCAGGTTCGGAAGGAGAGCGAAGGGAAGTGTCCAGCAGCGAGCGCACCTGCTCCGCAGAACAAGAAGGAGACGGAGACGCCGTGGACGAAAGTCCTCGGCAGAAAGTCGAAAAAGGAGACGACGGCCACCGTAAACAAGACCGTGAGGGCAGGCAAGAAGGTAGCAGCTGCGAAGTCGATGCCAAAAGAAAAGCCGATAGTGATGAAAACCCCGAGCACGGCCGCTGTCGTAATCACTATAGAGGAGGGCAGTAAATCGACATACGCCGAGCTTATGACAACGGCGCGGCAGAAGATCAAACTGTCGGACCTGGGAATCGGTGAGGTCAAACCCAGGAAAGCGCTGACCGGAGCGCTTATTCTCGAAATAAGCGGCGAAGGTAAAGAAGAGAAGGCGAACGCGCTCGCCAACAAGTTAACCGGGCTATTCGCGATCACGAGGGGTGTAAAAATCACGCGCCCCTGCAAGAGAGCGGCCCTGAGGGTCTTCAGGATGGAAGACTCGATCACGGTCGGTGAGGTCGTCGAAGCAGTCGCCGCACAAGGCGGCTGCACCGCCGACGAGATAAAAACCGGTCCCAGGAGGACGGCGTATAACGGCATGGGCACGATGCTTATGCAATGCCCGGTCGCCGCCGCAAAGAAGGTTACCGAAAACGGTAAAGTAAAGGTCGGATGGACGTCCGTCCGCGTTGAACCCATCGAAGCACGACAACTTACCTGCTTCAAATGTTGGGAAATCGGGCACGTAATCGCGAAATGCTCCGCGACCGTGGACCGAACGGAGGCGTGTTACCGGTGCGGTGAGAAGGGACACCGCGCTGCGGAATGCAATGAGAAGGCACCGACGTGCCCGGTATGCAAGTCGGCAAACCGCCCGCATGGACACAGAGCAGGTAGCAAAGCCTGCACTGTCCCGCCGCCGGCAAAAAAAGGACAGAAGAACGCTACTCAATCGAGCGCTAAATCCTCAGGTAAGGATAAGAAACCTGAGGAAAAGAAGGAAAAAGCTGCAGCAGCAGCCAAACACAACCACGAAGAGGAGAAGGAGCGCGAAACTCTGAAGGCGAGCACCAGCCGCGAGGAGGCGATGGATCTGGCGTAACTTTCAATATGAAATGCCAGATCCTGCAAACTAATTTAAATCACGCCGCGAGAGCACAAGATCTTATGCTCGAAAGCCTGCAAAGCGGCGTGGTTGAATTAGTGGTTGCCGCGGAGCCGTATTTAATCCACGACAAGCCGTCATGGATAGCAAACAGGGAGAAGACGGTTGCAATAATTCAGGCGACGCCGACACGCATCCGACCGATCACAGCCATCGCGCAAGGGCGTGGTTACGTCGCAGTATCGTGGACGGATTGCGTCGTCATTGGAATATACGCGCCGCCGAGTTGGTCGTTGCAAGATTTCGATCAGCTCCTGGACGAAGTGGAGGGTGTAGTGCGAAATCACGCCTCGCAACCGACATTCGTACTGGGAGATTTCAACGCGCACGCGACTATGTGGCGCTCTTCCAGAACGACTCAGCGTGGACACTCGACGATGGACTGGGCAGCATCCGCGAATCTCAGACTGTTGAATCAAGGATCTGCCAGTACGTGCGTGCGTCCACAGGGCGAGAGCAAGGTCGACCTCTCGTTCGCGAACGACGCAGCATCTCGAAGAGTCACGAGCTGGAAAGTGGATCCGATCGAAACTTTATCTGATCACTTATATATAAGGATCGACATATCCACGGTACAAGGAAGAAGGGCAGCGGACCAGAAGCAAAATAGATGGTCGTTGCGAAAAATCGACGAAGATATGTTTATGGCGGCAACCCTCGCCGCTACCTGGCCGAGCGAACCGACCGAAGCGGCCGTAGTCGAGCGAGAAGCAGAATGGTTTACGAGGACGTTGACATCGGTGTGCAACGCAAGCATGCCGAAAATAAGGTCGAACCCCACTCGTAAACCCGTATATTGGTGGAGGAACGAGATCGCTCTTCTCCGTGCGGAGAGCACAAACGCACGGAGACAATATACGAGATACCGGAAACGGAGGAATCCCGATTCGGTGAGGAAAGCGCAGCTCTATGAAGTTTACAAGGAGAAGAAAATAGAGCTGCAGGCGGCCATAAAGACATCAAAGGCACGAGCATGGGACGGGCTGCTGGAAACACTGCGCGAGGATCCGTGGGGGCGGCCGTACAAGATAGTAATGAATAAATTACGACCGTGGGCGCCCCCGTTAACGGAGACGATGGAGACGCCGTTCTTGAAGCGAGTTGTCGACACGCTCTTCCCACCGGAAGAGGCTACGTCGGCGAGCAACTCGCAAATTTCAGCACACATCGACCCGATCATCTGGTCGCTGGACAACGACGTCACCGAGGAGGAAATGGCTCGCGCCATAAAGCGCATGACAAAGAAGAACACCGCGCCCGGACCGGACGGAATTCCCGGCCGTGCCTGGTCGATGGCACTCAGTGTCCTGAATTCAAGATTGCGGAAGTTATTTACAGCATGCTTGAAGACGGGTACGTTTCCAGCAAGATGGAAAACCGGCAGATTAGTATTGCTCCGAAAGCCGGGAAAATCGGAGGATTTACCGGCAGCGTACAGGCCGATAGTTTTGCTCGACGAGGTCGGAAAATTATTTGAAAGGATAATCCACAACCGCCTCATCGAGCACCTGTCGCGAACCGGGCCGAACTTAGCCGAGAACCAATTCGGCTTCCGAGAAGGACGATCGACGATTGACGCGATTCGACACGTGAAAAGTTTCGCCGAAAACGCGATCGCCGCCGGGGGAGTCGTAATCGCGATATCTTTAGATATTAAGAATGCGTTCAACTCCCTCGAATGGAGTACGATTCGTAGAGCGCTTGAAAAGCACGGGTTTCCGCGATACCTGCGAAGGGTCGTGGAAAATTACCTGAGCGACCGCGCGGTTCTCTACGATAGCCGGCATGGAATCGAGAAAAAGAAGATTGATCGCGGCGTTCCCCAGGGATCGGTCCTCGGACCGCTTCTCTGGAATCTCGGGTACGACGCGGTCCTGAAGCTGCCAATGCCGTCCGGCGTGCATCTCACGTGCTACGCGGATGACACGATGGTGTTGGCAGTCGACACGTGTCGGCAACGCGCAATCTGCCGGGCCGAAGTGGCAGTTGCGGTCGTGGCTAATACGATCAAGAAGATGGGACTCCAGATGGCACCGGAGAAATCTGAAATCCTGTGCTTCAAGGGACGAAGAAGAGACCCGCGAGGAGGAAACGAAGTGGTCAACATTGGACCATCCAAAGTTACAGTGGGGAGCGAGATGAAGTATCTCGGACTGCTCCTCGACGATAAATGGAACTTTGGTCTCCACTTCGCTCGTCAGGCCGTTCGACTGGATGCTGCGGCAAATTATCTAAGCCGCATCATGCCGAATCTGCACGGACCGGACGAGAAAGTAAGGAAAGTCTATGCTGGGGTGATAAAAAGCATTGCGCTTTACGGAGCCCCGGTATGGAGCGACGCGCTTAACAAAGGAGGCAGAAAGCTGCAGCTGCTGCGAAGCGCGTGGCGAAGAATAGCCATTCGGGTCATAAGAGGATATCGCACGATTTCCTACGACGCGGCAACAATGCTGGCGGGTCTCGCACCCCTGGAATACCTGGCGCAGGAAGACCTCATAGTGTACGAAACCCTTCGCACAACGCGCCAGGTAGAAGAAGAAGGTGCACCTGCTCCGACAAGGGACGAGATTAGAAGAGAAGCGAGACGCTTCACTTTCTCTAAATGGAAGGAGAAACTCGCACCTGCGACCAATCACAGGATCGTGCGAGCGATTCTACCCATCTTGGAAAACTGGGTAGAAAACAGGAGAGGGCAGCTCACCTTCAGAGTGACGCAGGTGCTGACTGGACATGGATGCTTCGGTCAGTACCTCTGCAAGATCGGAAAAGAGGCCACGGCTGAATGTCACCATTGCGGAGACGGAGACGACTCTGCGCAGCACACGTTGGAACGCTGTCCAGCGTGGCAAACGCTGCGCCACGCTCTCGTGGCAGAGATCGGACGGGATCTCTCGCCGACCAGCATCCTGCCGAAGATGCTGGAAGGGGAGAGATACTGGCGAGCCGTTACCTTGTTTTGCGACAAAGTGATGGCTGCGAAGGAAGCCGCCGAGCGCGAAAGAGAGCGCACGCTTTCTGCTCGACGAGCCTTACGTGGTCGGCGTTGTAGACGTTTGCCACGTTCCACTCCAAGGTAGGGGACTCTCGTCCGTCAGGGCGCGAGAGTCGCTCCAAAGTACCCACCGGGGAGCGGAGCTTCGCCGTCGCCGTCCATCTCAAACGCCGCAAGCGGGAGAAGAGGAAGACGACTTCGAAGATTGAAGACAGGCGCAAGAAATTCGACAAAGAGGTACGCGTGAGGAATGCATGCATTCGCACACAAGCGTAATAGAAAAGATTGCGCAAAGAAAAAGTAAATAAGAAAAAACAGAAAGAGCAGCCGAGCGCCGGCTAGACAGGATTTGGGTCAAGTCTATCCGGCACGCGCTCGACCGAGGAGAGGCAAACGACTGTAGTGGTTGCAGTCGTTGCCAATCTAAAGTATGAACTCGCACGCCAGCTATGAACAGAGAGATCAAAGAACTCAGACACGAGGCGGGATGCTGGACGCGTTCGAAAGAGTTCCCGGCTACCCGCTACAAGTGTAGGAAGACCACCGCAGGGTTTTAGTCGGTAAGAGTCCGACATAACCGCTGATTTCCCAAAAAATCCACGGTATCCATGAGGATTTCCCTGCGAAAAAAAAAAAAAAAAAAAAAAAAAAAAAAAAAAAAAAAAAAAAAAAAAGGTTATATTACGTTATTGATGTATATAAAGGTCCGACGGAGACGTAGAGGCCAACAAGCCAGGAATGTGGTCAAATATTACCGCCGAGATGTTAGGTTGGGTTAGGTTAGGTTATATTACGTTATTGATGTATATAAAGGTCCCACGGAGACGTTGAGGCCAACTCGCCAGGTATGTTTTCAAATATTACCGGCGAGATGTTAGATTGGGTTAGGTTAGGTTATATTACGTTATTGAAGTATATAAAGGTCCGACGGAGACGTAGAGGCCAACAAGCCAGGAATGTGGTCAAATATTACCGCCGAGATGTTAGATTGGGATAGACTAGCTTATATTATGTTATTGATGTATATAAGGGTCCCACGGAGACGTAGAGGCCAACTCGCCAGGAATGTTGTCAAATATTACCGCCAAGATGATAGGTTGGGTTAGGTTAGGTTATATTACATTATTGATGTATATAAAGGTCCCACGGAGACATAGAGGCCAACAAGCCAGGAATGTGGTCAAATATTACCGCCGAGATGTTAGATTGGGATAGACTAGCTTATATTATGTTATTAATGGATATAAAGGTCCCACGGAGACGTAGAGGCCAACTCGCCAGGAATGTTGTCAAATATTACCGCCAAGATGATAGGTTGGGTTAGGTTAGGTTATGATACGTTATTGATTTATATGAAGGACAAACGGAGACGTAGAGGCCAACTCGCCAGGAATGATGTCAAATATTACCGCCGAGATGTTAGGTTGGGTTAGGTTAGGTTATATTACGTTATTGATGTATATAAAGGTCCCACGGAGACGTGGAGGCCAACTCGCCAGGTATGTTTTCAAATATTACCGGCGACATGTTAGATTGAGTTAGGTTAGGTTATATTACGTTATTGAAGTATATAAACGTCCGACGGAGACGTAGAGGCCAACAAGCCAGAAATGTGGTCAAATATTACCGCCGAGATGTTAGATTGGGTTAGGCTAGCTTATATTATGTTATTGATGTATATAAGGGTCCCACGGAGACGTAGAGGCCAACTCGCCAGGAATGTTGTCAAATATTACCGCCAAGATGATAGGTTGGGTTAGGTTAGGTTATATTACATTATTGATGTATATAAAGGTCCCACGGAGACATAGAGGCCAACAAGCCAGGAATGTGGTCAAATATTACCGCCGAGATGTTAGATTGGGATAGACTAGCTTATATTATGTTATTAATGGATATAAAGGTCCCACGGAGACGTAGAGGCCAACTCGCCAGGAATGTTGTCAAATATTACCGCCAAGATGATAGGTTGGGTTAGGTTAGGTTATGATACGTTATTGATTTATATGAAGGACAAACGGAGACGTAGAGGCCAACTCGCCAGGAATGATGTCAAATATTACCGCCGAGATGTTAGGTTGGGTTAGGTTAGGTTATATTACGTTATTGATGTATATAAAGGTCCCACGGAGACGTGGAGGCCAACTCGCCAGGTATGTTTTCAAATATTACCGGCGACATGTTAGATTGAGTTAGGTTAGGTTATATTACGTTATTGAAGTATATAAACGTCCGACGGAGACGTAGAGGCCAACAAGCCAGAAATGTGGTCAAATATTACCGCCGAGATGTTAGATTGGGTTAGGCTAGCTTATATTATGTTATTGATGTATATAAGGGTCCCACGGAGACGTAGAGGCCAACTCGCCAGGAATGTTGTCAAATATTACCGCCAAGATGATAGGTTGGGTTAGGTTAGGTTATATTACATTATTGATGTATATAAAGGTCCCACGGAGACATAGAGGCCAACAAGCCAGGAATGTGGTCAAATATTACCGCCGAGATGTTAGATTGGGATAGACTAGCTTATATTATGTTATTAATGGATATAAAGGTCCCACGGAGACGTAGAGGCCAACTCGCCAGGAATGTTGTCAAATATTACCGCCAAGATGATAGGTTGGGTTAGGTTAGGTTATGATACGTTATTGATTTATATGAAGGACAAACGGAGACGTAGAGGCCAACTCGCCAGGAATGATGTCAAATATTACCGCCGAGATGTTAGGTTGGGTTAGGTTAGGTTATATTACGTTATTGATGTATATAAAGGTCCCACGGAGACGTGGAGGCCAACTCGCCAGGTATGTTTTCAAATATTACCGGCGACATGTTAGATTGAGTTAGGTTAGGTTATATTACGTTATTGAAGTATATAAACGTCCGACGGAGACGTAGAGGCCAACAAGCCAGAAATGTGGTCAAATATTACCGCCGAGATGTTAGATTGGGTTAGGCTAGCTTATATTATGTTATTGATGTATATAAAGGTCCCACGGAGACGTAGAGACCAACTCGCCAGGAATGTTGTCAAATATTACCGCCAAGATGATAGGTAGGGTTAGGTTAGGTTATAATACGTTATTGATTTGTATGAAGGTCAAACGGAGACGTAGAGGCCAACTCGCCAGGAATGATGTCAAATATTACCGCCGAGATGTTAGGTTGGGTTAGGTTAGGTTATATTACGTTATTGATGTATATAAAGGTCCGACGGAGACGTAGAGGCCAACAAGCCAGGAATGTGGTCAAATATTACCGCCGAGATGTTAGGTTGGGTTAGGTTAGGTTATATTACGTTATTGATGTATATAAAGGTCCCACGGAGACGTTGAGGCAAACTCGCCAGGTATGTTTTCAAATATTACCGGCGAGATGTTAGATTGGGTTAGGTTAGGTTATATTACGTTATTGAAGTATATAAAGGTCCGACGGAGACGTAGAGGCCAACAAGCCAGGAATGTGGTCAAATATTACCGCCGAGATGTTAGATTGGGTTAGGCTAGCTTATATTATGTTATTGATGTATATAAAGGTCCCACGGAGACGTAGAGGCCAACTCGCCAGGAATGTTGACAAATATTACCGCCGAGATGATAGGTTGGATTAGGTTACGTTATATTATGTTATTGATGTATATAAAGGTCCCACGGAGACGTAGAGGTCAACTCGCCAGGAATGTTGTCAAATATTACCGCCGAGATGTTAGGTTGGGTTAGGTTAGGTTATATTACGTTATTGATGTATATAAATGTCCCACGGAGACGTAGAGGCCAACAAGCCAGGAATGTGGTCAAATATTACCGCCGAGATGTTAGGTTGGGTTAGGTTAGGTTATATTACGTTACTGATGTATATAAAGGTCCCACGGAGACGTAGAGGCCAACTCGCCAGGAATGTGGTCAAATATTACCGCCGAGATGTTAGGTTGGGTTAGGTTAGGTTATATTACGTTATTGATGTATATAAAGGTCCCACGGAGACGTTGAGGCCAACTCGCCAGGTATGTTTTCAAATATTACCGGCGAGATGTTAGATTGGGTTAGGTTAGGTTATATTACGTTATTGAAGTATATAAAGGTCCGACGGAGACGTAGAGGCCAACAAGCCAGGAATGTGGTCAAATATTACCGCCGAGATGTTAGATTGGGATAGACTAGCTTATATTATGTTATTGATGTATATAAGGGTCCCACGGAGACGTAGAGGCCAACTCGCCAGGAATGTTGTCAAATATTACCGCCAAGATGATAGGTTGGGTTAGGTTAGGTTATATTACATTATTGATGTATATAAAGGTCCCACGGAGACATAGAGGCCAACAAGCCAGGAATGTGGTCAAATATTACCGCCGAGATGTTAGATTGGGATAGACTAGCTTATATTATGTTATTAATGGATATAAAGGTCCCACGGAGACGTAGAGGCCAACTCGCCAGGAATGTTGTCAAATATTACCGCCAAGATGATAGGTTGGGTTAGGTTAGGTTATAATACGTTATTGATTTATATGAAGGACAAACGGAGACGTAGAGGCCAACTCGCCAGGAATGATGTCAAATATTACCGCCGAGATGTTAGGTTGGGTTAGGTTAGGTTATATTACGTTATTGATGTATATAAAGGTCCCACGGAGACGTGGAGGCCAACTCGCCAGGTATGTTTTCAAATATTACCGGCGACATGTTAGATTGAGTTAGGTTAGGTTATATTACGTTATTGAAGTATATAAACGTCCGACGGAGACGTAGAGGCCAACAAGCCAGAAATGTGGTCAAATATTACCGCCGAGATGTTAGATTGGGTTAGGCTAGCTTATATTATGTTATTGATGTATATAAAGGTCCCACGGAGACGTAGAGACCAACTCGCCAGGAATGTTGACAAATATTACCGCCGAGATGATAGGTTGGGTTAGGTTACGTTATATTACGTTATTGATGTATATGAAGGTCAAACGGAGACGTAGAGGCCAACTCGCTAGGAATGATTACAAATATTACCGCCGAGATGTTAGATTGGGTTAGGTTAGGTTATAATAAGTTATTGATGTATATGAAGGTAAACGGAGACGTAGAGGCCATCAAGCCAGGAATGTGGTTAAATATTACCGCCGAGATGTTAGGTTGGGTTAGGTTAGGTTATATTACGTTATTAATGCATATAAAGATCCCACGGAGACGTAGAGGCCAACTCGCCAGGTATGTTGTCAAATATTACCGCCGAGATGTTAGGTTGGGTTAGGTTAGGTTATATTACGTTATTGATGTATATAAAGTTCCCACGGAGACGTAGAGGCCAACAAGCCAGGAATGTGGTCAAATATTATCGCCGAGATGTTAGGTTGGGTTAGGTTATGTTATATTACGTTATTGATGTATATAAAGGTTCCACGCAGACGTAGAGGCAAAACTCGCCAGGAATGTTGTCAAATATCACCGCCGAGATGTTAGGTTGGGTTAGGTTAGGTTATATTACGTTATTGATGTATATAAAGGTCCCACGGAGACGTGGAGGCCAACTCGCCAGGAATGTTGTCAAATATTACCGCCGAGATGTTAGATTGGGTTAGGCTAGCTTATATTATGTTATTGATGTATATAAAGGTCCCACGGAGACGTAGAGGCCAACTCGCCAGGAATGTTGTCAAATATTACCGCCGAGATGTTAGGTTGGGTTAGGTTAGGTTATATTACATTATTGATGTATATAAAGGTCCCACGGAGACATAGAGGCCAACAAGCCAGGAATGTGGTCAAATATTACCGCCGAGATGTTAGATTGGGATAGACTAGCTTATATTATGTTATTGATGTATATAAAGGTCCCACGGAGACGTAGATGCCAACTCGCCAGGAATGTTGTCAAATATTACCGCCAAGATGATAGGTAGGGTTAGGTTAGGTTATAATACGTTATTGATTTGTATGAAGGTCAAACGGAGACGTAGAGGCCAACTCGCCAGGAATGATGTCAAATATTACCGCCGAGATGTTAGGTTGGGTTAGGTTAGGTTATATTACGTTATTGATGTATATAAAGGTCCGACGGAGACGTAGAGGCCAACAAGCCAGGAATGTGGTCAAATATTACCGCCGAGATGTTAGGTTGGGTTAGGTTAGGTTATATTACGTTATTGATGTATATAAAGGTCCCACGGAGACGTAGAGGCCAACTCGCCAGGAATGTTCTCAAATATTACTGCCGAGATGTTAGGTTGGGTTAGGTTAGGTCATATTACGTTATTGATGTATATAAATGTCCCACGGAGACGGAGAAGCCAACTCGCCAGGAATGTTGACAAATATTACCGCCGAGATGCTAGGTTGGGTTAGGTTAGGTTATATTACGTTATTGATGTATATAAATGTCCCACGGAGACGTAGAGGCCAACAAGCCAGGAATGTGGTCAAATATTACCGCCGAGATGTTAGGTTGGGTTAGGTTAGGTTATATTACGTTATTGATGTATATAAAGGTCCCACGGAGACGTAGAGGCCAACTCGCCAGGTATGTTTTCAAATATTACCGGCGAGATGTTAGATTGGGTTAGGTTAGGTTATATTACGTTATTGAAGTATATAAAGGTCCGACGGAGACGTAGAGGCCAACAAGCCAGGAATGTGGTCAAATATTACCGCCGAAATGTTAGATTGGGTTAGGATAGCTTATATTATGTTACTGATGTATATAAAGGTCCCACGGAGACGTAGAGGCCAACTCGCCAGTAATGTTGTCAAATATTACCGCCGAGATGTTAGGTTGGGTTAGGTTAGGTTATATTACGTTATTGAAGTATATAAAGGTCCCACGGAGACGTAGAGGCCAACTCGCCAGGAATGTTGTCAAATATTACCGCCGAGATGTTAGGTTGGGTTAGGTTAGGTTATATTACATTATTGATGTATATAAAGGTCCCACGGAGACGTAGAGGCCAACAAGCCAGGAATGTGGTCAAATATTACCGCCGAGATGTTAGATTGGGATAGACTAGCTTATACTCTGTTATTGATGTATATAAAGGTCCCACGCAGACGTAGAGGCCAACTCGCCAGGAATGATGTCAAATATTACCGCCGAGATGTTAGGTTGGGTTAGGTTAGGTTATATTACGTTATTGATGTATATAAAGGTCCCACGAAGACGTAGAGGCCAACAAGCCAGGAATGTGGTCAAATATTATCGCCGAGATGTTAGGTTGGGTTAGGTTATGTTATATTACGTTATTGAAGTATATAAAGGTCCGACGGAGACGTAGAGGCCAACTGGCCAGGAATGTTGTCAAATATTACCGCCGAGATGTTAGTTTGGGTTAGGTTAGGTTATATTACATTATTGAAGTAATTGAAGTATATAAAGGTCCCACGGAGACATAGAGGCCAACAAGCCAGGAATGTGGTCAAATATTACCGCCGAGATGTTAGATTGGGATAGACTAGCTTATATTATGTTATTAATGTATATAAAGGTCCCACGCAGACGTACAGGCCAACTCGCCAGGAATGATGTCAAATATTACCGCCGAGATGTTAGGTTGGGTTAGGTTATGTTATATTACGTTATTGATGTATATAAAGGTCCCACGGAGGCGGAGAAGCCAACTCGCCAGGAATGTTCTCAAATATTACTGCCGAGATGTTAGGTTGGGTTAGGTTAGGTCATATTACGTTATTGATGTATATAAATGTCCCACGGAGACGGAGAAGCCAACTCGCCAGGAATGTTGACAAATATTACCGCCGAGATGCTAGGTTGGGTTAGGTTAGGTTATATTACGTTATTGATGTATATAAATGTCCCACGGAGACGTAGAGGCCAACAAGCCAGGAATGTGGTCAAATATTACCGGCGAGGTGTTAGATTGGGTTAGGTTAGGTTATATTACGTTATTGAAGTATATAAAGGTCCGACGGAGACGTAGAGGCCAACACGCTAGGAATGTTGTCAAATATTACCGCCGAGATGTTAGTTTGGGTTAGGTTAGGTTATATTACATTATTGATGTATATAAAGGTCCCACGGATACATAGAGGCCAACAAGCCAGGAATGTGGTCAAATATTACCGCCGAGATGTTAGATTGGGATAGACTAGCTTATATTATGTTATTGATGTATATAAAGGTCCCACGGAGACGTAGAGGCCAACTCGCCAGGAATGTTGTCAAATATTACCGCCGAAATGATAGGTTGGGTTAGGTTAGGTTATAATACGTTATTGATTTATATGAAGGTCAAACGGAGACGTAGAGGCCAACTCGCCAGGAATGATGTCAAATATTACCGCCGAGATGTTAGGTGGGGTTAGGTTAGGTTATATTACGTTATTGATGTATATAAAGGTCCCACGGAGACGTGGAGGCCAACTCGCCAGGAATGTTGTCAAATATTACCGCCGAGATGTTAGATTGGGTTAGGCTAGCTTATATTATGTTATTCATGTATATAAAGGTCCCACGGAGACGTAGAGGCCAACTCGCCAGGAATGTTGTCAAATATCACCGCCGAGATGTTAGGTTGGGTTAGGATAGGTTATATTACGTTATTGATGTATATAAAGGTCCCACGGAGACGTGGAGGCCAACTCGCCAGGTATGTTTTCAAATATTACCGGCGAGATGTTATATTGGGTTAGGTTAGGTTATATTACGTTATTGATGTATATAAAGGTCCGACGGAGACGTAGAGGCCAACAAGCCAGGAATGTGGTCAAATATTACCGCCGAGATGTTAGGTTGGGTTAGGTTAGGTTATATTACTTTATTGATGTATATAAAGGTCCCACGGAGACGTTGAGGCCCACTCGCCAGGTATGTTTTCAAATATTACCGGCGAGATGTTAGATTGGGTTAGGTTAGGTTATATTACGTTATTGAAGTATATAAAGGTCCGACGGAGACGTAGAGGCCAACTCGCCAGGAATGTTGTCAAACATTACCGCCGAGATGTTAGTTTGGGTTAGGTTAGGTTATATTACATTATTGATGTATATAAAGGTCCCACGGAGACATAGAGGCCAACAAGCCAGGAATGTGGTCAAATATTACCGCCGAGATGTTAGGTTGGGTTAGGTTATGTTATATTACGTTATTGATGTATATAAATCTCCCACGAAGACGTAGAGGCCAACAAGCCAGGAATGTGGTCAAATATTATCGCCGAGATGTTAGGTTGGGTTAGGTTATGTTATATTACGTTATTGATGTATATAAAGGTCCCACGGAGGCGGAGAAGCCAACTCGCCAGGAATGTTCTCAAATATTACTGCCGAGATGTTAGGTTGGGTTAGGTTAGGTCATATTACGTTATTGATGTATATAAATGTCCCACGGAGACGGAGAAGCCAACTCGCCAGGAATGTTGTCAAATATTACCGCCGAGATGCTAGGTTTGGTTAGGTTAGGTTATATTACGTTATTGATGTATATAAATGTCCCACGGAGACGTAGAGGCCAACAAGCCAGGAATGTGGTCAAATATTACCGCCGAGATGTTAGGTTGGGTTAGGTTAGGTTATATTACGTTATTGATGTATATAAAGGTCCCACGGAGACGTAGAGGCCAACTCGCCAGGTATGTTTTCAAATATTACCGGCGAGATGTTAGATTGAGTTAGGTTAGGTTATATTACGTTACTGAAGTATATAAACGTCCGACGGAGACGTAGAGGCCAACAAGCCAGAAATGTGGTCAAATATTACCGCCGAGATGTTAGATTGGGTTAGGCTAGCTTATATTATGTTATTGATGTATATAAAGGTCCCACGGAGACGTAGAAGCCAACTCGACAGGAATGTTGACAAATATTACCGCCGAGATGATAGGTTGGGTTAGGTTACGTTATATTACGATATTGATGTCTATGAAGGTCAAACGGAGACGTAGAGGCCAACTCGCTAGGAATGATGTCAAATATTACCGCCGAGATGTTAGATTGGGTTAGGTTAGGTTATAATAAGTTATTGATGTATATGAAGGTCAAACGGAGACGTAGAGGCCATCAAGCCAGCAATGTGGTTAAATATTACCGCCGAGATGTTAGGTTGGGTTAGGTTAGGTTATATTACGTTATTAATGCATATAAAGATCCCACGGAGACGTAGAGGCCAACTCGCCAGGTATGTTGTCAAATATTACAGCCGAGATGTTAGGTTGGGTTAGGTTAGGTTATATTACGTTATTGATGTATATAAAGGTCCCACGGAGACGTAGAGGCCAACAAGCCAGGAATGTTGTCAAATATTACCGCCGAGATGTTAGGTTGGGTTAGGTTAGGTTATATTACATTATTAATGCATATAAAGATCCCACGGAGACGTAGAGGCCAACTCGCCAGGTATGTTGTCAAATATTACCGCCGAGATGTTAGGTTGGGTTAGGTTAGGTTATATTACGTTACTGAAGTATGTAAACGTCCGACGGAGACGTAGAGGCCAACTCGCCAGGAATGTTGTCAAATATTACCGCCGAAATGATAGGTTGGGTTAGGTTAGGTTATAATACGTTATTGATTTATATGAAGGTCAAACGGAGACGTAGAGGCCAACTCGCCAGGAATGTTGTCAAACATTACCGCCGAGATGTTAGTTTGGGTTAGGTTAGGTTATATTACATTATTGATGTATATAAAGGTCCCACGGAGACATAGAGGCCAACAAGCCAGGAATGTGGTCAAATATTACCGCCGAGATGTTAGGTTGGGTTAGGTTATGTTATATTACGTTATTGATGTATATAAATCTCCCACGAAGACGTAGAGGCCAACAAGCCAGGAATGTGGTCAAATATTATCGCCGAGATGTTAGGTTGGGTTAGGTTATGTTATATTACGTTATTGATGTATATAAAGGTCCCACGGAGGCGGAGAAGCCAACTCGCCAGGAATGTTCTCAAATATTACTGCCGAGATGTTAGGTTGGGTTAGGTTAGGTCATATTACGTTATTGATGTATATAAATGTCCCACGGAGACGGAGAAGCCAACTCGCCAGGAATGTTGTCAAATATTACCGCCGAGATGCTAGGTTTGGTTAGGTTAGGTTATATTACGTTATTGATGTATATAAATGTCCCACGGAGACGTAGAGGCCAACAAGCCAGGAATGTGGTCAAATATTACCGCCGAGATGTTAGGTTGGGTTAGGTTAGGTTATATTACGTTATTGATGTATATAAAGGTCCCACGGAGACGTAGAGGCCAACTCGCCAGGTATGTTTTCAAATATTACCGGCGAGATGTTAGATTGAGTTAGGTTAGGTTATATTACGTTACTGAAGTATATAAACGTCCGACGGAGACGTAGAGGCCAACAAGCCAGAAATGTGGTCAAATATTACCGCCGAGATGTTAGATTGGGTTAGGCTAGCTTATATTATGTTATTGATGTATATAAAGGTCCCACGGAGACGTAGAAGCCAACTCGACAGGAATGTTGACAAATATTACCGCCGAGATGATAGGTTGGGTTAGGTTACGTTATATTACGATATTGATGTCTATGAAGGTCAAACGGAGACGTAGAGGCCAACTCGCTAGGAATGATGTCAAATATTACCGCCGAGATGTTAGATTGGGTTAGGTTAGGTTATAATAAGTTATTGATGTATATGAAGGTCAAACGGAGACGTAGAGGCCATCAAGCCAGCAATGTGGTTAAATATTACCGCCGAGATGTTAGGTTGGGTTAGGTTAGGTTATATTACGTTATTAATGCATATAAAGATCCCACGGAGACGTAGAGGCCAACTCGCCAGGTATGTTGTCAAATATTACAGCCGAGATGTTAGGTTGGGTTAGGTTAGGTTATATTACGTTATTGATGTATATAAAGGTCCCACGGAGACGTAGAGGCCAACAAGCCAGGAATGTTGTCAAATATTACCGCCGAGATGTTAGGTTGGGTTAGGTTAGGTTATATTACATTATTAATGCATATAAAGATCCCACGGAGACGTAGAGGCCAACTCGCCAGGTATGTTGTCAAATATTACCGCCGAGATGTTAGGTTGGGTTAGGTTAGGTTATATTACGTTACTGAAGTATGTAAACGTCCGACGGAGACGTAGAGGCCAACTCGCCAGGAATGTTGTCAAATATTACCGCCGAAATGATAGGTTGGGTTAGGTTAGGTTATAATACGTTATTGATTTATATGAAGGTCAAACGGAGACGTAGAGGCCAACTCGCCAGGAATGATGTCAAATATTACCGCCGAGATGTTAGGTGGGGTTAGGTTAGGTTATATTACGTTATTGATGTATATAAATGTCCTACGGAGACGTGGAGGCCAACTCGCCAGGTATGTTTTCAAATATTACCGGCGAGATGTTAGATTGGGTTAGGTTAGGTTATATTACGTTATTGATGTATATAAAGGTCCGACGGAGACGTAGAGGCCAACTCGCCAGGAATGTGGTCAAATATTACCGCCGAGATGTTAGGTTGGGTTAGGTTAGGTTATATTATGTTATTGATGTATATAAAGGTCCCACGGATACGTTGAAGCCCACTCGCCAGGTATGTTTTCAAATATTACCGGCGAGATGTTAGATTGAGTTAGGTTAGGTTATATTACGTTATTGAAGTATATAAACGTCCGACTGAGACGTAGAGGCCAACAAGCCAGAAATGTGGTCAAATATTACCGCCGAGATGTTAGATTGGGTTAGGCTAGCTTATATTATGTTATTGATGTATATAAAGGTCCCACGGAGACGTAGAGGCCAACTCGCCAGGAATGTTGACAAATATTACCGCTGAGATGATAGGTTGGGTTAGGTTACGCTATAATAAGTTATTGATGTATATGAACGTCAAACGGAGACGTAGAAGCCATCAAGCCAGGAATGTGGTTAAATATTACCGCCGAGATGTTAGGTTGGGTTAGGTTAGGTTATATTACGTTATTAATGCATATAAAGATCCCACGGAGACGTAGAGGCCAACTCGCCAGGTATGTTGTCAAATATTACCGCCGAGATGTTAGGTTGGGTTAGGTTAGGTTATATTACGTTATTGAAGTATATAAACGTCCGACTGAGACGTAGAGGCCAACAAGCCAGAAATGTGGTCAAATATTACCGCCGAGATGTTAGATTGGGTTAGGCTAGCTTATATTATGTTATTGATGTATATAAAGGTCCCACGGAGACGTAGAGGCCAACTCGCCAGGAATGTTGACCAATATTACCGCCGAGATGATAGGTTGGGTTAGGTTACGTTATATTACGTTATTGATGTATATGAAGGTCAAACGGAGACGTAGAGGCCAACTCGCTAGGAATGATGTCAAATATTACCGCCGAGATGTTAGATTGGGTTAGGTTAGGTTATAATAAGTTTCTGATGTATATGAAGGTCAAACGGAGACGTAGAGGCCATTAAGCCAGGAATGTGGTTAAATATTACCGCCGAGATGTTAGGTTGGGTTAGGTTAGGTTATATTACGTTATCAATGCATATAAAGATCCCACGGAGACGTAGAGGCCAACTCGCCAGGTATGTTGTCAAATATTACCGCCGAGATGTTAGGTTGGGTTAGCTTAGGTTATATTACGTTATTGATGTATATAAAGCTCCCACGGAGACGTAGAGGCCAACAAGCCAGGAATGTGGTCAAATATTATCGCCGAGATGTTAGGTTGGGTTAGGTTAGGTTATATTACGTTATTGATGTATATAAAGCTCCCACGGAGACGTAGAGGCCAACAAGCCAGGAATGTGGTCAAATATTATCGCCGAGATGTTAGGTTGGGTTAGGTTAGGTTATATTACGTTATTGATGTATATAAAGGTCCCACGGAGACGTGGAGGCCAACAAGCCAGGAATGTGGTCAAATATTATCGCCGAGATGTTAGGTTGGGTTAGGTTAGGTTATATTACGTTATTGATGTATATAAAGCTCTCACGGAGACGTAGAGGCCAACAAGCCAGGAATGTGGTCAAATATTATCGCCGAGAAGTTAGATTGGGTTAGGTTAGGTTATATTACGTTATTGATGTATATAAAGGTCCGACGGAGACGTAGAGGCAAACAAGCCAGGAATGTGGTCAAATATTACCGCCGAGATGTTAGGTTGGGTTAGGTTAGGTTATATTACGTTATTGATGTATATAAAGGTCCCACGGAGACGTGGAGGCCAACTCGCCAGGAATGTTGTCAAATATTACCGCCGAGATGTTAGGTTGGGTTAGGTTAGGTTATATTACATTATTGATGTATATAAAGGTCCCACGGAGACGTAGAGGCCAACAAGCCAGGAATGTGGTCAAATATTACCGCCGAGATGTTAGATTGGGATAGACTAGCTTATACTCTGTTATTGATGTATATAAAGGTCCCACGCAGACGTAGAGGCCAACTCGCCAGGAATGATGTCAAATATTACCGCCGAGATGTTAGGTTGGGTTAGGTTAGGTTATATTACGTTATTGATGTATATAAAGGTCCCACGAAGACGTAGAGGCCAACAAGCCAGGAATGTGGTCAAATATTACCGCCGAGATGTTAGGTTGGGTTAGGTTAGGTTATATTACGTTATTGATGTATATAAAGGTCCCACGGAGACGTTGAGGCCCACTCGCCAGGAATGATGTCAGATATTACCGCCGAGATGTTAGGTTGGGTTAGGTTAGGTTATATTACGTTATTGATGTATATAAAGGTCCCACGAAGACGTAGAGGCCAACAAGCCAGGAATGTGGTCAAATATTATCGCCGAGATGTTAGGTTGGGTTAGGTTATGTTATATTACGTTATTGATGTATATAAAGGTCCCACGGAGGCGGAGAAGCCAACTCGCCAGGAATGTTCTCAAATATTACCGCCGAGATGTTAGGTTGGGTTAGGTTAGGTTATAATACGTTATTGATTTGTATGAAGGTCAAACGGAGACGTAGAGGCCAACTCGCCAGGAATGATGTCAAATATTACCGCCGAGATGTTAGGTTGGGTTAGGTTAGGTTATATTACGTTATTGATGTATATAAAAGTCCCACGGAGACGTGGAGGCCAACTCGCCAGGTATGTTTTCAAATATTACCGGCGAGACGTTAGATTGGGTTAGGTTAGGTTATATTACGTTATTGATGTATATAAAGGTCCGACGGAGACGTAGAGGCCAACAAGCCAGGAATGTGGTCAAATATTACCGCCGAGATGTTAGGTTGGGTTAGGTTAGTTTATATTACGTTATTGATGTATATAAAGGTCCCACGGAGACGTTGAGGCCAACTCGCCAGGTATGTTCTCAAATATTACCGGCGAGATGTTAGATTGGGTTAGGTTAGGTTATATTACGTTATTGAAGTATATAAAGGTCCGACGGAGACGTAGAGGCCAACAAGCCAGGAATGTGGTCAAATATTACCGCCGAGATGTTAGATTGGGTTAGGCTAGCTTATATTATGTTATTGATGTATATAAAGGTCCCACGGAGACGTAGAGGCCAACTCGCCAGGAATGTTGTCAAATATTACCGCCGAGATGTTAGTTTGGGTTAGGTTAGGTTATATTACATTATTGAAGTATATAAAGGTCCCACGGAGACATAGAGGCCAACAAGCCAGGAATGTGGTCAAATATTACCGCCGAGATGTTAGATTGGGATAGACTAGCTTATATTATGTTATTAATGTATATAAAGGTCCCACGCAGACGTACAGGCCAACTCGCCAGGAATGATGTCAAATATTACCGCCGAGATGTTAGGTTGGGTTAGGTTAGGTTATATTACGTTATTGATGTATATAAATGTCCCACGAAGACGTAGAGGCCAACAAGCCAGGAATGTGGTCAAATATTATCGCCGAGATGTTAGGTTGGGTTAGGTTATGTTATATTACGTTATTGATGTATATAAATGTCCCACGGAGACGTAGAAGCCAACAAGCCAGGAATGTGGTCAAATATTACCGCCGAGATGTTAGGTTGGGTTAGGTTAGGTTATATTACGTTATTGATGTATATAAAGGTCCCACGGCGACGTAGAGGCCAACTCGCCAGGTATGTTTTCAAATATTGCCGGCGAGATGTTAGATTGAGTTAGGTTAGCTTATATTACGTTATTGAAGTATATAAACGTCCGACGGAGACGTAGAGGCCAACAAGCCAGAAAAGTGGTCAAATATTACCGCCGAGATGTTAGATTGGGTTAGGCTAGCTTATATTATGTTATTGATGTATATAAGGGTCCCACGGAGACGTAGAGGCCAACTCGCCAGGAATGTTGACAAATATTACCGCCGAGATGATAGGTTGGGTTAGGTTACGTTATATTACGATATTGATGTATATGAAGGTCAAACGGAGACGTAGAGGCCAACTCGCTAGGAATGATGTCAAATATTACCGCCGCGATGTTAGATTGGGTTAGGTTAGGTTATAATAAGTTATTGATTTATATGAAGGTCAAGCGGAGACGTAGAGGCCATCAAGCCAGGAATGTGGTTAAATATTACCGCCGAGATGTTAGGTTGGGTTAGGTTAGGTTATATTACGTTATTAATGCATATAAAGGTCCCACGGAGACGTGGAGGCCAACTCGCCAGGAATGTTGTCAAATATTACCGCCCAGATGTTAGATTGGGTTAGGCTAGCTTATATTATGTTATTGATGTATATAAAGGTCCCACGGAGACGTAGAGGCCAACTCGCCAGGAATGTTGTCAAATATTACCGCCGAGATGTTAGGTTGGGTTAGGTTAGGTTATATTACATTATTGATGTATATAAAGGTCCCACGGAGACATAGAGGCCAACAAGCCAGGAATGTGGTCAAATATTACCGCCGAGATGTTAGATTGGGATAGACTAGCTTATATTATGTTATTGATGTATATAAAGGTCCCACGGAGACGTAGATGCCAACTCGCCAGGAATGTTGTCAAATATTACCGCCAAGATGATAGGTAGGGTTAGGTTAGGTTATAATACGTTATTGATTTGTATGAAGGTCAAACGGAGACGTAGAGGCCAACTCGCCAGGAATGATGTCAAATATTACCGCCGAGATGTTAGGTTGGGTTAGGTTAGGTTATATTACGTTATTGATGTATATAAAGGTCCGACGGAGACGTAGAGGCCAACAAGCCAGGAATGTGGTCAAATATTACCGCCGAGATGTTAGGTTGGGTTAGGTTAGGTTATATTACGTTATTGATGTATATAAAGGTCCCACGGAGACGTTGAGGCGAACTCGCCAGGTATGTTTTCAAATATTACCGGCGAGATGTTAGATTGGGTTAGGTTAGGTTATATTACGTTATTGAAGTATATAAAGGTCCGACGGAGACGTAGAGGCCAACTGGCCAGGAATGTTGTCAAATATTACCGCCGAGATGTTAGTTTGGGTTAGGTTAGGTTATATTACATTATTGAAGTATATAAAGGTCCCACGGAGACATAGAGGCCAACAAGCCAGGAATGTGGTCAAATATTACCGCCGAGATGTTAGATTGGGATAGACTAGCTTATATTATGTTATTAATGTATATAAAGGTCCCACGCAGACGTACAGGCCAACTCGCCAGGAATGATGTCAAATATTACCGCCGAGATGTTAGGTTGGGTTAGGTTATGTTATATTACGTTATTGATGTATATAAAGGTCCCACGGAGGCGGAGAAGCCAACTCGCCAGGAATGTTCTCAAATATTACTGCCGAGATGTTAGGTTGGGTTTGGTTAGGTCATATTACGTTATTGATGTATATAAATGTCCCACGGAGACGGAGAAGCCAACTCGCCAGGAATGTTGACAAATATTACCGCCGAGATGCTAGGTTGGGTTAGGTTAGGTTATATTACGTTATTGATGTATATAAATGTCCCACGGAGACGTAGAGGCCAACAAGCCAGGAATGTGGTCAAATATTACCGCCGAGATGTTAGGTTGGGTTAGGTTAGGTTATATTACGTTATTGATGTATATAAAGGTCCCACGGAGACGTAGAGGCCAACTCGCCAGGTATGTTTTCAAATATTACCGGCGAGATGTTAGATTGGGTTAGGTTAGGTTATATTACGTTATTGAAGTATATAAAGGTCCGACGGAGACGTAGAGGCCAACAAGCCAGGAATGTGGTCAAATATTACACCCGAGATGTTAGATTGGGATAGACTAGCTTATACTCTGTTATTGATGTATATAAAGGTCCCACGCAGACGTAGAGGCCAACAAGCCAGGAATGATGTCAAATATTACCGCCGAGATGTTAGGTTGGGTTAGGTTAGGTTATATTACGTTATTGATGTATATAAAGGTCCCACGCAGACGTACAGGCCAACTCGCCAGGAATGATGTCAAATATTACCGCCGAGATGTTAGGTTGGGTTAGGTTAGGTTATATTACGTTATTGATGTATATAAATGTCCCACGAAGACGTAGAGGCCAACAAGCCAGGAATGTGGTCAAATATTATCGCCGAGATGTTAGGTTGGGTTAGGTTATGTTATATTACGTTATTGATGTATATAAATGTCCCACGGAGACGTAGAAGCCAACAAGCCAGGAATGTGGTCAAATATTACCGCCGAGATGTTAGGTTGGGTTAGGTTAGGTTATATTACGTTATTGATGTATATAAAGGTCCCACGGCGACGTAGAGGCCAACTCGCCAGGTATGTTTTCAAATATTGCCGGCGAGATGTTAGATTGAGTTAGGTTAGCTTATATTACGTTATTGAAGTATATAAACGTCCGACGGAGACGTAGAGGCCAACAAGCCAGAAAAGTGGTCAAATATTACCGCCGAGATGTTAGATTGGGTTAGGCTAGCTTATATTATGTTATTGATGTATATAAGGGTCCCACGGAGACGTAGAGGCCAACTCGCCAGGAATGTTGACAAATATTACCGCCGAGATGATAGGTTGGGTTAGGTTACGTTATATTACGATATTGATGTATATGAAGGTCAAACGGAGACGTAGAGGCCAACTCGCTAGGAATGATGTCAAATATTACCGCCGCGATGTTAGATTGGGTTAGGTTAGGTTATAATAAGTTATTGATTTATATGAAGGTCAAGCGGAGACGTAGAGGCCATCAAGCCAGGAATGTGGTTAAATATTACCGCCGAGATGTTAGGTTGGGTTAGGTTAGGTTATATTACGTTATTAATGCATATAAAGGTCCCACGGAGACGTGGAGGCCAACTCGCCAGGAATGTTGTCAAATATTACCGCCCAGATGTTAGATTGGGTTAGGCTAGCTTATATTATGTTATTGATGTATATAAAGGTCCCACGGAGACGTAGAGGCCAACTCGCCAGGAATGTTGTCAAATATTACCGCCGAGATGTTAGGTTGGGTTAGGTTAGGTTATATTACATTATTGATGTATATAAAGGTCCCACGGAGACATAGAGGCCAACAAGCCAGGAATGTGGTCAAATATTACCGCCGAGATGTTAGATTGGGATAGACTAGCTTATATTATGTTATTGATGTATATAAAGGTCCCACGGAGACGTAGATGCCAACTCGCCAGGAATGTTGTCAAATATTACCGCCAAGATGATAGGTAGGGTTAGGTTAGGTTATAATACGTTATTGATTTGTATGAAGGTCAAACGGAGACGTAGAGGCCAACTCGCCAGGAATGATGTCAAATATTACCGCCGAGATGTTAGGTTGGGTTAGGTTAGGTTATATTACGTTATTGATGTATATAAAGGTCCGACGGAGACGTAGAGGCCAACAAGCCAGGAATGTGGTCAAATATTACCGCCGAGATGTTAGGTTGGGTTAGGTTAGGTTATATTACGTTATTGATGTATATAAAGGTCCCACGGAGACGTTGAGGCGAACTCGCCAGGTATGTTTTCAAATATTACCGGCGAGATGTTAGATTGGGTTAGGTTAGGTTATATTACGTTATTGAAGTATATAAAGGTCCGACGGAGACGTAGAGGCCAACTGGCCAGGAATGTTGTCAAATATTACCGCCGAGATGTTAGTTTGGGTTAGGTTAGGTTATATTACATTATTGAAGTATATAAAGGTCCCACGGAGACATAGAGGCCAACAAGCCAGGAATGTGGTCAAATATTACCGCCGAGATGTTAGATTGGGATAGACTAGCTTATATTATGTTATTAATGTATATAAAGGTCCCACGCAGACGTACAGGCCAACTCGCCAGGAATGATGTCAAATATTACCGCCGAGATGTTAGGTTGGGTTAGGTTATGTTATATTACGTTATTGATGTATATAAAGGTCCCACGGAGGCGGAGAAGCCAACTCGCCAGGAATGTTCTCAAATATTACTGCCGAGATGTTAGGTTGGGTTTGGTTAGGTCATATTACGTTATTGATGTATATAAATGTCCCACGGAGACGGAGAAGCCAACTCGCCAGGAATGTTGACAAATATTACCGCCGAGATGCTAGGTTGGGTTAGGTTAGGTTATATTACGTTATTGATGTATATAAATGTCCCACGGAGACGTAGAGGCCAACAAGCCAGGAATGTGGTCAAATATTACCGCCGAGATGTTAGGTTGGGTTAGGTTAGGTTATATTACGTTATTGATGTATATAAAGGTCCCACGGAGACGTAGAGGCCAACTCGCCAGGTATGTTTTCAAATATTACCGGCGAGATGTTAGATTGGGTTAGGTTAGGTTATATTACGTTATTGAAGTATATAAAGGTCCGACGGAGACGTAGAGGCCAACAAGCCAGGAATGTGGTCAAATATTACACCCGAGATGTTAGATTGGGATAGACTAGCTTATACTCTGTTATTGATGTATATAAAGGTCCCACGCAGACGTAGAGGCCAACTCGCCAGGAATGATGTCAAATATTACCGCCGAGATGTTAGGTTGGGTTAGGTTAGGTTATATTACGTTATTGATGTATATAAAGGTCCCACGAAGACGTAGAGGCCAACAAGCCAGGAATGTGGTCAAATATTATCGCCGAGATGTTAGGTTGGGTTAGGTTATGTTAAATTACGTTATTGATGTATATAAAGGTCCCACGCAGACGTAGAGGCCAACTCGCCAGGAATGTTGTCAAATATCACCGCCGAGATGTTAGGTTGGGTTAGGTTAGGTTATATTACGTTATTGATGTATATAAAGGTCCCACGGAGACGTGGATGCCAACTCGCCAGGTATGTTTTCAAATATTACCGGCGAGATGTTAGATTGGGTTAGGTTAGGTTATATTACGTTATTGATATATATAAAGGTCCGACGGAGACGTAGAGGCCAACAAGCCAGGAATGTGGTCAAATATTACCGCCGAGATGTTAGGTTGGGTTAGGTTAGGTTATATTACGTTATTGATGTATATAAAGGTCCCACGGAGACGTGGAGGCCAACTCGCCAGGAATG
This sequence comes from Xylocopa violacea, assembly GCA_963969225.1. Lineage (NCBI taxonomy): Eukaryota > Metazoa > Arthropoda > Insecta > Hymenoptera > Apidae > Xylocopa > Xylocopa violacea. The sequence continues at coordinate 172,013 of CAXAJV010001080.1, read as the reverse complement.
TTGTCAAATATTACCGCCGAGATGTTAGATTGGGTTAGGCTAGCTTATATTATGTTATTCATGTATATAAAGGTCCCACGGAGACGTAGAGGCCAACTCGCCAGGAATGTTGTCAAATATCACCGCCGAGATGTTAGGTTGGGTTAGGTTAGGTTATATTACGTTATTGATGTATATAAAGGTCCCACGGAGACGTGGAGGCCAACTCGCCAGGTATGTTTTCAAATATTACCGGCGAGATGTTATATTGGGTTAGGTTAGGTTATATTACGTTATTGATGTATATAAAGGTCCGACGGAGACGTAGAGGCCAACAAGCCAGGAATGTGGTCAAATATTACCGCCGAGATGTTAGGTTGGGTTAGGTTAGGTTATATTACTTTATTGATGTATATAAAGGTCCCACGGAGACGTTGAGGCCCACTCGCCAGGTATGTTTTCAAATATTACCGGCGAGATGTTAGATTGGGTTAGGTTAGGTTATATTACGTTATTGAAGTATATAAAGGTCCGACGGAGACGTAGAGGCCAACTCGCCAGGAATGTTGTCAAACATTACCGCCGAGATGTTAGTTTGGGTTAGGTTAGGTTATATTACATTATTGATGTATATAAAGGTCCCACGGAGACATAGAGGCCAACAAGCCAGGAATGTGGTCAAATATTACCGCCGAGATGTTAGGTTGGGTTAGGTTATGTTATATTACGTTATTGATGTATATAAATCTCCCACGAAGACGTAGAGGCCAACAAGCCAGGAATGTGGTCAAATATTATCGCCGAGATGTTAGGTTGGGTTAGGTTATGTTATATTACGTTATTGATGTATATAAAGGTCCCACGGAGGCGGAGAAGCCAACTCGCCAGGAATGTTCTCAAATATTACTGCCGAGATGTTAGGTTGGGTTAGGTTAGGTCATATTACGTTATTGATGTATATAAATGTCCCACGGAGACGGAGAAGCCAACTCGCCAGGAATGTTGTCAAATATTACCGCCGAGATGCTAGGTTTGGTTAGGTTAGGTTATATTACGTTATTGATGTATATAAATGTCCCACGGAGACGTAGAGGCCAACAAGCCAGGAATGTGGTCAAATATTACCGCCGAGATGTTAGGTTGGGTTAGGTTAGGTTATATTACGTTATTGATGTATATAAAGGTCCCACGGAGACGTAGAGGCCAACTCGCCAGGTATGTTTTCAAATATTACCGGCGAGATGTTAGATTGAGTTAGGTTAGGTTATATTACGTTACTGAAGTATATAAACGTCCGACGGAGACGTAGAGGCCAACAAGCCAGAAATGTGGTCAAATATTACCGCCGAGATGTTAGATTGGGTTAGGCTAGCTTATATTATGTTATTGATGTATATAAAGGTCCCACGGAGACGTAGAAGCCAACTCGACAGGAATGTTGACAAATATTACCGCCGAGATGATAGGTTGGGTTAGGTTACGTTATATTACGATATTGATGTCTATGAAGGTCAAACGGAGACGTAGAGGCCAACTCGCTAGGAATGATGTCAAATATTACCGCCGAGATGTTAGATTGGGTTAGGTTAGGTTATAATAAGTTATTGATGTATATGAAGGTCAAACGGAGACGTAGAGGCCATCAAGCCAGCAATGTGGTTAAATATTACCGCCGAGATGTTAGGTTGGGTTAGGTTAGGTTATATTACGTTATTAATGCATATAAAGATCCCACGGAGACGTAGAGGCCAACTCGCCAGGTATGTTGTCAAATATTACAGCCGAGATGTTAGGTTGGGTTAGGTTAGGTTATATTACGTTATTGATGTATATAAAGGTCCCACGGAGACGTAGAGGCCAACAAGCCAGGAATGTTGTCAAATATTACCGCCGAGATGTTAGGTTGGGTTAGGTTAGGTTATATTACATTATTAATGCATATAAAGATCCCACGGAGACGTAGAGGCCAACTCGCCAGGTATGTTGTCAAATATTACCGCCGAGATGTTAGGTTGGGTTAGGTTAGGTTATATTACGTTACTGAAGTATGTAAACGTCCGACGGAGACGTAGAGGCCAACTCGCCAGGAATGTTGTCAAATATTACCGCCGAAATGATAGGTTGGGTTAGGTTAGGTTATAATACGTTATTGATTTATATGAAGGTCAAACGGAGACGTAGAGGCCAACTCGCCAGGAATGATGTCAAATATTACCGCCGAGATGTTAGGTGGGGTTAGGTTAGGTTATATTACGTTATTGATGTATATAAATGTCCTACGGAGACGTGGAGGCCAACTCGCCAGGTATGTTTTCAAATATTACCGGCGAGATGTTAGATTGGGTTAGGTTAGGTTATATTACGTTATTGATGTATATAAAGGTCCGACGGAGACGTAGAGGCCAACTCGCCAGGAATGTGGTCAAATATTACCGCCGAGATGTTAGGTTGGGTTAGGTTAGGTTATATTATGTTATTGATGTATATAAAGGTCCCACGGATACGTTGAAGCCCACTCGCCAGGTATGTTTTCAAATATTACCGGCGAGATGTTAGATTGAGTTAGGATAGGTTATATTACGTTATTGAAGTATATAAACGTCCGACTGAGACGTAGAGGCCAACAAGCCAGAAATGTGGTCAAATATTACCGCCGAGATGTTAGATTGGGTTAGGCTAGCTTATATTATGTTATTGATGTATATAAAGGTCCCACGGAGACGTAGAGGCCAACTCGCCAGGAATGTTGACAAATATTACCGCTGAGATGATAGGTTGGGTTAGGTTACGCTATAATAAGTTATTGATGTATATGAACGTCAAACGGAGACGTAGAAGCCATCAAGCCAGGAATGTGGTTAAATATTACCGCCGAGATGTTAGGTTGGGTTAGGTTAGGTTATATTACGTTATTAATGCATATAAAGATCCCACGGAGACGTAGAGGCCAACTCGCCAGGTATGTTGTCAAATATTACCGCCGAGATGTTAGGTTGGGTTAGGTTAGGTTATATTACGTTATTGAAGTATATAAACGTCCGACTGAGACGTAGAGGCCAACAAGCCAGAAATGTGGTCAAATATTACCGCCGAGATGTTAGATTGGGTTAGGCTAGCTTATATTATGTTATTGATGTATATAAAGGTCCCACGGAGACGTAGAGGCCAACTCGCCAGGAATGTTGACCAATATTACCGCCGAGATGATAGGTTGGGTTAGGTTACGTTATATTACGTTATTGATGTATATGAAGGTCAAACGGAGACGTAGAGGCCAACAAGCCAGGAATGTGGTCAAATATTATCGCCGAGATGTTAGGTTGGGTTAGGTTAGGTTATATTACGTTATTGATGTATATAAAGCTCCCACGGAGACGTAGAGGCCAACAAGCCAGGAATGTGGTCAAATATTATCGCCGAGATGTTAGGTTGGGTTAGGTTAGGTTATATTACGTTATTGATGTATATAAAGGTCCCACGGAGACGTGGAGGCCAACAAGCCAGGAATGTGGTCAAATATTATCGCCGAGATGTTAGGTTGGGTTAGGTTAGGTTATATTACGTTATTGATGTATATAAAGCTCTCACGGAGACGTAGAGGCCAACAAGCCAGGAATGTGGTCAAATATTATCGCCGAGAAGTTAGATTGGGTTAGGTTAGGTTATATTACGTTATTGATGTATATAAAGGTCCGACGGAGACGTAGAGGCAAACAAGCCAGGAATGTGGTCAAATATTACCGCCGAGATGTTAGGTTGGGTTAGGTTAGGTTATATTACGTTATTGGTGTATATAAAGGTCCCACGGAGACGTGGAGGCCAACTCGCCAGGAATGTTGTCAAATATTACCGCCGAGATGTTAGGTTGGGTTAGGTTAGGTTATATTACATTATTGATGTATATAAAGGTCCCACGGAGACGTAGAGGCCAACAAGCCAGGAATGTGGTCAAATATTACCGCCGAGATGTTAGATTGGGATAGACTAGCTTATACTCTGTTATTGATGTATATAAAGGTCCCACGCAGACGTAGAGGCCAACTCGCCAGGAATGATGTCAAATATTACCGCCGAGATGTTAGGTTGGGTTAGGTTAGGTTATATTACGTTATTGATGTATATAAAGGTCCCACGAAGACGTAGAGGCCAACAAGCCAGGAATGTGGTCAAATATTACCGCCGAGATGTTAGGTTGGGTTAGGTTAGGTTATATTACGTTATTGATGTATATAAAGGTCCCACGGAGACGTTGAGGCCCACTCGCCAGGAATGATGTCAGATATTACCGCCGAGATGTTAGGTTGGGTTAGGTTAGGTTATATTACGTTATTGATGTATATAAAGGTCCCACGAAGACGTAGAGGCCAACAAGCCAGGAATGTGGTCAAATATTATCGCCGAGATGTTAGGTTGGGTTAGGTTATGTTATATTACGTTATTGATGTATATAAAGGTCCCACGGAGGCGGAGAAGCCAACTCGCCAGGAATGTTCTCAAATATTACCGCCGAGATGTTAGGTTGGGTTAGGTTAGGTTATAATACGTTATTGATTTGTATGAAGGTCAAACGGAGACGTAGAGGCCAACTCGCCAGGAATGATGTCAAATATTACCGCCGAGATGTTAGGTTGGGTTAGGTTAGGTTATATTACGTTATTGATGTATATAAAAGTCCCACGGAGACGTGGAGGCCAACTCGCCAGGTATGTTTTCAAATATTACCGGCGAGACGTTAGATTGGGTTAGGTTAGGTTATATTACGTTATTGATGTATATAAAGGTCCGACGGAGACGTAGAGGCCAACAAGCCAGGAATGTGGTCAAATATTACCGCCGAGATGTTAGGTTGGGTTAGGTTAGTTTATATTACGTTATTGATGTATATAAAGGTCCCACGGAGACGTTGAGGCCAACTCGCCAGGTATGTTCTCAAATATTACCGGCGAGATGTTAGATTGGGTTAGGTTAGGTTATATTACGTTATTGAAGTATATAAAGGTCCGACGGAGACGTAGAGGCCAACAAGCCAGGAATGTGGTCAAATATTACCGCCGAGATGTTAGATTGGGTTAGGCTAGCTTATATTATGTTATTGATGTATATAAAGGTCCCACGGAGACGTAGAGGCCAACTCGCCAGGAATGTTGTCAAATATTACCGCCGAGATGTTAGTTTGGGTTAGGTTAGGTTATATTACATTATTGAAGTATATAAAGGTCCCACGGAGACATAGAGGCCAACAAGCCAGGAATGTGGTCAAATATTACCGCCGAGATGTTAGATTGGGATAGACTAGCTTATATTATGTTATTAATGTATATAAAGGTCCCACGCAGACGTACAGGCCAACTCGCCAGGAATGATGTCAAATATTACCGCCGAGATGTTAGGTTGGGTTAGGTTAGGTTATATTACGTTATTGATGTATATAAATGTCCCACGAAGACGTAGAGGCCAACAAGCCAGGAATGTGGTCAAATATTATCGCCGAGATGTTAGGTTGGGTTAGGTTATGTTATATTACGTTATTGATGTATATAAATGTCCCACGGAGACGTAGAAGCCAACAAGCCAGGAATGTGGTCAAATATTACCGCCGAGATGTTAGGTTGGGTTAGGTTAGGTTATATTACGTTATTGATGTATATAAAGGTCCCACGGCGACGTAGAGGCCAACTCGCCAGGTATGTTTTCAAATATTGCCGGCGAGATGTTAGATTGAGTTAGGTTAGCTTATATTACGTTATTGAAGTATATAAACGTCCGACGGAGACGTAGAGGCCAACAAGCCAGAAAAGTGGTCAAATATTACCGCCGAGATGTTAGATTGGGTTAGGCTAGCTTATATTATGTTATTGATGTATATAAAGGTCCCACGGAGACGTAGAGGCCAACTCGCCAGGAATGTTGACAAATATTACCGCCGAGATGATAGGTTGGGTTAGGTTACGTTATATTACGATATTGATGTATATGAAGGTCAAACGGAGACGTAGAGGCCAACTCGCTAGGAATGATGTCAAATATTACCGCCGCGATGTTAGATTGGGTTAGGTTAGGTTATAATAAGTTATTGATTTATATGAAGGTCAAGCGGAGACGTAGAGGCCATCAAGCCAGGAATGTGGTTAAATATTACCGCCGAGATGTTAGGTTGGGTTAGGTTAGGTTATATTACGTTATTAATGCATATAAAGGTCCCACGGAGACGTGGAGGCCAACTCGCCAGGAATGTTGTCAAATATTACCGCCCAGATGTTAGATTGGGTTAGGCTAGCTTATATTATGTTATTGATGTATATAAAGGTCCCACGGAGACGTAGAGGCCAACTCGCCAGGAATGTTGTCAAATATTACCGCCGAGATGTTAGGTTGGGTTAGGTTAGGTTATATTACATTATTGATGTATATAAAGGTCCCACGGAGACATAGAGGCCAACAAGCCAGGAATGTGGTCAAATATTACCGCCGGGATGTTAGATTGGGATAGACTAGCTTATATTATGTTATTGATGTATATAAAGGTCCCACGGAGACGTAGATGCCAACTCGCCAGGAATGTTGTCAAATATTACCGCCAAGATGATAGGTAGGGTTAGGTTAGGTTATAATACGTTATTGATTTGTATGAAGGTCAAACGGAGACGTAGAGGCCAACTCGCCAGGAATGATGTCAAATATTACCGCCGAGATGTTAGGTTGGGTTAGGTTAGGTTATATTACGTTATTGATGTATATAAAGGTCCGACGGAGACGTAGAGGCCAACAAGCCAGGAATGTGGTCAAATATTACCGCCGAGATGTTAGGTTGGGTTAGGTTAGGTTATATTACGTTATTGATGTATATAAAGGTCCCACGGAGACGTTGAGGCGAACTCGCCAGGTATGTTTTCAAATATTACCGGCGAGATGTTAGATTGGGTTAGGTTAGGTTATATTACGTTATTGAAGTATATAAAGGTCCGACGGAGACGTAGAGGCCAACTGGCCAGGAATGTTGTCAAATATTACCGCCGAGATGTTAGTTTGGGTTAGGTTAGGTTATATTACATTATTGAAGTATATAAAGGTCCCACGGAGACATAGAGGCCAACAAGCCAGGAATGTGGTCAAATATTACCGCCGAGATGTTAGATTGGGATAGACTAGCTTATATTATGTTATTAATGTATATAAAGGTCCCACGCAGACGTACAGGCCAACTCGCCAGGAATGATGTCAAATATTACCGCCGAGATGTTAGGTTGGGTTAGGTTATGTTATATTACGTTATTGATGTATATAAAGGTCCCACGGAGGCGGAGAAGCCAACTCGCCAGGAATGTTCTCAAATATTACTGCCGAGATGTTAGGTTGGGTTAGGTTAGGTCATATTACGTTATTGATGTATATAAATGTCCCACGGAGACGGAGAAGCCAACTCGCCAGGAATGTTGACAAATATTACCGCCGAGATGCTAGGTTGGGTTAGGTTAGGTTATATTACGTTATTGATGTATATAAATGTCCCACGGAGACGTAGAGGCCAACAAGCCAGGAATGTGGTCAAATATTACCGCCGAGATGTTAGGTTGGGTTAGGTTAGGTTATATTACGTTATTGATGTATATAAAGGTCCCACGGAGACGTAGAGGCCAACTCGCCAGGTATGTTTTCAAATATTACCGGCGAGATGTTAGATTGGGTTAGGTTAGGTTATATTACGTTATTGAAGTATATAAAGGTCCGACGGAGACGTAGAGGCCAACAAGCCAGGAATGTGGTCAAATATTACACCCGAGATGTTAGATTGGGATAGACTAGCTTATACTCTGTTATTGATGTATATAAAGGTCCCACGCAGACGTAGAGGCCAACTCGCCAGGAATGATGTCAAATATTACCGCCGAGATGTTAGGTTGGGTTAGGTTAGGTTATATTACGTTATTGATGTATATAAAGGTCCCACGAAGACGTAGAGGCCAACAAGCCAGGAATGTGGTCAAATATTATCGCCGAGATGTTAGGTTGGGTTAGGTTATGTTATATTACGTTATTGATGTATATAAAGGTCCCACGCAGACGTAGAGGCCAACTCGCCAGGAATGTTGTCAAATATCACCGCCGAGATGTTAGGTTGGGTTAGGTTAGGTTATATTACGTTATTGATGTATATAAAGGTCCCACGGAGACGTGGATGCCAACTCGCCAGGTATGTTTTCAAATATTACAGGCGAGATGTTAGATTGGGTTAGGTTAGGTTATATTACGTTATTGATATATATAAAGGTCCGACGGAGACGTAGAGGCCAACAAGCCAGGAATGTGGTCAAATATTACCGCCGAGATGTTAGGTTGGGTTAGGTTAGGTTATATTACGTTATTGATGTATATAAAGGTCCCACGGAGACGTTGAGGCCCACTCGCCAGGTATGTTTTCAAATATTACCGGCGAGGTGTTAGATTGGGTTAGGTTAGGTTATATTACGTTATTGAAGTATATAAAGGTCCGACGGAGACGTAGAGGCCAACACGCCAGGAATGTTGTCAAATATTACCGCCGAGATGTTAGTTTGGGTTAGGTTAGGTTATATTACATTATTGATGTATATAAAGGTCCCACGGAGACATAGAGGCCAACAAGCCAGGAATGTGGTCAAATATTACCGCCGAGATGTTAGATTGGGATAGACTAGCTTATATTATGTTATTGATGTATATAAAGGTCCCACGGAGACGTAGAGGCCAACTCGCCAGGAATGTTGTCAAATATTACCGCCGAAATGATAGGTTGGGTTAGGTTAGGTTATAATACGTTATTGATTTATATGAAGGTCAAACGGAGACGTAGAGGCCAACTCGCCAGGAATGATGTCAAATATTACCGCCGAGATGTTAGGTGGGGTTAGGTTAGGTTATATTACGTTATTGATGTATATAAAGGTCCCACGGAGACGTGGAGGCCAACTCGCCAGGAATGTTGTCAAATATTACCGCCGAGATGTTAGATTGGGTTAGGCTAGCTTATATTATGTTATTCATGTATATAAAGGTCCCACGGAGACGTAGAGGCCAACTCGCCAGGAATGTTGTCAAATATCACCGCCGAGATGTTAGGTTGGGTTAGGTTAGGTTATATTACGTTATTGATGTATATAAAGGTCCCACGGAGACGTGGAGGCCAACTCGCCAGGTATGTTTTCAAATATTACCGGCGAGATGTTATATTGGGTTAGGTTAGGTTATATTACGTTATTGAAGTATATAAAGGTCCGACGGAGACGTAGAGGCCAACTCGCCAGGAATGTTGTCAAACATTACCGCCGAGATGTTAGTTTGGGTTAGGTTAGGTTATATTACATTATTGATGTATATAAAGGTCCCACGGAGACATAGAGGCCAACAAGCCAGGAATGTGGTCAAATATTACCGCCGAGATGTTAGGTTGGGTTAGGTTATGTTATATTACGTTATTGATGTATATAAATCTCCCACGAAGACGTAGAGGCCAACAAGCCAGGAATGTGGTCAAATATTATCGCCGAGATGTTAGGTTGGGTTAGGTTATGTTATATTACGTTATTGATGTATATAAAGGTCCCACGGAGGCGGAGAAGCCAACTCGCCAGGAATGTTCTCAAATATTACTGCCGAGATGTTAGGTTGGGTTAGGTTAGGTCATATTACGTTATTGATGTATATAAATGTCCCACGGAGACGGAGAAGCCAACTCGCCAGGAATGTTGTCAAATATTACCGCCGAGATGCTAGGTTTGGTTAGGTTAGGTTATATTACGCTATTGATGTATATAAATGTCCCACGGAGACGTAGAGGCCAACAAGCCAGGAATGTGGTCAAATATTACCGCCGAGATGTTAGGTTGGGTTAGGTTAGGTTATATTACGTTATTGATGTATATAAAGGTCCCACGGAGACGTAGAGGCCAACTCGCCAGGTATGTTTTCAAATATTACCGGCGAGATGTTAGATTGAGTTAGGTTAGGTTATATTACGTTACTGAAGTATATAAACGTCCGACGGAGACGTAGAGGCCAACAAGCCAGAAATGTGGTCAAATATTACCGCCGAGATGTTAGATTGGGTTAGGCTAGCTTATATTATGTTATTGATGTATATAAAGGTCCCACGGAGACGTAGAAGCCAACTCGACAGGAATGTTGACAAATATTACCGCCGAGATGATAGGTTGGGTTAGGTTACGTTATATTACGATATTGATGTCTATGAAGGTCAAACGGAGACGTAGAGGCCAACTCGCTAGGAATGATGTCAAATATTACCGCCGAGATGTTAGATTGGGTTAGGTTAGGTTATAATAAGTTATTGATGTATATGAAGGTCAAACGGAGACGTAGAGGCCATCAAGCCAGCAATGTGGTTAAATATTACCGCCGAGATGTTAGGTTGGGTTAGGTTAGGTTATATTACGTTATTAATGCATATAAAGATCCCACGGAGACGTAGAGGCCAACTCGCCAGGTATGTTGTCAAATATTACAGCCGAGATGTTAGGTTGGGTTAGGTTAGGTTATATTACGTTATTGATGTATATAAAGGTCCCACGGAGACGTAGAGGCCAACAAGCCAGGAATGTTGTCAAATATTACCGCCGAGATGTTAGGTTGGGTTAGGTTAGGTTATATTACATTATTAATGCATATAAAGATCCCACGGAGACGTAGAGGCCAACTCGCCAGGTATGTTGTCAAATATTACCGCCGAGATGTTAGGTTGGGTTAGGTTAGGTTATATTACGTTACTGAAGTATGTAAACGTCCGACGGAGACGTAGAGGCCAACTCGCCAGGAATGTTGTCAAATATTACCGCCGAAATGATAGGTTGGGTTAGGTTAGGTTATAATACGTTATTGATTTATATGAAGGTCAAACGGAGACGTAGAGGCCAACTCGCCAGGAATGATGTCAAATATTACCGCCGAGATGTTAGGTGGGGTTAGGTTAGGTTATATTACGTTATTGATGTATATAAATGTCCTACGGAGACGTGGAGGCCAACTCGCCATTTATGTTTTCAAATATTACCGGCGAGATGTTAGATTGGGTTAGGTTAGGTTATATTACGTTATTGATGTATATAAAGGTCCGACGGAGACGTAGAGGCCAACTCGCCAGGAATGTGGTCAAATATTACCGCCGAGATGTTAGGTTGGGTTAGGTTAGGTTATATTATGTTATTGATGTATATAAAGGTCCCACGGATACGTTGAAGCCCACTCGCCAGGTATGTTTTCAAATATTACCGGCGAGATGTTAGATTGAGTTAGGTTAGGTTATATTACGTTATTGAAGTATATAAACGTCCGACTGAGACGTAGAGGCCAACAAGCCAGAAATGTGGTCAAATATTACCGCCGAGATGTTAGATTGGGTTAGGCTAGCTTATATTATGTTATTGATGTATATAAAGGTCCCACGGAGACGTAGAGGCCAACTCGCCAGGAATGTTGACAAATATTACCGCTGAGATGATAGGTTGGGTTAGGTTACGCTATAATAAGTTATTGATGTATATGAACGTCAAACGGAGACGTAGAAGTCATCAAGCCAGGAATGTGGTTAAATATTACCGCCGAGATGTTAGGTTGGGTTAGGTTAGGTTATATTACGTTATTAATGCATATAAAGATCCCACGGAGACGTAGAGGCCAACTCGCCAGGTATGTTGTCAAATATTACCGCCGAGATGTTAGGTTGGGTTAGGTTAGGTTATATTACGTTATTGAAGTATATAAACGTCCGACTGAGACGTAGAGGCCAACAAGCCAGAAATGTGGTCAAATATTACCGCCGAGATGTTAGATTGGGTTAGGCTAGCTTATATTATGTTATTGATGTATATAAAGGTCCCACGGAGACGTAGAGGCCAACTCGCCAGGAATGTTGACCAATATTACCGCCGAGATGATAGGTTGGGTTAGGTTACGTTATATTACGTTATTGATGTATATGAAGGTCAAACGGAGACGTAGAGGCCAACTCGCTAGGAATGATGTCAAATATTACCGCCGAGATGTTAGATTGGGTTAGGTTAGGTTATAATAAGTTTCTGATGTATATGAAGGTCAAACGGAGACGTAGAGGCCATTAAGCCAGGAATGTGGTTAAATATTACCGCCGAGATGTTAGGTTGGGTTAGGTTAGGTTATATTACGTTATCAATGCATATAAAGATCCCACGGAGACGTAGAGGCCAACTCGCCAGGTATGTTGTCAAATATTACCGCCGAGATGTTAGGTTGGGTTAGCTTAGGTTATATTACGTTATTGATGTATATAAAGCTCCCACGGAGACGTAGAGGCCAACAAGCCAGGAATGTGGTCAAATATTATCGCCGAGATGTTAGGTTGGGTTAGGTTAGGTTATATTACGTTATTGATGTATATAAAGCTCCCACGGAGACGTAGAGGCCAACAAGCCAGGAATGTGGTCAAATATTATCGCCGAGATGTTAGGTTGGGTTAGGTTAGGTTATATTACGTTATTGATGTATATAAAGGTCCCACGGAGACGTGGAGGCCAACAAGCCAGGAATGTGGTCAAATATTATCGCCGAGATGTTAGGTTGGGTTAGGTTAGGTTATATTACGTTATTGATGTATATAAAGCTCTCACGGAGACGTAGAGGCCAACAAGCCAGGAATGTGGTCAAATATTATCGCCGAGAAGTTAGATTGGGTTAGGTTAGGTTATATTACGTTATTGATGTATATAAAGGTCCGACGGAGACGTAGAGGCAAACAAGCCAGGAATGTGGTCAAATATTACCGCCGAGATGTTAGGTTGGGTTAGGTTAGGTTATATTACGTTATTGATGTATATAAAGGTCCCACGGAGACGTTGAGGCCCACTCGCCAGGTATGTTTTCAAATATTACCGGCGAGATGTTAGATTGAGTTAGGTTAGGTTATATTACGTTATTGAAGTATATAAACGTCCGACTGAGACGTAGAGGCCAACAAGCCAGAAATGTGGTCAAATATTACCGCCGAGATGTTAGATTGGGTTAGGCTAGCTTATATTATGTTATTGATGTATATAAAGGTCCCACGGAGACGTAGAGGCCAACTCGCCAGGAATGTTGACCAATATTACCGCCGAGATGATAGGTTGGGTTAGGTTACGTTATATTACGTTATTGATGTATATGAAGGTCAAACGGAGACGTAGAGGCCAACTCGCTAGGAATGATGTCAAATATTACCGCCGAGATGTTAGATTGGGTTAGGTTAGGTTATAATAAGTTTCTGATGTATATGAAGGTCAAACGGAGACGTAGAGGCCATTAAGCCAGGAATGTGGTTAAATATTACCGCCGAGATGTTAGGTTGGGTTAGGTTAGGTTATATTACGTTATCAATGCATATAAAGATCCCACGGAGACGTAGAGGCCAACTCGCCAGGTATGTTGTCAAATATTACCGCCGAGATGTTAGGTTGGGTTAGCTTAGGTTATATTACGTTATTGATGTATATAAAGCTCCCACGGAGACGTAGAGGCCAACAAGCCAGGAATGTGGTCAAATATTATCGCCGAGATGTTAGGTTGGGTTAGGTTAGGTTATATTACGTTATTGATGTATATAAAGCTCCCACGGAGACGTAGAGGCCAACAAGCCAGGAATGTGGTCAAATATTATCGCCGAGATGTTAGGTTGGGTTAGGTTAGGTTATATTACGTTATTGATGTATATAAAGCTCTCACGGAGACGTAGAGGCCAACAAGCCAGGAATGTGGTCAAATATTACCGCCGAGATGTTAGATTGGGTTAGGCTAGCTTATATTATGTTATTGATGTATATAAAGGTCCCACGGAGACGTAGAGGCCAACTCGCCAGGAATGTTGTCAAATATTACCGCCGAGATGATAGGTTGGGTTAGGTTACGTTATATTACGATATTGATGTCTATGAAGGTCAAACGGAGACGTAGAGGCCAACTCGCTAGGAATGATGTCAAATATTACCGCTGAGATGTTAGATTGGGTTAGGTTAGGTTATAATAAGTTATTGATGTATATGAAGGTCAAACGGAGACGTAGCGGCCATCAAGCCAGGAATGTGGTTAAATATTACCGCCGAGATGTTAGGTTGGGTTAGGTTAGGTTATATTACGTTATTGATATATATAAAGGTCCGACGGAGACGTAGAGGCCAACAAGCCAGGAATGTGGTCAAATATTACCGCCGAGATGTTAGGTTGGGTTAGGTTAGGTTATATTACGTTATTGATGTATATAAAAGTCCCACGGAGACGTTGAGGCCAACTCGCCAGGTGTGTTTTCAAATATTACCGGCGAGATGTTAGATTGGGTTAGGTTAGGTTATATTACGTTATTGAAGTATATAAAGGTCCGACGGAGACGTAGAGGCCAACACGCCAGGAATGTTGTCAAATATTACCGCCGAGATGTTAGTTTGGGTTAGGTTAGGTTATATTACATTATTGATGTATATAAAGGTCCCACGGAGACATAGAGGCCAACAAGCCAGGAATGTGGTCAAATATTACCGCCGAGATGTTAGATTGGGATAGACTAGCTTATATTATGTTATTGATGTATATAAAGGTCCCACGGAGACGTAGAGGCCAACTCGCCAGGAATGTTGTCAAATATTACCGCCGAAATGATAGGTTGGGTTAGGTTAGGTTATAATACGTTATTGATTTATATGAAGGTCAAACGGAGACGTAGAGGCCAACTCGCCAGGAATGATGTCAAATATTACCGCCGAGATGTTAGGTGGGGTTAGGTTAGGTTATATTACGTTATTGATGTATATAAAGGTCCCACGGAGACGTGGAGGCCACCTCGCCAGGAATGTTGTCAAATATTACCGCCGAGATGTTAGATTGGGTTAGGCTAGCTTATATTATGTTATTCATGTATATAAAGGTCCCACGGAGACGTAGAGGCCAACTCGCCAGGAATGTTGTCAAATATCACCGCCGAGATGTTAGGTTGGGTTAGGTTAGGTTATATTACGTTATTGATGTATATAAAGGTCCCACGGAGACGTGGAGGCCAACTCGCCAGGTATGTTTTCAAATATTACCGGCGAGATGTTATATTGGGTTAGGTTAGGTTATATTACGTTATTGATGTATATAAAGGTCCGACGGAGACGTAGAGGCCAACAAGCCAGGAATGTGGTCAAATATTACCGCCGAGATGTTAGGTTGGGTTAGGTTAGGTTATATTACTTTATTGATGTATATAAAGGTCCCACGGAGACGTTGAGGCCCACTCGCCAGGTATGTTTTCAAATATTACCGGCGAGATGTTAGATTGGGTTAGGTTAGGTTATATTACGTTATTGAAGTATATAAAGGTCCGACGGAGACGTAGAGGCCAACTCGCCAGGAATGTTGTCAAACATTACCGCCGAGATGTTAGTTTGGGTTAGGTTAGGTTATATTACATTATTGATGTATATAAAGGTCCCACGGAGACATAGAGGCCAACAAGCCAGGAATGTGGTCAAATATTACCGCCGAGATGTTAGGTTGGGTTAGGTTATGTTATATTACGTTATTGATGTATATAAATCTCCCACGAAGACGTAGAGGCCAACAAGCCAGGAATGTGGTCAAATATTATCGCCGAGATGTTAGGTTGGGTTAGGTTAGGTTATATTACGTTATTGATGTATATAAAGCTCCCACGGAGACGTAGAGGCCAACAAGCCAGGAATGTGGTCAAATATTATCGCCGAGATGTTAGGTTGGGTTAGGTTAGGTTATATTACGTTATTGATGTATATAAAGCTCTCACGGAGACGTAGAGGCCAACAAGCCAGGAATGTGGTCAAATATTACCGCCGAGATGTTAGATTGGGTTAGGCTAGCTTATATTATGTTATTGATGTATATAAAGGTCCCACGGAGACGTAGAGGCCAACTCGCCAGGAATGTTGTCAAATATTACCGCCGAGATGATAGGTTGGGTTAGGTTACGTTATATTACGATATTGATGTCTATGAAGGTCAAACGGAGACGTAGAGGCCAACTCGCTAGGAATGATGTCAAATATTACCGCCGAGATGTTAGATTGGGTTAGGTTAGGTTATAATAAGTTATTGATGTATATGAAGGTCAAACGGAGACGTAGAGGCCATCAAGCCAGGAATGTGGTTAAATATTACCGCCGAGATGTTAGGTTGGGTTAGGTTAGGTTATATTACGTTATTAATGCATATAAAGATCCCACGGAGACGTAGAGGCCAACTCGCCAGGTATGTTGTCAAATATTACAGCCGAGATGTTAGGTTGGGTTAGCTTAGGTTATATTACGTTATTGATGTATATAAAGGTCCCACGGAGACGTAGAGGCCAACAAGCCAGGAATGTGGTCAAATATTATCGCCGAGATGTTAGGTTGGGTTAGGTTAGGTTATATTACGTTATTGATGTATATAAAGGTCCCACGCAGACGTAGAGGCGAACTCGCCAGGAATGTTGTCAAATATTACCGGCGAGATGTTAGATTGAGTTAGGTAAGGTTATATTACGGTATTGAAGTATATAAAGGTCCGACGGAGACGTAGAGGCCAACAAGCCAGGAATGTGGTGAAATATTACCGCCGAGATGTTAGGTTGGGTTAGGTTAGGTTATATTACGTTATTAATGCATATAAAGATCCCACGGAGACGTAGAGGCCAACTCGCCAGGTATGTTGTCAAATATTACCGCCGAGATGTTAGGTTGGGTTAGGTTAGGTTATATTACGTTACTGAAGTATGTAAACGTCCGACGGAGACGTAGAGGCCAACTCGCCAGGAATGTTGTCAAATATTACCGCCGAAATGATAGGTTGGGTTAGGTTAGGTTATAATACGTTATTGATGTATATAAAGGTCCCACGGATACGTTGAAGCCCACTCGCCAGGTATGTTTTCAAATATTACCGGCGAGATGTTAGATTGAGTTAGGTTAGGTTATATTACGTTATTGAAGTATATAAACGTCCGACTGAGACGTAGAGGCCAACAAGCCAGAAATGTGGTCAAATATTACCGCCGAGATGTTAGATTGGGTTAGGCTAGCTTATATTATGTTATTGATGTATATAAAGGTCCCACGGAGACGTAGAGGCCAACTCGCCAGGAATGTTGACAAATATTACCGCTGAGATGATAGGTTGGGTTAGGTTACGCTATAATATGTTATTGATGTATATGAACGTCAAACGGAGACGTAGAAGCCATCAAGCCAGGAATGTGGTTAAATATTACCGCCGAGATGTTAGGTTGGGTTAGGTTAGGTTATATTACGTTATTAATGCATATAAAGATCCCACGGAGACGTAGAGGCCAACTCGCCAGGTATGTTGTCAAATATTACCGCCGAGATGTTAGGTTGGGTTAGGTTAGGTTATATTACGTTATTGATGTATATAAAGGTCCGACGGAGACGTAGAGGCCAACAAGCCAGGAATGTGGTCAAATATTATCGCCGAGATGTTAGGTTGGGTTAGGTTAGGTTATATTACGTTATTGATGTATATAAAGGTCCCACGCAGACGTAGAGGCCAACTCGCCAGGAATGTTGTCAAATATTACCGCCGAGATGTTAGATTGGGTTAGGTTAGGTTATATTACGTTATTGATATATATAAAGGTCCGACGGAGACGTAGAGGCCAACAAGCCAGGAATGTGGTCAAATATTACCGCCGAGATGTTAGGTTGGGTTAGGTTAGGTTATATTACGTTATTGATGTATATAAAAGTCCCACGGAGACGTTGAGGCCAACTCGCCAGGTGTGTTTTCAAATATTACCGGCGAGATGTTAGATTGGGTTAGGTTAGGTTATATTACGTTATTGAAGTATATAAAGGTCCGACGGAGACGTAGAGGCCAACAAGCCAGGAATGTGGTCAAATATTACCGCCGAAATGTTAGATTGGGTTAGGATAGCTTATATTATGTTATTGATGTATATAAAGGTCCCACGGAGACGTAGAGGCCAACTCGCCAGGAATGTTGTCAAATATTACCGCCGAGATGTTAGGTTGGGTTAGGTTAGGTTATATTACGTTATTGAAGTATATAAAGGTCCCACGGAGACGTAGAGGCCAACTCGCCAGGAATGTTGTCAAATATTACCGCCGAAATGATAGGTTGGGTTAGGTTAGGCTATAATACGTTATTGAATTATATGAAGGTCAAACGGAGACGTAGAGGCCAACTCGCCAGGAATGATGTCAAATATTACCGCCGAGATGTTAGGTGGGGTTAGGTTAGGTTATATTACGTTATTGATGTATATAAAGGTCCCACGGAGACGTGGAGGCCAACTCGCCAGGTATGTTTTCATATATTACCGCCGAGATGTTAGGTTGGGTTAGGTTAGGTTATATTACGTTATTAATGCATATAAAGATCCCACGGAGACGTAGAGGCCAACTCGCCAGGTATGTTGTCAAATATTACCGCCGAGATGTTAGGTTGGGTCAGGTTAGGTTATATTACGTTATTGATGTATATAAAGGTCCGACGGAGACGTAGAGGCCAACAAGCCAGGAATGTGGTCAAATATTATCGCCGAGATGTTAGGTTGGGTTAGGTTAGGTTATATTACGTTATTGATGTATATAAAGGTCCCACGCAGACGTAGAGGCCAACTCGCCAGGAATGTTGTCAAATATTACCGCCGAGATGTTAGATTGGGTTAGGCTAGCTTATATTATGTTATTGATGTATATAAAGGTCCCACGGAGACGTAGAGGCCAACTCGCCAGGAATGTTGACCAATATTACCGCCGAGATGATAGGTTGGGTTAGGTTACGTTATATTACGTTATTGATGTATATGAAGGTCAAACGGAGACGTAGAGGCCAACTCGCTAGGAATGATGTCAAATATTACCGCCGAGATGTTAGATTGGGTTAGGTTAGGTTATAATAAGTTTCTGATGTATATGAAGGTCAAACGGAGACGTAGAGGCCATTAAGCCAGGAATGTGGTTAAATATTACCGCCGAGATGTTAGGTTGGGTTAGGTTAGGTTATATTACGTTATCAATGCATATAAAGATCCCACGGAGACGTAGAGGCCAACTCGCCAGGTATGTTGTCAAATATTACCGCCGAGATGTTAGGTTGGGTTAGCTTAGGTTATATTACGTTATTGATGTATATAAAGCTCCCACGGAGACGTAGAGGTCAACAAGCCAGGAATGTGATCAAATATTATCGCCGAGATGTTAGGTTGGGTTAGGTTAGGTTATATTACGTTATTGATGTATATAAAGCTCCCACGGAGACGTAGAGGCCAACAAGCCAGGAATGTGGTCAAATATTATCGCCGAGATGTTAGGTTGGGTTAGGTTAGGTTATATTACGTTATTGATGTATATAAAGGTCCCACGGAGACGTGGAGGCCAACAAGCCAGGAATGTGGTCAAATATTATCGCCGAGATGTTAGGTTGGGTTAGGTTAGGTTATATTACGTTATTGATGTATATAAAGCTCTCACGGAGACGTAGAGGCCAACAAGCCAGGAATGTGGTGAAATATTATCGCCGAGATGTTAGATTGGGTTAGGTTAGGTTATATTACGTTATTGATGTATATAAAGGTCCCACGGAGACGTGGAGGCCAACAAGCCAGGAATGTGGTCAAATATTACCGCCGAGATGTTAGGTTGGGTTAGGTTAGGTTATATTACGTTATTGATGTATATAAAGGTCCCACGGAGACGTTGAGGCCAACTCGCCAGGTATGTTTTCAAATATTACCGGCGAGATGTTAGATTGGGGTAGGTTAGGTTATATTACGTTATTGAAGTATATAAAGGTCCGACGGAGACGTAGAGGCCAACAAGCCAGGAATGTGGTCAAATATTACCGCCGAGATGTTAGATTGGGTTAGGCTAGCTTATATTATGTTATTGATGTATATAACGGTCCCACGGAGACGTAGAGGCCAACTCGCCAGGAATGTTGCCAAATATTACCGCCGAGATGTTAGTTTGGGTTAGGTTAGGTTATATTACATTATTGATGTATATAAAGGTCCCACGGAGACATAGAGGCCAACAAGCCAGGAATGTGGTCAAATATTACCGCCGAGATGTTAGATTGGGTTAGGCTAGCTTATATTATGTTATTGATGTATATAAAGGTCCCACGGAGACGTAGAGGCCAACTCGCCAGGAATGTTGACAAATATTACCGCTGAGATGATAGGTTGGGTTAGGTTACGCTATAATAAGTTATTGATGTATATGAACGTCAAACGGAGACGTAGAAGCCATCAAGCCAGGAATGTGGTTAAATATTACCGCCGAGATGTTAGGTTGGGTTAGGTTAGGTTATATTACGTTATTAATGCATATAAAGATCCCACGGAGACGTAGAGGCCAACTCGCCAGGTATGTTGTCAAATATTACCGCCGAGATGTTAGGTTGGGTTAGGTTAGGTTATATTACGTTATTGATGTATATAAAGGTCCGACGGAGACGTAGAGGCCAACAAGCCAGGAATGTGGTCAAATATTATCGCCGAGATGTTAGGTTGGGTTAGGTTAGGTTATATTACGTTATTGATGTATATAAAGGTCCCACGCAGACGTAGAGGCCAACTCGCCAGGAATGTTGTCAAATATTACCGCCGAGATGTTAGATTGGGTTAGGCTAGCTTATATTATGTTATTGATGTATATAAAGGTCCCACGGAGACGTAGAGGCCAACTCGCCAGGAATGTTGACCAATATTACCGCCGAGATGGTAGGTTGGGTTAGGTTACGTTATATTACGTTATTGATGTATATGAAGGTCAAACGGAGACGTAGAGGCCAACTCGCTAGGAATGATGTCAAATATTACCGCCGATATGTTAGATTGGGTTAGGTTAGGTTATAATAAGTTTCTGATGTATATGAAGGTCAAACGGAGACGTAGAGGCCATTAAGCCAGGAATGTGGTTAAATATTACCGCCGAGATGTTAGGTTGGGTTAGGTTAGGTTATATTACGTTATCAATGCATATAAAGATCCCACGGAGACGTAGAGGCCAACTCGCCAGGTATGTTGTCAAATATTACCGCCGAGATGTTAGGTTGGGTTAGCTTAGGTTATATTACGTTATTGATGTATATAAAGCTCCCACGGAGACGTAGAGGCCAACAAGCCAGGAATGTGGTCAAATATTATCGCCGAGATGTTAGGTTGGGTTAGGTTAGGTTATATTACGTTATTGATGTATATAAAGCTCCCACGGAGACGTAGAGGCCAACAAGCCAGGAATGTGGTCAAATATTATCGCCGAGATGTTAGGTTGGGTTAGGTTAGGTTATATTACGTTATTGATGTATATAAAGGTCCCACGGAGACGTGGAGGCCAACAAGCCAGGAATGTGGTCAAATATTATCGCCGAGATGTTAGGTTGGGTTAGGTTAGGTTATATTACGTTATTGATGTATATAAAGCTCTCACGGAGACGTAGAGGCCAACAAGCCAGGAATGTGGTCAAATATTATCGCCGAGATGTTAGATTGGGTTAGGTTAGGTTATATTACGTTATTGATGTATATAAAGGTCCCACGGAGACGTGGAGGCCAACAAGCCAGGAATGTGGTCAAATATTACCGCCGAGATGTTAGATTGGGTTAGGCTAGCTTATATTATGTTATTGATGTATATAACGGTCCCACGGAGACGTAGAGGCCAACTCGCCAGGAATGTTGCCAAATATTACCGCCGAGATGTTAGGTTGGGTTAGGTTAGGTTATATTACATTATTGATGTATATAAAGGTCCCACGGAGACATAGAGGCCAACAAGCCAGGAATGTGGTCAAATATTACCGCCGAGATGTTAGATTGGGATAGACTAGATTATATTATGTTATTGATGTATATAAAGGTCCCACGGAGACGTAGAGGCCAACTCGCCAGGAATGTTGTCAAATATTACCGCCGAAATTATAGGTTGGGTTAGGTTAGGTTATAATACGTTATTGATTTATATGAAGGTCAAACGGAGACGTAGAGGCCAACTCGCCAGGAATGATGTCAAATATTACCGCCGAGATGTTAGGTGGGGTTAGGTTTGGTTATATTACGTTATTGATGTATATAAAGGTCCCACGGAGACGTGGAGGCCAACACGCCAGGTATGTTTTCAAATATTACCGGCGAGATGTTAGATTGGGTTAGGTTAGGTTATATTACGTTATTGATGTATATAAAGGTCCGACGGAGACGTAGAGGCCAACAAGCCAGGAATGTGGTCAAATATTACCGCCGAGATGTTAGGTTGGCTTAGGTTAGGTTATATTACGTTATTGATGTATATAAAGGTCCCACGGAGACGTTGAGGCCCACTCGCCAGGTATGTTTTCAAATATTACCGGCGAGATGTTAGATTGGGTTAGGTTAGGTTATATTACGTTATTGAAGTATATAAAGGTCCGACGGAGACGTAGAGGCCAACTCGCCAGGAATGTTGTCAAATATTACCGCCGAGATGTTAGTTTGGGTTAGGTTAGGTTATATTACATTATTGAAGTATATAAAGGTCCCACGGAGACATAGAGGCCAACAAGCCAGGAATGTGGTCAAATATTACCGCCGAGATGTTAGATTGGGATAGACTAGCTTATATTATGTTATTGATGTATATAAAGGTCCAACGGAGACGTAGAGGCCAACTCCCCAGGAATGTTGTCAAATATTACCGCCGAGATGATAGGTTGGGTTAGGTTAGGTTATAATACGTTATTGATGTATATAAAGGTCCCACGGATACGTTGAAGCCCACTCGCCAGGTATGTTTTCAAATATTATCGGCGAGATGTTAGATTGAGTTAGGTTAGGTTATATTACGTTATTGAAGTATATAAACGTCCGACTGAGACGTAGAGGCCAACAAGCCAGAAATGTGGTCAAATATTACCGCCGAGATGTTAGATTGGGTTAGGCTAGCTTATATTATGTTATTGATGTATATAAAGGTCCCACGGAGACGTAGAGGCCAACTCGCCAGGAATGTTGACAAATATTACCGCTGAGATGATAGGTTGGGTTAGGTTACGCTATAATAAGTTATTGATGTATATGAACGTCAAACGGAGACGTAGAAGCCATCAAGCCAGGAATGTGGTTAAATATTACCGCCGAGATGTTAGGTTGGGTTAGGTTAGGTTATATTACGTTATTAATGCATATAAAGATCCCACGGAGACGTAGAGGCCAACTCGCCAGGTATGTTGTCAAATATTACCGCCGAGATGTTAGGTTGGGTTAGGTTAGGTTATATTACGTTATTGATGTATATAAAGGTCCGACGGAGACGTACAGGCCAACAAGCCAGGAATGTGGTCAAATATTATCGCCGAGATGTTAGGTTGGGTTAGGTTAGGTTATATTACGTTATTGATGTATATAAAGGTCCCACGCAGACGTAGAGGCCAACTCGCCAGGAATGTTGTCAAATATTACCGCCGAGATGTTAGATTGGGTTAGGTTAGGTTATATTACGTTATTGATATATATAAAGGTCCGACGGAGACGTAGAGGCCAACAAGCCAGGAATGTGGTCAAATATTACCGCCGAGATGTTAGGTTGGGTTAGGTTAGGTTATATTACGTTATTGATGTATATAAAAGTCCCACGGAGACGTTGAGGCCAACTCGCCAGGTATGTTTTCAAATATTACCGGCGAGATGTTAGATTGGGTTAGGTTAGGTTATATTACGTTATTGAAGTATATAAAGGTCCGACGGAGACGTAGAGGCCAACAAGCCAGGAATGTGGTCAAATATTACCGCCGAAATGTTAGATTGGGTTAGGATAGCTTATATTATGTTATTGATGTATATAAAGGTCCCACGGAGACGTAGAGGCCAACTCGACAGGAATGTTGTCAAATATTACCGCCGAGATGTTAGGTTGGGTTAGGTTAGGTTATATTACGTTATTGAAGTATATAAAGGTCCCACGGTGACGTAGAGGCCAACTCGCCAGGAATGTTGTCAAATATTACCGCCGAAATGATATGTTGGGTTAGGTTAGGCTATAATACGTTATTGAATTATATGAAGGTCAAACGGAGACGTAGAGGCCAACTCGCCAGGAATGATGTCAAATATTACCGCCGAGATGTTAGGTGGGGTTAGGTTAGGTTATATTACGTTATTGATGTATATAAAGGTCCCACGGAGACGTGGAGGCCAACTCGCCAGGTATGTTTTCAAATATTACCGGCGAGATGTTAGATTGGGTTAGGTTAGGTTATATTACGTTATTGATGTATATAAAGGTCCGACGGAGACGTAGAGGCAAACAAGCCAGGAATGTGGTCAAATATTACCGCCGAGATGTTAGGTTGGGTTAGGTTAGGTTATATTACGTTATTGATGTATATAAAGGTCCCACGGAGACGTAGAGGCCAACAAGCCAGGAATGTGGTCAAATATTATCGCCGAGATGTTAGGTTGGGTTAGGTTAGGTTATATTACGTTATTGATGTATATAAAGCTCCCACGGAGACGTAGAGGCCAACAAGCCAGGAATGTGGTCAAATATTATCGCCGAGATGTTAGGTTGGGTTAGGTTAGGTTATATTACGTTATCAATGCATATA
Organism: Xylocopa violacea; assembly: GCA_963969225.1. Lineage (NCBI taxonomy): Eukaryota > Metazoa > Arthropoda > Insecta > Hymenoptera > Apidae > Xylocopa > Xylocopa violacea. Next base: position 147,419 of record CAXAJV010001080.1, on the reverse strand, counting down.
AAGATCCCACGGAGACGTAGGGGCCAACTCGCCAGGTATGTTGTCAAATATTACCGCCGAGATGTTAGGTTGGGTTAGCTTAGGTTATATTACGTTATTGATGTATATAAAGCTCCCACGGAGACGTAGAGGCCAACAAGCCAGGAATGTGGTCAAATATTATCGCCGAGATGTTAGGTTGGGTTAGGTTAGGTTATATTACGTTATCGATGTATATAAAGCTCCCACGGAGACGTAGAGGCCAACAAGCCAGGAATGTGGTCAAATATTATCGCCGAGATGTTAGGTTGGGTTAGGTTAGGTTATATTACGTAATTGATGTATATAAAGGTCCCACGGAGACGTGGAGGCCAACAAGCCAGGAATGTGGTCAAATATTATCGCCGAGATGTTAGGTTGGGTTAGGTTAGGTTATATTACGTTATTGATGTATATAAAGCTCTCACGGAGACGTAGAGGCCAACAAGCCAGGAATGTGGTCAAATATTACCGCCGAGATGTTAGCTTGGCTTAGGTTAGGTTATATTACGTTATTGATGTATATAAAGGTCCCACGGAGACGTTGAGGCCCACTCGCCAGGTATGTTTTCAAATATTACCGGCGAGATGTTAGATTGGGTTAGGTTAGGTTATATTACGTTATTGAAGTATATAAAGGTCCGACGGAGACGTAGAGGCCAACTCGCCAGGAATGTTGTCAAATATTACCGCCGAGATGTTAGTTTGGGTTAGGTTAGGTTATATTACATTATTGATGTATATAAAGGTCCCACGGAGACATAGAGGCCAACAAGCCAGGAATGTGGTCAAATATTACCGCCGAGATGTTAGATTGGGATAGACTAGCTTATATTATGTTATTGATGTATATAAAGGTCCCACGGAGACGTAGAGGCCAACTCCCCAGGAATGTTGTCAAATATTACCGCCGAGATGATAGGTTGGGTTAGGTTAGGTTATAATACGTTATTGATGTATATAAAGGTCCCACGGATACGTTGAAGCCCACTCGCCAGGTATGTTTTCAAATATTATCGGCGAGATGTTAGATTGAGTTAGGTTAGGTTATATTACGTTATTGAAGTATATAAACGTCCGACTGAGACGTAGAGGCCAACAAGCCAGAAATGTGGTCAAATATTACCGCCGAGATGTTAGATTGGGTTAGGCTAGCTTATATTATGTTATTGATGTATATAAAGGTCCCACGGAGACGTAGAGGCCAACTCGCCAGGAATGTTGACAAATATTACCGCTGAGATGATAGGTTGGGTTAGGTTACGCTATAATAAGTTATTGATGTATATGAACGTCAAACGGAGACGTAGAAGCCATCAAGCCAGGAATGTGGTTAAATATTACCGCCGAGATGTTAGGTTGGGTTAGGTTAGGTTATATTACGTTATTAATGCATATAAAGATCCCACGGAGACGTAGAGGCCAACTCGCCAGGTATGTTGTCAAATATTACCGCCGAGATGTTAGGTTGGGTTAGGTTAGGTTATATTACGTTATTGATGTATATAAAGGTCCGACGGAGACGTGGAGGCCAACTCGCCAGGTATGTTTTCAAATATTACCGGCGAGATGTTAGATTGGGTTAGGTTAGGTTATATTACGTTATTGATGTATATAAAGGTCCGACGGAGACGTAGAGGCAAACAAGCCAGGAATGTGGTCAAATATTACCGCCGAGATGTTAGGTTGGGTTAGGTTAGGTTATATTACGTTATTGATGTATATAAAGGTCCCACGGAGACGTAGAGGCCAACAAGCCAGGAATGTGGTCAAATATTATCGCCGAGATGTTAGGTTGGGTTAGGTTAGGTTATATTACGTTATTGATGTATATAAAGCTCCCACGGAGACGTAGAGGCCAACAAGCCAGGAATGTGGTCAAATATTATCGCCGAGATGTTAGGTTGGGTTAGGTTAGGTTATATTACGTTATCAATGCATATAAAGATCCCACGGAGACGTAGAGGCCAACTCGCCAGGTATGTTGTCAAATATTACCGCCGAGATGTTAGGTTGGGTTAGCTTAGGTTATATTACGTTATTGATGTATATAAAGCTCCCACGGAGACGTAGAGGCCAACAAGCCAGGAATGTGGTCAAATATTATCGCCGAGATGTTAGGTTGGGTTAGGTTAGGTTATATTACGTTATTGATGTATATAAAGCTCCCACGGAGACGTAGAGGCCAACAAGCCAGGAATGTGGTCAAATATTATCGCCGAGATGTTAGGTTGGGTTAGGTTAGGTTATATTACGTAATTGATGTATACAAAGGTCCCACGGAGACGTGGAGGCCAACAAGCCAGGAATGTGGTCAAATATTATCGCCGAGATGTTAGGTTGGGTTAGGTTAGGTTATATTACGTTATTGATGTATATAAAGCTCTCACGGAGACGTAGAGGCCAACAAGCCAGGAATGTGGTCAAATATTATCGCCGAGATGTTAGATTGGGTTAGGTTAGGTTATATTACGTTATTGATGTATATAAAGGTCCCACGGAGACGTGGAGGCCAACAAGCCAGGAATGTGGTCAAATATTACCGCCGAGATGTTAGGTTGGGTTAGGTTAGGTTATATTACGTTATTGATGTATATAAAGGTCCCACGGAGACGTTGAGGCCAACTCGCCAGGTATGTTTTCAAATATTACCGGCGAGATGTTAGATTGGGGTAGGTTAGGTTATATTACGTTATTGAAGTATATAAAGGTCCGACGGAGACGTAGAGGCCAACAGGCCAGGAATGTGGTCAAATATTACCGCCGAGATGTTAGATTGGGTTAGGCTAGCTTATATTATGTTATTGATGTATATAACGGTCCCACGGAGACGTAGAGGCCAACTCGCCAGGAATGTTGCCAAATATTACCGCCGAGATGTTAGGTTGGGTTAGGTTAGGTTATATTACATTATTGATGTATATAAAGGTCCCACGGAGACATAGAGGCCAACAAGCCAGGAATGTGGTCAACTATTACCGCCGAGATGTTAGATTGGGATAGACTAGCTTATATTATGTTATTGATGTATATAAAGGTCCCGCGGAGACGTAGAGGCCAACTCGCCAGGAATGTTGTCAAATATTACCGCCGAAATGATAGGTTGGGTTAGGTTAGGTTATAATACGTTATTGATTTATATGAAGGTCAAACGGAGACGTAGAGGCCAACTCGCCAGGAATGATGTCAAATATTACCGCCGAGATGTTAGGTGGGGTTAGGTTTGGTTATATTACGTTATTGATGTATATAAAGGTCCCACGGAGACGTGGAGGCCAACACGCCAGGTATGTTTTCAAATATTACCGGCGAGATGTTAGATTGGGTTAGGTTAGGTTATATTACGTTATTGATGTATATAAAGGTCCGACGGAGACGTAGAGGCCAACAAGCCAGGAATGTGGTCAAATATTACCGCCGAGATGTTAGGTTGGCTTAGGTTAGGTTATATTACGTTATTGATGTATATAAAGGTCCCACGGAGACGTTGAGGCCCACTCGCCAGGTATGTTTTCAAATATTACCGGCGAGATGTTAGATTGGGTTAGGTTAGGTTATATTACGTTATTGAAGTATATAAAGGTCCGACGGAGACGTAGAGGCCAACTCGCCAGGAATGTTGTCAAATATTACCGCCGAGATGTTAGTTTGGGTTAGGTTAGGTTATATTACATTATTGATGTATATAAAGGTCCCACGGAGACATAGAGGCCAACAAGCCAGGAATGTGGTCAAATATTACCGCCGAGATGTTAGATTGGGATAGACTAGCTTATATTATGTTATTGATGTATATAAAGGTCCCACGGAGACGTAGAGGCCAACTCGCCAGGAATGTTGTCAAATATTACCGCCGAGGTGATAGGTTGGGTTAGGTTAGGTTATAATACGTTATTGATTTATATGAAGGTCAAACGGAGACGTAGAGGCCAACTCAGCAGGAATGATGTCAAATATTACCGCCGAGATGTTAGGTTGCGTTAGGTTAGGTCATATTACGTTATTGATGTATATAAATGTCCCACGGAGACGGAGAAGCCAACTCGCCAGGAATGTTGTCAAATATTACCGCCGAGATGCTAGGTTGGGTTAGGTTAGGTTATATTACGTTATTGATGTATATAAATGTCCCACGGAGACGTAGAGGCCAACAAGCCAGGAATGTGGTCAAATATTACCGCCGAGATGTTAGGTTGGGTTAGGTTAGGTTATATTACGTTATTGATGTATATAAAGGTCCCACGGAGACGTAGAGGCCAACTCGCCAGGTATGTTTTCAAATATTACCGGCGAGAAGTTAGATTGAGTTAGGTTAGGTTATATTACGTTATTGAAGTATATAAACGTCCGACTGAGACGTAGAGGCCAACAAGCCAGAAATGTGGTCAAATATTACCGCCGAGATGTTAGATTGGGTTAGGCTAGCTTATATTATGTTATTGATGTATATAAAGGTCCCACGGAGACGTAGAGGCCAACTCGCCAGGAATGTTGACAAATATTACCGCCGAGATGATAGGTTGGGTTAGGTTACGTTATATTACGTTATTGATGTATATGAAGGTCAAACGGAGACGTAGAGGCCAACTCGCTAGGAATGATGTCAAATATTACCGCCGAGATGTTAGATTGGGTTAGGTTAGGTTATAATAAGTTTCTGATGTATATGAAGGTCAAACGGCGACGTAGAGGCCATTAAGCCAGGAATGTGGTTAAATATTACCGCCGAGATGTTAGGTTGGGTTAGGTTAGGTTATATTACGTTATCAATGCATATAAAGATCCCACGGAGACGTAGAGGCCAACTCGCCAGGTATGTTGTCAAATATTACCGCCGAGATGTTAGGTTGGGTTAGGTTAGGTTATATTACGTTATTGATGTATATAAAGCTCCCACGGAGACGTAGAGGCCACCAAGCCAGGAATGTGGTCAAATATTATCGCCGAGATGTTAGGTTGGGTTAGGTTAGGTTATATTACGTTATTGATGTATATAAAGCTCCCACGGAGACGTAGAGGCCAACAAGCCAGGAATGTGGTCAAATATTATCGCCGAGATGTTAGGTTGGGTTAGGTTAGGTTATATTACGTTATTGATGTATATAAAGGTCCCACGGAGACGTGTAGGCCAACAAGCCAGGAATGTGGTCAAATATTATCGCCGAGATGTTAGGTTGGGTTAGGTTAGGTTATATTACGTTATTGATGTATATAAAGCTCCCACGGAGACGTAGAGGCCAACAAGCCAGGAATGTGGTCAAATATTACCGCCGAGATGTTAGTTTGGGTTAGGTTAGGTTATATTACGTTATTGATGTATATGAAGGTCCCACGGAGACATAGAGGCCAACAAGCCAGGAATGTGGTCAAATATTACCGCCGAGATGTTAGATTGGGATAGACTAGCTTATATTATGTTATTGATGTATATAAAGGTCCCACGGAGACGTAGAGGCCAACTCGCCAGGAATGTTGTCAAATATTACCGCCGAGATGATAGGTTGGGTTAGGTTAGGTTATATTACATTATTGATGTATATAAAGGTCCCACGGAGACATAGAGGCCAACAAGCCAGGAATGTGGTCAAATATTACCGCCGAGATGTTAGATTGGGATAGACTAGCTTATATTATGTTATTGATGTATATAAAGGTCCCACGGAGACGTAGAGGCCAACTCGCCAGGAATGTTGTCAAATATTACCGCCGAAATTATAGGTTGGGTTAGGTTAGGTTATAATACGTTATTGATTTATATGAAGGTCAAACGGAGACGTAGAGGCCAACTCGCCAGGAATGATGTCAAATATTACCGCCGAGATGTTAGGTGGGGTTAGGTTTGGATATATTACGTTATTGATGTATATAAAGGTCCCACGGAGACGTGGAGGCCAACACGCCAGGTATGTTTTCAAATATTACCGGTGAGATGTTAGATTGGGTTAGGTTAGGTTATATTACGTTATTGATGTATATAAAGGTCCGACGGAGACGTAGAGGCCAACAAGCCAGGAATGTGGTCAAATATTACCGCCGAGATGTTAGGTTGGCTTAGGTTAGGTTATATTACGTTATTGATGTATATAAAGGTCCCACGGAGACGTTGAGGCCCACTCGCCAGGTATGTTTTCAAATATTACCGGCGAGATGTTAGATTGGGTTAGGTTAGGTTATATTACGTTATTGAAGTATATAAAGGTCCGACGGAGACGTAGAGGCCAACTCGCCAGGAATGTTGTCAAATATTACCGCCGAGATGTTAGTTTGGGTTAGGTTAGGTTATATTACATTATTGATGTATATAAAGGTCCCACGGAGACATAGAGGCCAACAAGCCAGGAATGTGGTCAAATATTACCGCCGAGATGTTAGATTGGGTTAGGCTAGCTTATATTATGTTATTGATGTATATAAAGGTCCCACGGAGACGTAGAGGCCAACTCGCCAGGAATGTTGACAAATATTACCGCTGAGATGATAGGTTGGGTTACGTTACGCTATAATAAGTTATTGATGTATATGAACGTCAAACGGAGACGTAGAAGCCATCAAGCCAGGAATGTGGTTAAATATTACCGCCGAGATGTTAGGTTGGGTTAGGTTAGGTTATATTACGTTATTAATGCATATAAAGATCCCACGGAGACGTAGAGGCCAACTCGCCAGGTATGTTGTCAAATATTACCGCCGAGATGTTAGGTTGGGTTAGGTTAGGTTATATTACGTTATTGATGTATATAAAGGTCCGACGGAGACGTAGAGGCCAACAAGCCAGGAATGTGGTCAAATATTATCGCCGAGATGTTAGGTTGGGTTAGGTTAGGTTATATTACGTTATTGATGTATATAAAGGTCCCACGCAGACGTAGAGGCCAACTCGCCAGGAATGTTGTCAAATATTACCGCCGAGATGTTAGATTGGGTTAGGCTAGCTTATATTATGTTATTGATGTATATAAAGGTCCCACGGAGACGTAGAGGCCAACTCGCCAGGAATGTTGACCAATATTACCGCCGAGATGGTAGGTTGGGTTAGGTTACGTTATATTACGTTTTTGATGTATATGAAGGTCAAACGGAGACGTAGAGGCCAACTCGCTAGGAATGATGTCAAATATTACCGCCGATATGTTAGATTGGGTTAGGTTAGGTTATAATAAGTTTCTGATGTATATGAAGGTCAAACGGAGACGTAGAGGCCATTAAGCCAGGAATGTGGTTAAATATTACCGCCGAGATGTTAGGTTGGGTTAGGTTAGGTTATATTACGTTATCAATGCATATAAAGATCCCACGGAGACGTAGAGGCCAACTCGCCAGGTATGTTGTCAAATATTACCGCCGAGATGTTAGGTTGGGTTAGCTTAGGTTATATTACGTTATTGATGTATATAAAGCTCCCACGGAGACGTAGAGGCCAACAAGCCAGGAATGTGGTCAAATATTATCGCCGAGATGTTAGGTTGGGTTAGGTTAGGTTATATTACGTTATTGATGTATATAAAGCTCCCACGGAGACGTAGAGGCCAACAAGCCAGGAATGTGGTCAAATATTATCGCCGAGATGTTAGGTTGGGTTAGGTTAGGTTATATTACGTTATTGATGTATATAAAGGTCCCACGGAGACGTGGAGGCCAACAAGCCAGGAATGTGGTCAAATATTATCGCCGAGATGTTAGGTTGGGTTAGGTTAGGTTATATTACGTTATTGATGTATATAAAGCTCTCACGGAGACGTAGAGGCCAACAAGCCAGGAATGTGGTCAAATATTATCGCCGAGATGTTAGATTGGGTTAGGTTAGGTTATATTACGTTATTGATGTATATAAAGGTCCCACGGAGACGTGGAGGCCAACAAGCCAGGAATGTGGTCAAATATTACCGCCGAGATGTTAGATTGGGTTAGGCTAGCTTATATTATGTTATTGATGTATATAACGGTCCCACGGAGACGTAGAGGCCAACTCGCCAGGAATGTTGCCAAATATTACCGCCGAGATGTTAGGTTGGGTTAGGTTAGGTTATATTACATTATTGATGTATATAAAGGTCCCACGGAGACATAGAGGCCAACAAGCCAGGAATGTGGTCAAATATTACCGCCGAGATGTTAGATTGGGATAGACTAGATTATATTATGTTATTGATGTATATAAAGGTCCCACGGAGACGTGGAGGCCAACTCGCCAGGAATGTTGTCAAATATTACCGCCGAAATTATAGGTTGGGTTAGGTTAGGTTATAATACGTTATTGATTTATATGAAGGTCAAACGGAGACGTAGAGGCCAACTCGCCAGGAATGATGTCAAATATTACCGCCGAGATGTTAGGTGGGGTTAGGTTTGGTTATATTACGTTATTGATGTATATAAAGGTCCCACGGAGACGTGGAGGCCAACACGCCAGGTATGTTTTCAAATATTACCGGCGAGATGTTAGATTGGGTTAGGTTAGGTTATATTACGTTATTGATGTATATAAAGGTCCGACGGAGACGTAGAGGCCAACAAGCCAGGAATGTGGTCAAATATTACCGCCGAGATGTTAGGTTGGCTTAGGTTAGGTTATATTACGTTATTGATGTATATAAAGGTCCCACGGAGACGTTGAGGCCCACTCGCCAGGTATGTTTTCAAATATTACCGGCGAGATGTTAGATTGGGTTAGGTTAGGTTATATTACGTTATTGAAGTATATAAAGGTCCGACGGAGACGTAGAGGCCAACTCGCCAGGAATGTTGTCAAATATTACCGCCGAGATGTTAGTTTGGGTTAGGTTAGGTTATATTACATTATTGATGTATATAAAGGTCCCACGGAGACATAGAGGCCAACAAGCCAGGAATGTGGTCAAATATTACCGCCGAGATGTTAGATTGGGATAGACTAGCTTATATTATGTTATTGATGTATATAAAGGTCCAACGGAGACGTAGAGGCCAACTCCCCAGGAATGTTGTCAAATATTACCGCCGAGATGATAGGTTGGGTTAGGTTAGGTTATAATACGTTATTGATGTATATAAAGGTCCCACGGATACGTTGAAGCCCACTCGCCAGGTATGTTTTCAAATATTATCGGCGAGATGTTAGATTGAGTTAGGTTAGGTTATATTACGTTATTGAAGTATATAAACGTCCGACTGAGACGTAGAGGCCAACAAGCCAGAAATGTGGTCAAATATTACCGCCGAGATGTTAGATTGGGTTCGGCTAGCTTATATTATGTTATTGATGTATATAAAGGTCCCACGGAGACGTAGAGGCCAACTCGCCAGGAATGTTGACAAATATTACCGCTGAGATGATAGGTTGGGTTAGGTTACGCTATAATAAGTTATTGATGTATATGAACGTCAAACGGAGACGTAGAAGCCATCAAGCCAGGAATGTGGTTAAATATTACCGCCGAGATGTTAGGTTGGGTTAGGTTAGGTTATATTACGTTATTAATGCATATAAAGATCCCACGGAGACGTAGAGGCCAACTCGCCAGGTATGTTGTCAAATATTACCGCCGAGATGTTAGGTTGGGTTAGGTTAGGTTATATTACGTTATTGATGTATATAAAGGTCCGACGGAGACGTACAGGCCAACAAGCCAGGAATGTGGTCAAATATTATCGCCGAGATGTTAGGTTGGGTTAGGTTAGGTTATATTACGTTATTGATGTATATAAAGGTCCCACGCAGACGTAGAGGCCAACTCGCCAGGAATGTTGTCAAATATTACCGCCGAGATGTTAGATTGGGTTAGGTTAGGTTATATTACGTTATTGATATATATAAAGGTCCGACGGAGACGTAGAGGCCAACAAGCCAGGAATGTGGTCAAATATTACCGCCGAGATGTTAGGTTGGGTTAGGTTAGGTTATATTACGTTATTGATGTATATAAAAGTCCCACGGAGACGTTGAGGCCAACTCGCCAGGTATGTTTTCAAATATTACCGGCGAGATGTTAGATTGGGTTAGGTTAGGTTATATTACGTTATTGAAGTATATAAAGGTCCGACGGAGACGTAGAGGCCAACAAGCCAGGAATGTAGTCAAATATTACCGCCGAAATGTTAGATTGGGTTAGGATAGCTTATATTATGTTATTGATGTATATAAAGGTCCCACGGAGACGTAGAGGCCAACTCGACAGGAATGTTGTCAAATATTACCGCCGAGATGTTAGGTTGGGTTAGGTTAGGTTATATTACGTTATTGAAGTATATAAAGGTCCCACGGAGACGTAGAGGCCAACTCGCCAGGAATGTTGTCAAATATTACCGCCGAAATGATATGTTGGGTTAGGTTAGGCTATAATACGTTATTGAATTATATGAAGGTCAAACGGAGACGTAGAGGCCAACTCGCCAGGAATGATGTCAAATATTACCGCCGAGATGTTAGGTGGGGTTAGGTTAGGTTATATTACGTTATTGATGTATATAAAGGTCCCACGGAGACGTGGAGGCCAACTCGCCAGGTATGTTTTCAAATATTACCGGCGAGATGTTAGATTGGGTTAGGTTAGGTTATATTACGTTATTGATGTATATAAAGGTCCGACGGAGACGTAGAGGCAAACAAGCCAGGAATGTGGTCAAATATTACCGCCGAGATGTTAGGTTGGGTTAGGTTAGGTTATATTACGTTATTGATGTATATAAAGGTCCCACGGAGACGTAGAGGCCAACAAGCCAGGAATGTGGTCAAATATTATCGCCGAGATGTTAGGTTGGGTTAGGTTATGTTATATTACGTTATTGATGTATATAAAGCTCCCACGGAGACGTAGAGGCCAACAAGCCAGGAATGTGGTCAAATATTATCGCCGAGATGTTAGGTTGGGTTAGGTTAGGTTATATTACGTTATCAATGCATATAAAGATCCCACGGAGACGTAGAGGCCAACTCGCCAGGTATGTTGTCAAATATTACCGCCGAGATGTTAGGTTGGGTTAGCTTAGGTTATATTACGTTATTGATGTATATAAAGCTCCCACGGAGACGTAGAGGCCAACAAGCCAGGAATGTGGTCAAATATTATCGCCGAGATGTTAGGTTGGGTTAGGTTAGGTTATATTACGTTATTGATGTATATAAAGCTCCCACGGAGACGTAGAGGCCAACAAGCCAGGAATGTGGTCAAATATTATCGCCGAGATGTTAGGTTGGGTTAGGTTAGGTTATATTACGTAATTGATGTATATAAAGGTCCCACGGAGACGTGGAGGCCAACAAGCCAGGAATGTGGTCAAATATTATCGCCGAGATGTTAGGTTGGGTTAGGTTAGGTTATATTACGTTATTGATGTATATAAAGCTCTCACGGAGACGTAGAGGCCAACAAGCCAGGAATGTGGTCAAATATTACCGCCGAGATGTTAGGTTGGCTTAGGTTAGGTTATATTACGTTATTGATGTATATAAAGGTCCCACGGAGACGTTGAGGCCCACTCGCCAGGTATGTTTTCAAATATTACCGGCGAGATGTTAGATTGGGTTAGGTTAGGTTATATTACGTTATTGAAGTATATAAAGGTCCGACGGAGACGTAGAGGCCAACTCGCCAGGAATGTTGTCAAATATTACCGCCGAGATGTTAGTTTGGGTTAGGTTAGGTTATATTACATTATTGATGTATATAAAGGTCCCACGGAGACATAGAGGCCAACAAGCCAGGAATGTGGTCAAATATTACCGCCGAGATGTTAGATTGGGATAGACTAGCTTATATTATGTTATTGATGTATATAAAGGTCCCACGGAGACGTAGAGGCCAACTCGCCAGGAATGTTGTCAAATATTACCGCCGAGATGATAGGTTGGGTTAGGTTAGGTTATAATACGTTATTGATGTATATAAAGGTCCCACGGATACGTTGAAGCCCATTCGCCAGGTATGTTTTCAAATATTATCGGCGAGATGTTAGATTGAGTTAGGTTAGGTTATATTACGTTATTGAAGTATATAAACGTCCGACTGAGACGTAGAGGCCAACAAGCCAGAAATGTGGTCAAATATTACCGCCGAGATGTTAGATTGGGTTAGGCTAGCTTATATTATGTTATTGATGTATATAAAGGTCCCACGGAGACGTAGAGGCCAACCCGCCAGGAATGTTGACAAATATTACCGCTGAGATGATAGGTTGGGTTAGGTTACGCTATAACAAGTTATTGATGTATATGAACGTCAAACGGAGACGTAGAAGCCATCAAGCCAGGAATGTGGTTAAATATTACCGCCGAGATGTTAGGTTGGGTTAGGTTAGGTTATATTACGTTATTAATGCATATAAAGATCCCACGGAGACGTAGAGGCCAACTCGCCAGGTATGTTGTCAAATATTACCGCCGAGATGTTAGGTTGGGTTAGGTTAGGTTATATTACGTTATTGATGTATATAAAGGTCCGACGGAGACGTACAGGCCAACAAGCCAGGAATGTGGTCAAATATTATCGCCGAGATGTTAGGTTGGGTTAGGTTAGGTTATATTACGTTATTGATGTATATAAAGGTCCCACGCAGACGTAGAGGCCAACTCGCCAGGAATGTTGTCAAATATTACCGCCGAGATGTTAGATTGGGTTAGGTTAGGTTATATTACGTTATTGATATATATAAAGGTCCGACGGAGACGTAGAGGCCAACAAGCCAGGAATGTGGTCAAATATTACCGCCGAGATGTTAGGTTGGGTTAGGTTAGGTTATATTACGTTATTGATGTATATAAAAGTCCCACGGAGACGTTGAGGCCAACTCGCCAGGTATGTTTTCAAATATTACCGGCGAGATGTTAGATTGGGTTAGGTTAGGTTATATTACGTTATTGATGTATATAAAAGTCCCACGGAGACGTTGAGGCCAACTCGCCAGGTATGTTTTCAAATATTACCGGCGAGATGTTAGATTGGGTTAGGTTAGGTTATATTACGTTATTGAAGTATATAAAGGTCCGACGGAGACGTAGAGTCCAACAAGCCAGGAATGTAGTCAAATATTACCGCCGAAATGTTAGATTGGGTTAGGATAGCTTATATTATGTTATTGATGTATATAAAGGTCCCACGGAGACGTAGAGGCCAACTCGACAGGAATGTTGTCAAATATTACCGCCGAGATGTTAGGTTGGGTTAGGTTAGGTTATATTACGTTATTGAAGTATATAAAGGTCCCACGGAGACGTAGAGGCCAACTCGCCAGGAATGTTGTCAAATATTACCGCCGAAATGATATGTTGGGTTAGGTTAGGCTATAATACGTTATTGAATTATATGAAGGTCAAACGGAGACGTAGAGGCCAACTCGCCAGGAATGATGTCAAATATTACCGCCGAGATGTTAGGTGGGGTTAGGTTAGGTTATATTACGTTATTGATGTATATAAAGGTCCCACGGAGACGTGGAGGCCAACTCGCCAGGTATGTTTTCAAATATTACCGGCGAGATGTTAGATTGGGTTAGGTTAGGTTATATTACGTTATTGATGTATATAAAGGTCCGACGGAGACGTAGAGGCAAACAAGCCAGGAATGTGGTCAAATATTACCGCCGAGATGTTAGGTTGGGTTAGGTTAGGTTATATTACGTTATTGATGTATATAAAGGTCCCACGGAGACGTAGAGGCCAACAAGCCAGGAATGTGGTCAAATATTATCGCCGAGATGTTAGGTTGGGTTAGGTTAGGTTATATTACGTTATTGATGTATATAAAGCTCCCACGGAGACGTAGAGGCCAACAAGCCAGGAATGTGGTCAAATATTATCGCCGAGATGTTAGGTTGGGTTAGGTTAGGTTATATTACGTTATCAATGCATATAAAGATCCCACGGAGACGTAGAGGCCAACTCGCCAGGTATGTTGTCAAATATTACCGCCGAGATGTTAGGTTGGGTTAGCTTAGGTTATATTACGTTATTGATGTATATAAAGCTCCCACGGAGACGTAGAGGCCAACAAGCCAGGAATGTGGTCAAATATTATCGCCGAGATGTTAGGTTGGGTTAGGTTAGGTTATATTACGTTATTGATGTATATAAAGCTCCCACGGAGACGTAGAGGCCAACAAGCCAGGAATGTGGTCAAATATTATCGCCGAGATGTTAGGTTGGGTTAGGTTAGGTTATATTACGTTATTGAAGTATATAAAGGTCCCACGGAGACGTAGAGGCCAACTCGCCAGGAATGTTGTCAAATATTACCGCCGAAATGATATGTTGGGTTAGGTTAGGCTATAATACGTTATTGAATTATATGAAGGTCAAACGGAGACGTAGAGGCCAACTCGCCAGGAATGATGTCAAATATTACCGCCGAGATGTTAGGTGGGGTTAGGTTAGGTTATATTACGTTCTTGATGTATATAAAGGTCCCACGGAGACGTGGAGGCCAACTCGCCAGGTATGTTTTCAAATATTACCGGCGAGATGTTAGATTGGGTTAGGTTAGGTTATATTACGTTATTGATGTATATAAAGGTCCGACGGAGACGTAGAGGCAAACAAGCCAGGAATGTGGTCAAATATTACCGCCGAGATGTTAGGTTGGGTTAGGTTAGGTTATATTACGTTATTGATGTATATAAAGGTCCCACGGAGACGTAGAGGCCAACAAGCCAGGAATGTGGTCAAATATTATCGCCGAGATGTTAGGTTGGGTTAGGTTAGGTTATATTACGTTATTGATGTATATAAAGCTCCCACGGAGACGTAGAGGCCAACAAGCCAGGAATGTGGTCAAATATTATCGCCGAGATGTTAGGTTGGGTTAGGTTAGGTTATATTACGTTATCAATGCATATAAAGATCCCACGGAGACGTAGAGGCCAACTCGCCAGGTATGTTGTCAAATATTACCGCCGAGATGTTAGGTTGGGTTAGCTTAGGTTATATTACGTTATTGATGTATATAAAGCTCCCACGGAGACGTAGAGGCCAACAAGCCAGGAATGTGGTCAAATATTATCGCCGAGATGTTAGGTTGGGTTAGGTTAGGTTATATTACGTTATTGATGTATATAAAGCTCCCACGGAGACGTAGAGGCCAACAAGCCAGGAATGTGGTCAAATATTATCGCCGAGATGTTAGGTTGGGTTAGGTTAGGTTATATTACGTAATTGATGTATATAAAGGTCCCACGGAGACGTGGAGGCCAACAAGCCAGGAATGTGGTCAAATATTATCGCCGAGATGTTAGGTTGGGTTAGGTTAGGTTATATTACGTTATTGATGTATATAAAGCTCTCACGGAGACGTAGAGGCCAACAAGCCAGGAATGTGGTCAAATATTACCGCCGAGATGTTAGGTTGGCTTAGGTTAGGTTATATTACGTTATTGATGTATATAAAGGTCCCACGGAGACGTTGAGGCCCACTCGCCAGGTATGTTTTCAAATATTACCGGCGAGATGTTAGATTGGGTTAGGTTAGGTTATATTACGTTATTGAAGTATATAAAGGTCCGACGGAGACGTAGAGGCCAACTCGCCAGGAATGTTGTCAAATATTACCGCCGAGATGTTAGTTTGGGTTAGGTTAGGTTATATTACATTATTGATGTATATAAAGGTCCCACGGAGACATAGAGGCCAACAAGCCAGGAATGTGGTCAAATATTACCGCCGAGATGTTAGATTGGGATAGACTAGCTTATATTATGTTATTGATGTATATAAAGGTCCCACGGAGACGTAGAGGCCAACTCGCCAGGAATGTTGTCAAATATTACCGCCGAGATGATAGGTTGGGTTAGGTTAGGTTATAATACGTTATTGATGTATATAAAGGTCCCACGGATACGTTGAAGCCCATTCGCCAGGTATGTGTTCAAATATTATCGGCGAGATGTTAGATTGAGTTAGGTTAGGTTATATTACGTTATTAATGCATATAAAGATCCCACGGAGACGTAGAGGCCAACTCGCCAGGTATGTTGTCAAATATTACCGCCGAGATGTTAGGTTGGGTTAGGTTAGGTTATATTACGTTATTGATGTATATAAAGGTCCGACGGAGACGTACAGGCCAACAAGCCAGGAATGTGGTCAAATATTATCGCCGAGATGTTAGGTTGGGTTAGGTTAGGTTATATTACGTTATTGATGTATATAAAGGTCCCACGCAGACGTAGAGGCCAACTCGCCAGGAATGTTGTCAAATATTACCGCCGAGATGTTAGATTGGGTTAGGTTAGGTTATATTACGTTATTGATATATATAAAGGTCCGACGGAGACGTAGAGGCCAACAAGCCAGGAATGTGGTCAAATATTACCGCCGAGATGTTAGGTTGGGTTAGGTTAGGTTATATTACGTTATTGATGTATATAAAAGTCCCACGGAGACGTTGAGGCCAACTCGCCAGGTATGTTTTCAAATATTACCGGCGAGATGTTAGATTGGGTTAGGTTAGGTTATATTACGTTATTGAAGTATATAAAGGTCCGACGGAGACGTAGAGGCCAACAAGCCAGGAATGTGGTCAAATATTACCGCCGAAATGTTAGATTGGGTTAGGATAGCTTATATTATGTTATTGATGTATATAAAGGTCCCACGGAGACGTAGAGGCCAACTCGCCAGGAATGTTGTCAAATATTACCGCCGAAATGATATGTTGGGTTAGGTTAGGCTATAATACGTTATTGAATTATATGAAGGTCAAACGGAGACGTAGAGGCCAACTCGCCAGGAATGATGTCAAATATTACCGCCGAGATGTTAGGTGGGGTTAGGTTAGGTTATATTACGTTATTGATGTATATAAAGGTCCCACGGAGACGTGGAGGCCAACTCGCCAGGTATGTTTTCAAATATTACCGGCGAGATGTTAGATTGGGTTAGGTTAGGTTATATTACGTTATTGATGTATATAAAGGTCCGACGGAGACGTAGAGGCAAACAAGCCAGGAATGTGGTCAAATATTACCGCCGAGATGTTAGGTTGGGTTAGGTTAGGTTATATTACGTTATTGATGTATATAAAGGTCCCACGGAGACGTAGAGGCCAACAAGCCAGGAATGTGGTCAAATATTATCGCCGAGATGTTAGGTTGGGTTAGGTTAGGTTATATTACGTTATCAATGCATATAAAGATCCCACGGAGACGTAGAGGCCAACTCGCCAGGTATGTTGTCAAATATTACCGCCGAGATGTTAGGTTGGGTTAGCTTAGGTTATATTACGTTATTGATGTATATAAAGCTCCCACGGAGACGTAGAGGCCAACAAGCCAGGAATGTGGTCAAATATTATCGCCGAGATGTTAGGTTGGGTTAGGTTAGGTTATATTACGTTATTGATGTATATAAAGCTCCCACGGAGACGTAGAGGCCAACAAGCCAGGAATGTGGTCAAATATTATCGCCGAGATGTTAGGTTGGGTTAGGTTAGGTTATATTACGTAATTGATGTATATAAAGGTCCCACGGAGACGTGGAGGCCAACAAGCCAGGAATGTGGTCAAATATTATCGCCGAGATGTTAGGTTGGGTTAGGTTAGGTTATATTACGTTATTGATGTATATAAAGCTCTCACGGAGACGTAGAGGCCAACAAGCCAGGAATGTGGTCAAATATTATCGCCGAGATGTTAGATTGGGTTAGGTTAGGTTATATTACGTTATTGATGTATATAAAGGTCCCACGGAGACGTGGAGGCCAACAAGCCAGGAATGTGGTCAAATATTACCGCCGAGATGTTAGGTTGGGTTAGGTTAGGTTATATTACGTTATTGATGTATATAAAGGTCCCACGGAGACGTTGAGGCCAACTCGCCAGGTATGTTTTCAAATATTACCGGCGAGATGTTAGATTGGGGTAGGTTAGGTTATATTACGTTATTGAAGTATATAAAGGTCCGACGGAGACGTAGAGGCCAACAAGCCAGGAATGTGGTCAAATATTACCGCCGAGATGTTAGATTGGGTTAGGCTAGCTTATATTATGTTATTGATGTATATAACGGTCCCACGGAGACGTAGAGGCCAACTCGCCAGGAATGTTGCCAAATATTACCGCCGAGATGTTAGGTTGGGTTAGGTTAGGTTATATTACATTATTGATGTATATAAAGGTCCCACGGAGACATAGAGGCCAACAAGCCAGGAATGTGGTCAACTATTACCGCCGAGATGTTAGATTGGGATAGGTTTGGTTATATTACGTTATTGATGTATATAAAGGTCCCACGGAGACGTGGAGGCCAACACGCCAGGTATGTTTTCAAATATTACCGGCGAGATGTTAGATTGGGTTAGGTTAGGTTATATTACGTTATTGATGTATATAAAGGTCCGACGGAGACGTAGAGGCCAACAAGCCAGGAATGTGGTCAAATATTACCGCCGAGATGTTAGGTTGGCTTAGGTTAGGTTATATTACGTTATTGATGTATATAAAGGTCCCACGGAGACGATGAGGCCCACTCGCCAGGTATGTTTTCAAATATTACCGGCGAGATGTTAGATTGGGTTAGGTTAGGTTATATTACGTTATTGAAGTATATAAAGGTCCGACGGAGACGTAGAGGCCAACTCGCCAGGAATGTTGTCAAATATTACCGCTGAGATGATAGATTGGGTTAGGTTAGGTTATATTACGTTATTGATATATATAAAGGTCCGACGGAGACGTAGAGGCCAACAAGCCAGGAATGTGGTCAAATATTACCGCCGAGATGTTAGGTTGGGTTAGGTTAGGTTATATTACGTTATTGATGTATATAAAAGTCCCACGGAGACGTTGAGGCCAACTCGCCAGGTATGTTTTCAAATATTACCGGCGAGATGTTAGATTGGGTTAGGTTAGGTTATATTACGTTATTGAAGTATATAAAGGTCCGACGGAGACGTAGAGGCCAACAAGCCAGGAATGTGGTCAAATATTACCGCCGAAATGTTAGATTGGGTTAGGATAGCTTATATTATGTTATTGATGTATATAAAGGTCCCACGGAGACGTAGAGGCCAACTCGCCAGGAATGTTGTCAAATATTACCGCCGAAATGATATGTTGGGTTAGGTTAGGCTATAATACGTTATTGAATTATATGAAGGTCAAACGGAGACGTAGAGGCCAACTCGCCAGGAATGATGTCAAATATTACCGCCGAGATGTTAGGTGGGGTTAGGTTAGGTTATATTACGTTATTGATGTATATAAAGGTCCCACGGAGACGTGGAGGCCAACTCGCCAGGTATGTTTTCAAATATTACCGGCGAGATGTTAGATTGGGTTAGGTTAGGTTATATTACGTTATTGATGTATATAAAGGTCCGACGGAGACGTAGAGGCAAACAAGCCAGGAATGTGGTCAAATATTACCGCCGAGATGTTAGGTTGGGTTAGGTTAGGTTATATTACGTTATTGATGTATATAAAGGTCCCACGGAGACGTAGAGGCCAACAAGCCAGGAATGTGGTCAAATATTATCGCCGAGATGTTAGGTTGGGTTAGGTTAGGTTATATTACGTTATCAATGCATATAAAGATCCCACGGAGACGTAGAGGCCAACTCGCCAGGTATGTTGTCAAATATTACCGCCGAGATGTTAGGTTGGGTTAGCTTAGGTTATATTACGTTATTGATGTATATAAAGCTCCCACGGAGACGTAGAGGCCAACAAGCCAGGAATGTGGTCAAATATTATCGCCGAGATGTTAGGTTGGGTTAGGTTAGGTTATATTACGTTATTGATGTATTTAAAGCTCCCACGGAGACGTAGAGGCCAACAAGCCAGGAATGTGGTCAAATATTATCGCCGAGATGTTAGGTTGGGTTAGGTTATGTTATATTACGTAATTGATGTATATAAAGGTCCCACGGAGACGTGGAGGCCAACAAGCCAGGAATGTGGTCAAATATTATCGCCGAGATGTTAGATTGGGTTAGGTTAGGTTATATTACGTTATTGATGTATATAAAGGTCCCACGGAGACGTGGAGGCCAACAAGCCAGGAATGTGGTCAAATATTACCGCCGAGATGTTAGGTTGGGTTAGGTTAGGTTATATTACGTTATTGATGTATATAAAGGTCCCACGGAGACGTTGAGGCCAACTCGCCAGGTATGTTTTCAAATATTACCGGCGAGATGTTAGATTGGGTTAGGTTAGGTTATATTACGTTATTGAAGTATATAAAGGTCCGACGGAGACGTAGAGGCCAACAAGCCAGGAATGTGGTCAAATATTACCGCCGAGATGTTAGATTGGGTTAGGCTAGCTTATATTATGTTATTGATGTATATAACGGTCCCACGGAGACGTAGAGGCCAACTCGCCAGGAATGTTGCCAAATATTACCGCCGAGATGTTAGGTTGGGTTAGGTTAGGTTATATTACATTATTGATGTATATAAAGGTCCCACGGAGACATAGAGGCCAACAAGCCAGGAATGTGGTCAACTATTACCGCCGAGATGTTAGATTGGGATAGACTAGCTTATATTATGTTATTGATGTATATAAAGGTCCCACGGAGACGTAGAGGCCAACTCGCCAGGAATGTTGTCAAATATTACCGCCGAAATGATAGGTTGGGTTAGGTTAGGTTATAATACGTTATTGATTTATATGAAGGTCAAACGGAGACGTAGAGGCCAACTCGCCAGGAATGATGTCAAATATTACCGCCGAGATGTTAGGTGGGGTTAGGTTTGGTTATATTACGTTATTGATGTATATAAAGGTCCCACGGAGACGTGGAGGCCAACACGCCAGGTATGTTTTCAAATATTACCGGCGAGATGTTAGATTGGGTTAGGTTAGGTTATATTACGTTATTGATGTATATAAAGGTCCGACGGAGACGTAGAGGCCAACAAGCCAGGAATGTGGTCAAATATTACCGCCGAGATGTTAGGTTGGCTTAGGTTAGGTTATATTACGTTATTGATGTATATAAAGGTCCCACGGAGACGTTGAGGCCCACTCGCCAGGTATGTTTTCAAATATTACCGGCGAGATGTTAGATTGGGTTAGGTTAGGTTATATTGCGTTATTGAAGTATATAAAGGTCCGACGGAGACGTAGAGGCCAACAAGCCAGGAATGTGGTCAAATATTACCGCCGAAATGTTAGATTGGGTTAGGATAGCTTATATTATGTTATTGATGTATATAAAGGTCCCACGGAGACGTAGAGGCCAACTCGCCAGGAATGTTGTCAAATATTACCGCCGAAATGATATGTTGGGTTAGGTTAGGCTATAATACGTTATTGAATTATATGAAGGTCAAACGGAGACGTAGAGGCCAACTCGCCAGGAATGATGTCAAATATTACCGCCGAGATGTTAGGTGGGGTTAGGTTAGGTTATATTACGTTATTGATGTATATAAAGGTCCCACGGAGACGTGGAGGCCAACTCGCCAGGTATGTTTTCAAATATTACCGGCGAGATGTTAGATTGGGTTAGGTTAGGTTATATTACGTTATTGATGTATATAAAGGTCCGACGGAGACGTAGAGGCAAACAAGCCAGGAATGTGGTCAAATATTACCGCCGAGATGTTAGGTTGGGTTAGGTTAGGTTATATTACGTTATTGATGTATATAAAGGTCCCACGGAGACGTAGAGGCCAACAAGCCAGGAATGTGGTCAAATATTATCGCCGAGATGTTAGGTTGGGTTAGGTTAGGTTATATTACGTTATCAATGCATATAAAGATCCCACGGAGACGTAGAGGCCAACTCGCCAGGTATGTTGTCAAATATTACCGCCGAGATGTTAGGTTGGGTTAGCTTAGGTTATATTACGTTATTGATGTATATAAAGCTCCCACGGAGACGTAGAGGCCAACAAGCCAGGAATGTGGTCAAATATTATCGCCGAGATGTTAGGTTGGGTTAGGTTAGGTTATATTACGTTATTGATGTATATAAAGCTCCCACGGAGACGTAGAGGCCAACAAGCCAGGAATGTGGTCAAATATTATCGCCGAGATGTTAGGTTGGGTTAGGTTAGGTTATATTACGTAATTGATGTATATAAAGGTCCCACGGAGACGTGGAGGCCAACAAGCCAGGAATGTGGTCAAATATTATCGCCGAGATGTTAGGTTGGGTTAGGTTAGGTTATATTACGTTATTGATGTATATAAAGCTCTCACGGAGACGTAGAGGCCAACAAGCCAGGAATGTGGTCAAATATTATCGCCGAGATGTTAGATTGGGTTAGGTTAGGTTATATTACGTTATTGATGTATATAAAGGTCCCACGGAGACGTGGAGGCCAACAAGCCAGGAATGTGGTCAAATATTACCGCCGAGATGTTAGGTTGGGTTAGGTTAGGTTATATTACGTTATTGATGTATATAAAGGTCCCACGGAGACGTTGAGGCCAACTCGCCAGGTATGTTTTCAAATATTACCGGCGAGATGTTAGATTGGGGTAGGTTAGGTTATATTACGTTATTGAAGTATATAAAGGTCCGACGGAGACGTAGAGGCCAACAAGCCAGGAATGTGGTCAAATATTACCGCCGAGATGTTAGATTGGGTTAGGCTAGCTTATATTATGTTATTGATGTATATAACGGTCCCACGGAGACGTAGAGGCCAACTCGCCAGGAATGTTGCCAAATATTACCGCCGAGATGTTAGGTTGGGTTAGGTTAGGTTATATTACATTATTGATGTATATAAAGGTCCCACGGAGACATAGAGGCCAACAAGCCAGGAATGTGGTCAACTATTACCGCCGAGATGTTAGATTGGGATAGACTAGCTTATATTATGTTATTGATGTATATAAAGGTCCCACGGAGACGTAGAGGCCAACTCGCCAGGAATGTTGTCAAATATTACCGCCGAAATGATAGGTTGGGTTAGGTTAGGTTATAATACGTTATTGATTTATATGAAGGTCAAACGGAGACGTAGAGGCCAACTCGCCAGGAATGATGTCAAATATTACCGCCGAGATGTTAGGTGGGGTTAGGTTTGGTTATATTACGTTATTGATGTATATAAAGGTCCCACGGAGACGTGGAGGCCAACACGCCAGGTATGTTTTCAAATATTACCGGCGAGATGTTAGATTGGGTTAGGTTAGGTTATATTACGTTATTGATGTATATAAAGGTCCGACGGAGACGTAGAGGCCAACAAGCCAGGAATGTGGTCAAATATTACCGCCGAGATGTTAGGTTGGCTTAGGTTAGGTTATATTACGTTATTGATGTATATAAAGGTCCCACGGAGACGTAGAGGCCAACAAGCCAGGAATGTGGTCAAATATTACCGCCGAGATGTTAGGTTGGGTTAGGTTAGGTTATATTACGTTATTGATGTATATAAAGGTCCCACGGAGACGTAGAGGCCAACTCGCCAGGTATGTTTTCAAATATTACCGGCGAGAAGTTAGATTGAGTTAGGTTAGGTTATATTACGTTATTGAAGTATTTAAACGTCCGACTGAGACGTAGAGGCCAACAAGCCAGAAATGTGGTCAAATATTACCGCCGAGATGTTAGATTGGGTTAGGCTAGCTTATATTATGTTATTGATGTATATAAAGGTCCCACGGAGACGTAGAGGCCAACTCGCCAGGAATGTTGACAAATATTACCGCCGAGATGATAGGTTGGGTTAGGTTACGTTATATTACGTTATTGATGTATATGAAGGTCAAACGGAGACGTAGAGGCCAACTCGCTAGGAATGATGTCAAATATTACCGCCGAGATGTTAGATTGGGTTAGGTTAGGTTATAATAAGTTTCTGATGTATATGAAGGTCAAACGGCGACGTAGAGGCCATTAAGCCAGGAATGTGGTTAAATATTACCGCCGAGATGTTAGGTTGGGTTAGGTTAGGTTATATTACGTTATCAATGCATATAAAGATCCCACGGAGACGTAGAGGCCAACTCGCCAGGTATGTTGTCAAATATTACCGCCGAGATGTTAGGTTGGGTTAGGTTAGGTTATATTACGTTATTGATGTATATAAAGCTCCCACGGAGACGTAGAGGCCAACAAGCCAGGAATGTGGTCAAATATTATCGCCGAGATGTTAGGTTGGGTTAGGTTAGGTTATATTACGTTATTGATGTATATAAAGCTCCCACGGAGACGTAGAGGCCAACAAGCCAGGAATGTGGTCAAATATTATCGCCGAGATGTTAGGTTGGGTTAGGTTAGGTTATATTACGTTATTGATGTATATAAAGCTCCCACGGAGACGTAGAGGCCAACAAGCCAGGAATGTGGTCAAATATTATCGCCGAGATGTTAGGTTGGGTTAGGTTAGGTTATATTACGTTATTGATGTATATAAAGGTCCCACGGAGACGTGGAGGCCAACAAGCCAGGAATGTGGTCAAATATTATCGCCGAGATGTTAGGTTGGGTTAGGTTAGGTTATATTACGTTATTGATGTATATAAAGCTCCCACGGAGACGTAGAGGCCAACAAGCCAGGAATGTGGTCAAATATTACCGCCGAGATGTTAGTTTGGGTTAGGTTAGGTTATATTACGTTATTGATGTATATAAAGGTCCCACGGAGACGTAGAGGCCAACTCGCCAGGAATGTTGTCAAATATTACCGCCGAGATGATAGGTTGGGTTAGGTTAGGTTATAATACGTTATTGATGTATATAAAGGTCCCACGGATACGTTGAAGCCCACTCGCCAGGTATGTTTTCAAATATTATCGGCGAGATGTTAGATTGAGTTAGGTTAGGTTATATTACGTTATTGAAGTATATAAACGTCCGACTGAGACGTAGAGGCCAACAAGCCAGAAATGTGGTCAAATATTACCGCCGAGATGTTAGATTGGGTTAGGCTAGCTTATATTATGTTATTGATGTATATAAAGGTCCCACGGAGACGTAGAGGCCAACTCGCCAGGAATGTTGACAAATATTACCGCTGAGATGATAGGTTGGGTTAGGTTACGCTATAATAAGTTATTGATGTATATGAACGTCAAACGGAGACGTAGAAGCCATCAAGCCAGGAATGTGGTTAAATATTACCGCCGAGATGTTAGGTTGGGTTAGGTTAGGTTATATTACGTTATTAATGCATATAAAGATCCCACGGAGACGTAGAGGCCAACTCGCCAGGTATGTTGTCAAATATTACCGCCGAGATGTTAGGTTGGGTTAGGTTAGGTTATATTACGTTATTGATGTATATAAAGGTCCGACGGAGACGTACAGGCCAACAAGCCAGGAATGTGGTCAAATATTATCGCCGAGATGTTAGGTTGGGTTAGGTTAGGTTATATTACGTTATTGATGTATATAAAGGTCCCACGCAGACGTAGAGGCCAACTCGCCAGGAATGTTGTCAAATATTACCGCCGAGATGTTAGATTGGGTTAGGTTAGGTTATATTACGTTATTGATATATATAAAGGTCCGACGGAGACGTAGAGGCCAACAAGCCAGGAATGTGGTCAAATATTACCGCCGAGATGTTAGGTTGGGTTAGGTTAGGTTATATTACGTTATTGATGTATATAAAAGTCCCACGGAGACGTTGAGGCCAACTCGCCAGGTATGTTTTCAAATATTACCGGCGAGATGTTAGATTGGGTTAGGTTAGGTTATATTACGTTATTGAAGTATATAAAGGTCCGACGGAGACGTAGAGGCCAACAAGCCAGGAATGTAGTCAAATATTACCGCCGAAATGTTAGATTGGGTTAGGATAGCTTATATTATGTTATTGATGTATATAAAGGTCCCACGGAGACGTAGAGGCCAACTCGCCAGGAATGTTGTCAAATATTACCGCCGAAATGATATGTTGGATTAGGTTAGGCTATAATACGTTATTGAATTATATGAAGGTCAAACGGAGACGTAGAGGCCAACTCGCCAGGAATGATGTCAAATATTACCGCCGAGATGTTAGGTGGGGTTAGGTTAGGTTATATTACGTTATTGATGTATATAAAGGTCCCACGGAGACGTGGAGGCCAACTCGCCAGGTATGTTTTCAAATATTACCGGCGAGATGTTAGATTGGGTTAGGTTAGGTTATATTACGTTATTGATGTATATAAAGGTCCGACGGAGACGTAGAGGCAAACAAGCCAGGAATGTGGTCAAATATTACCGCCGAGATGTTAGGTTGGGTTAGGTTAGGTTATATTACGTTATTGATGTATATAAAGGTCCCACGGAGACGTAGAGGCCAACAAGCCAGGAATGTGGTCAAATATTATCGCCGAGATGTTAGGTTGGGTTAGGTTAGGTTATATTACGTTATCAATGCATATAAAGATCCCACGGAGACGTAGAGGCCAACTCGCCAGGTATGTTGTCAAATATTACCGCCGAGATGTTAGGTTGGGTTAGCTTAGGTTATATTACGTTATTGATGTATATAAAGCTCCCACGGAGACGTAGAGGCCAACAAGCCAGGAATGTGGTCAAATATTATCGCCGAGATGTTAGGTTGGGTTAGGTTAGGTTATATTACGTTATTGATGTATATAAAGCTCCCACGGAGACGTAGAGGCCAACAAGCCAGGAATGTGGTCAAATATTATCGCCGACATGTTAGGTTGGGTTAGGTTAGGTTATATTACGTAATTGATGTATATAAAGGTCCCACGGAGACGTGGAGGCCAACAAGCCAGGAATGTGGTCAAATATTATCGCCGAGATGTTAGGTTGGGTTAGGTTAGGTTATATTACGTTATTGATGTATATAAAGCTCTCACGGAGACGTAGAGGCCAACTCGCCAGGAATGTTGTCAAATATTACCGCCGAAATGATAGGTTGGGTTAGGTTAGGTTATAATACGTTATTGATTTATATGAAGGTCAAACGGAGACGTAGAGGCCAACTCGCCAGGAATGATGTCAAATATTACCGCCGAGATGTTAGGTGGGGTTAGGTTTGGTTATATTACGTTATAGATGTATATAAAGGTCCCACGGAGACGTGGAGGCCAACACGCCAGGTATGTTTTCAAATATTACCGGCGAGATGTTAGATTGGGTTAGGTTAGGTTATATTACGTTATTGATGTATATAAAGGTCCGACGGAGACGTAGAGGCCAACAAGCCAGGAATGTGGTCAAATATTACCGCCGAGATGTTAGGTTGGCTTAGGTTAGGTTATATTACGTTATTGATGTATATAAAGGTCCCACGGAGACGTTGAGGCCCACTCGCCAGGTATGTTTTCAAATATTACCGGCGAGATGTTAGATTGGGTTAGGTTAGGTTATATTACGTTATTGAAGTATATAAAGGTCCGACGGAGACGTAGAGGCCAACTCGCCAGGAATGTTGTCAAATATTACCGCCGAGATGTTAGTTTGGGTTAGGTTAGGTTATATTACATTATTGATGTATATAAAGGTCCCACGGAGACATAGAGGCCAACAAGCCAGGAATGTGGTCAAATATTACCGCCGAGATGTTAGATTGGGATAGACTAGCTTATATTATGTTATTGATGTATATAAAGGTCCCACGGAGACGTAGAGGCCAACTCGCCAGGAATGTTGTCAAATATTACCGCCGAGATGATAGGTTGGGTTAGGTTAGGTTATAATACGTTATTGATTTATATGAAGGTCAAACGGAGACGTAGAGGCCAACACAGCAGGAATGATGTCAAATATTACCGCCGAGATGTTAGGTTGGGTTAGGTTAGGTCATATTACGTTATTGACGTATATAAATGTCCCACGGAGACGGAGAAGCCAACTCGCCAGGAATGTTGTCAAATATTACCGCCGAGATGCTAGGTTGGGTTAGGTTAGGTTATATTACGTTATTGATGTATATAAATGTCCCACGGAGACGTAGAGGCCAACAAGCCAGGAATGTGGTCAAATATTACCGCCGAGATGTTAGGTTGGGTTAGGTTAGGTTATATTACGTTATTGATGTATATAAAGGTCCCACGGAGACGTAGAGGCCAACTCGCCAGGTATGTTTTCAAATATTACCGGCGAGAAGTTAGATTGAGTTAGGTTAGGTTATATTACGTTATTGAAGTATATAAACGTCCGACTGAGACGTAGAGGCCAACAAGCCAGAAATGTGGTCAAATATTACCGCCGAGATGTTAGATTGGGTTAGGCTAGCTTATATTATGTTATTGATGTATATAAAGGTCCCACGGAGACGTAGAGGCCAACTCGCCAGGAATGTTAACAAATATTACCGCCGAGATGATAGGTTGGGTTAGGTTACGTTATATTACGTTATTGATGTATATGAAGGTCAAACGGAGACGTAGAGGCCAACTCGCTAGGAATGATGTCAAATATTACCGCCGAGATGTTAGATTGGGTTAGGTTAGGTTATAATAAATTTCTGATGTATATGAAGGTCAAACGGCGACGTAGAGGCCATTAAGCCAGGAATGTGGTTAAATATTACCGCCGAGATGTTAGGTTGGGTTAGGTTAGGTTATATTACGTTATCAATGCATATAAAGATCCCACGGAGACGTAGAGGCCAACTCGCCAGGTATGTTGTCAAATATTACCGCCGAGATGTTAGGTTGGGTTAGGTTAGGTTATATTACGTTATTGATGTATATAAAGCTCCCACGGAGACGTAGAGGCCAACAAGCCAGGAATGTGGTCAAATATTATCGCCGAGATGTTAGGTTGGGTTAGGTTAGGTTATATTACGTTATGGATGTATATAAAGCTCCCACGGAGACGTAGAGGCCAACAAGCCAGGAATGTGGTCAAATATTATCGCCGAGATGTTAGGTTGGGTTAGGCTGGCTTATATTATGTTATTGATGTATATAAAGGTCCCACGGAGACGTAGAGGCCAACTCGCCAGGTATGTTTTCAAATATTACCGGCGAGATGTTAGATTGACTTAGGTTAGGTTATATTACGTTATTGAAGTATATAAACGTCCGACTGAGACGTAGAGGCCAACAAGCCAGAAATGTGGTCAAATATTACCGCCGAGATGTTAGATTGGGATAGACTAGCTTATATTATGTTATTGATGTATATAAAGGTCCGACGGAGACGTAGAGGCCAACTCGCCAGGAATGTTGTCAAATATTACCGCCGAGATGTTAGTTTGGGTTAGGTTAGGTTATATTACATTATTGATGTATATAAAGGTCCCACGGAGACATAGAGGCCAACAAGCCAGGAATGTGGTCAAATATTACCGCCGAGATGTTAGATTGGGATAGACTAGCTTATATTATGTTATTGATGTATATAAAGGTCCCACGGAGACGTAGATGCCAACTCGCCAGGAATGTTGTCAAATATTACCGCCGAGATGATAGGTTGGGTTAGGTTAGGTTATAATACGTTATTGATTTATATGAAGGTCAAACGGAGACGTAGAGGCCAACTCAGCAGGAATGATGTCAAATATTACCGCCGAGATGTTAGGTTGGGTTAGGTTAGGTCATATTACGTTATTGATGTATATAAATGTCCCACGGAGACGGAGAAGCCAACTCGCCAGGAATGTTGTCAAATATTACCGCCGAGATGCTAGGTGGGGTTAGGTTAGGTTATATTACGTTATTGATGTATATAAAGGTCCCACGGAGACGTTGAGGCCCACTCGCCAGGTATGTTTTCAAATATTACCGGCGAGATGTTAGATTGGGTTAGGTTAGGTTATATTACGTTATTGAAGTATATAAAGGTCCGACGGAGACGTAGAGGCCAACTCGCCAGGAATGTTGTCAAATATTACCGCCGAGATGTTAGTTTGGGTTAGGTTAGGTTATATTACATTATTGATGTATATAAAGGTCCCACGGAGACATAGAGGCCAACAAGCCAGGAATGTGGTCAAATATTACCACCGAGATGTTAGGTTGGGGTAGGTTAGGTTATATTACGTTATTGATGTATATAAAGGTCCCACGGAAACGTAGAGGCCAACTCGACAGGAATGTTGTCAAATGTTACCGCCGAGATGTTAGGTTGGGTTAGGTTAGGTTATATTACGTTATTGATGTATATAAAGGTCCCACGGAGACGGAGAAGCCAACTCGCCAGGAATGTTGTCAAATATTACCGCCGAGATGCTAGGTTGGGTTAGGTTAGGTTATATTACGTTATTGATGTATATAAATGTCCCACGGAGACGTAGAGGCCAACAAGCCAGGAATGTGGTCAAATATTACCGCCGAGATGTTAGGTTGGGTTAGGTTAGGTTATATTACGTTATTGATGTATATAAAGGTCCCACGGAGACGTAGAGGCCAACTCGCCAGGTATGTTTTCAAATATTACCGGCGAGATGTTAGATTGAGTTAGGTTAGGTTATATTACGTTATTGAAGTATATAAACGTCCGACTGAGACGTAGAGGCCAACAAGCCAGAAATGTGGTCAAATATTACCGCCGAGATGTTAGATTGGGTTAGGTTAGGTTATATTACGTTATTGATATATATAAAGGTCCGACGGAGACGTAGAGGCCAACAAGCCAGGAATGTGGTCAAATATTACCGCCGAGATGTTAGGTTGGGTTAGGTTAGGTTATATTACGTTATTGATGTATATAAAAGTCCCACGGAGACGTTGAGGCCAACTCGCCAGGTATGTTTTCAAATATTACCGGCGAGATGTTAGATTGGGTTAGGTTAGGTTATATTACGTTATTGAAGTATATAAAGGTCCGACGGAGACGTAGAGGCCAACAAGCCAGGAATGTGGTCAAATATTACCGCCGAAATGTTAGATTGGGTTAGGATAGCTTATATTATGTTATTGATGTATATAAAGGTCCCACGGAGACGTAGAGGCCAACTCGCCAGGAATGTTGTCAAATATTACCGCCGAAATGATATGTTGGATTAGGTTAGGCTATAATACGTTATTGAATTATATGAAGGTCAAACGGAGACGTAGAGGCCAACTCGCCAGGAATGATGTCAAATATTACCGCCGAGATGTTAGGTGGGGTTAGGTTAGGTTATATTACGTTATTGATGTATATAAAGGTCCCACGGAGACGTGGAGGCCAACTCGCCAGGTATGTTTTCAAATATTACCGGCGAGATGTTAGATTGGGTTAGGTTAGGTTATATTACGTTATTGATGTATATAAAGGTCCGACGGAGACGTAGAGGCAAACAAGCCAGGAATGTGGTCAAATATTACCGCCGAGATGTTAGGTTGGGTTAGGTTAGGTTATATTACGTTATTGATGTATATAAAGGTCCCACGGAGACGTAGAGGCCAACAAGCCAGGAATGTGGTCAAATATTATCGCCGAGATGTTAGGTTGGGTTAGGTTAGGTTATATTACG
Organism: Xylocopa violacea; assembly: GCA_963969225.1. NCBI lineage: Eukaryota > Metazoa > Arthropoda > Insecta > Hymenoptera > Apidae > Xylocopa > Xylocopa violacea. Next base: position 116,151 of record CAXAJV010001080.1, on the reverse strand, counting down.
TTATCAATGCATATAAAGATCCCACGGAGACGTAGAGGCCAACTCGCCAGGTATGTTGTCAAATATTACCGCCGAGATGTTAGGTTGGGTTAGCTTAGGTTATATTACGTTATTGATGTATATAAAGCTCCCACGGAGACGTAGAGGCCAACAAGCCAGGAATGTGGTCAAATATTATCGCCGAGATGTTAGGTTGGGTTAGGTTAGGTTATATTACGTTATTGATGTATATAAAGCTCCCACGGAGACGTAGAGGCCAACTCGCCAGGTATGTTGTCAAATATTACCGCCGAGATGTTAGGTTGGGTTAGCTTAGGTTATATTACGTTATTGATGTATATAAAGCTCCCACGGAGACGTAGAGGCCAACAAGCCAGGAATGTGGTCAAATATTATCGCCGAGATGTTAGGTTGGGTTAGGTTAGGTTATATTACGTTATTGATGTATATAAAGGTCCCACGCAGACGTAGAGGCCAACTCGCCAGGAATGTTGTCAAATATTACCGCCGAGATGTTAGATTGGGTTAGGTTAGGTTATATTACGTTATTGATATATATAAAGGTCCGACGGAGACGTAGAGGCCAACAAGCCAGGAATGTGGTCAAATATTACCGCCGAGATGTTAGGTTGGGTTAGGTTAGGTTATATTACGTTATTGATGTATATAAAAGTCCCACGGAGACGTTGAGGCCAACTCGCCAGGTATGTTTTCAAATATTACCGGCGAGATGTTAGATTGGGTTAGGTTAGGTTATATTACGTTATTGAAGTATATAAAGGTCCGACGGAGACGTAGAGGCCAACAAGCCAGGAATGTAGTCAAATATTACCGCCGAAATGTTAGATTGGGTTAGGATAGCTTATATTATGTTATTGATGTATATAAAGGTCCCACGGAGACGTAGAGGCCAACTCGCCAGGAATGTTGTCAAATATTACCGCCGAAATGATATGTTGGATTAGGTTAGGCTATAATACGTTATTGAATTATATGAAGGTCAAACGGAGACGTAGAGGCCAACTCGCCAGGAATGATGTCAAATATTACCGCCGAGATGTTAGGTGGGGTTAGGTTAGGTTATATTACGTTATTGATGTATATAAAGGTCCCACGGAGACGTGGAGGCCAACTCGCCAGGTATGTTTTCAAATATTACCGGCGAGATGTTAGATTGGGTTAGGTTAGGTTATATTACGTTATTGATGTATATAAAGGTCCGACGGAGACGTAGAGGCAAACAAGCCAGGAATGTGGTCAAATATTACCGCCGAGATGTTAGGTTGGGTTAGGTTAGGTTATATTACGTTATTGATGTATATAAAGGTCCCACGGAGACGTAGAGGCCAACAAGCCAGGAATGTGGTCAAATATTATCGCCGAGATGTTAGGTTGGGTTAGGTTAGGTTATATTACGTTATCAATGCATATAAAGATCCCACGGAGACGTAGAGGCCAACTCGCCAGGTATGTTGTCAAATATTACCGCCGAGATGTTAGGTTGGGTTAGCTTAGGTTATATTACGTTATTGATGTATATAAAGCTCCCACGGAGACGTAGAGGCCAACAAGCCAGGAATGTGGTCAAATATTATCGCCGAGATGTTAGGTTGGGTTAGGTTAGGTTATATTACGTTATTGATGTATATAAAGCTCCCACGGAGACGTAGAGGCCAACAAGCCAGGAATGTGGTCAAATATTATCGCCGAGATGTTAGGTTGGGTTAGGTTAGGTTATATTACGTAATTGATGTATATAAAGGTCCCACGGAGACGTGGAGGCCAACAAGCCAGGAATGTGGTCAAATATTATCGCCGAGATGTTAGGTTGGGTTAGGTTAGGTTATATTACGTTATTGATGTATATAAAGCTCTCACGGAGACGTAGAGGCCAACAAGCCAGGAATGTGGTCAAATATTATCGCCGAGATGTTAGATTGGGTTAGGTTAGGTTATATTACGTTATTGATGCATATAAAGGTCCCACGGAGACGTGGAGGCCAACAAGCCAGGAATGTGGTCAAATATTACCGCCGAGATGTTAGGTTGGGTTAGGTTAGGTTATATTACGTTATTGATGTATATAAAGGTCCCACGGAGACGTTGAGGCCAACTCGCCAGGTATGTTTTCAAATATTACCGGCGAGATGTTAGATTGGGGTAGGTTAGGTTATATTACGTTATTGAAGTATATAAAGGTCCGACGGAGACGTAGAGGCCAACAAGCCAGGAATGTGGTCAAATATTACCGCCGAGATGTTAGATTGGGTTAGGCTAGCTTATATTATGTTATTGATGTATATAACGGTCCCACGGAGACGTAGAGGCCAACTCGCCAGGAATGTTGCCAAATATTACCGCCGAGATGTTAGGTTGGGTTAGGTTAGGTTATATTACATTATTGATGTATATAAAGGTCCCACGGAGACATAGAGGCCAACAAGCCAGGAATGTGGTCAACTATTACCGCCGAGATGTTAGATTGGGATAGACTAGCTTATATTATGTTATTGATGTATATAAAGGTCCCACGGAGACGTAGAGGCCAACTCGCCAGGAATGTTGTCAAATATTACCGCCGAAATGATAGGTTGGGTTAGGTTAGGTTATAATACGTTATTGATTTATATGAAGGTCAAACGGAGACGTAGAGGCCAACTCGCCAGGAATGATGTCAAATATTACCGCCGAGATGTTAGGTGGGGTTAGGTTTGGTTATATTACGTTATAGATGTATATAAAGGTCCCACGGAGACGTGGAGGCCAACACGCCAGGTATGTTTTCAAATATTACCGGCGAGATGTTAGATTGGGTTAGGTTAGGTTATATTACGTTATTGATGTATATAAAGGTCCGACGGAGACGTAGAGGCCAACAAGCCAGGAATGTGGTCAAATATTACCGCCGAGATGTTAGGTTGGCTTAGGTTAGGTTATATTACGTTATTGATGTATATAAAGGTCCCACGGAGACGTTGAGGCCCACTCGCCAGGTATGTTTTCAAATATTACCGGCGAGATGTTAGATTGGGTTAGGTTAGGTTATATTACGTTATTGAAGTATATAAAGGTCCGACGGAGACGTAGAGGCCAACTCGCCAGGAATGTTGTCAAATATTACCGCCGAGATGTTAGTTTGGGTTAGGTTAGGTTATATTACATTATTGATGTATATAAAGGTCCCACGGAGACATAGAGGCCAACAAGCCAGGAATGTGGTCAAATATTACCGCCGAGATGTTAGATTGGGATAGACTAGCTTATATTATGTTATTGATGTATATAAAGGTCCCACGGAGACGTAGAGGCCAACTCGCCAGGAATGTTGTCAAATATTACCGCCGAGATGATAGGTTGGGTTAGGTTAGGTTATAATACGTTATTGATTTATATGAAGGTCAAACGGAGACGTAGAGGCCAACACAGCAGGAATGATGTCAAATATTACCGCCGAGATGTTAGGTTGGGTTAGGTTAGGTCATATTACGTTATTGACGTATATAAATGTCCCACGGAGACGGAGAAGCCAACTCGCCAGGAATGTTGTCAAATATTACCGCCGAGATGCTAGGTTGGGTTAGGTTAGGTTATATTACGTTATTGATGTATATAAATGTCCCACGGAGACGTAGAGGCCAACAAGCCAGGAATGTGGTCAAATATTACCGCCGAGATGTTAGGTTGGGTTAGGTTAGGTTATATTACGTTATTGATGTATATAAAGGTCCCACGGAGACGTAGAGGCCAACTCGCCAGGTATGTTTTCAAATATTACCGGCGAGAAGTTAGATTGAGTTAGGTTAGGTTATATTACGTTATTGAAGTATATAAACGTCCGACTGAGACGTAGAGGCCAACAAGCCAGAAATGTGGTCAAATATTACCGCCGAGATGTTAGATTGGGTTAGGCTAGCTTATATTATGTTATTGATGTATATAAAGGTCCCACGGAGACGTAGAGGCCAACTCGCCAGGAATGTTAACAAATATTACCGCCGAGATGATAGGTTGGGTTAGGTTACGTTATATTACGTTATTGATGTATATGAAGGTCAAACGGAGACGTAGAGGCCAACTCGCTAGGAATGATGTCAAATATTACCGCCGAGATGTTAGATTGGGTTAGGTTAGGTTATAATAAATTTCTGATGTATATGAAGGTCAAACGGCGACGTAGAGGCCATTAAGCCAGGAATGTGGTTAAATATTACCGCCGAGATGTTAGGTTGGGTTAGGTTAGGTTATATTACGTTATCAATGCATATAAAGATCCCACGGAGACGTAGAGGCCAACTCGCCAGGTATGTTGTCAAATATTACCGCCGAGATGTTAGGTTGGGTTAGGTTAGGTTATATTACGTTATTGATGTATATAAAGCTCCCACGGAGACGTAGAGGCCAACAAGCCAGGAATGTGGTCAAATATTATCGCCGAGATGTTAGGTTGGGTTAGGTTAGGTTATATTACGTTATTGATGTATATAAAGCTCCCACGGAGACGTAGAGGCCAACAAGCCAGGAATGTGGTCAAATATTATCGCCGAGATGTTAGGTTGGGTTAGGCTGGCTTATATTATGTTATTGATGTATATAAAGGTCCCACGGAGACGTAGAGGCCAACTCGCCAGGTATGTTTTCAAATATTACCGGCGAGATGTTAGATTGACTTAGGTTAGGTTATATTACGTTATTGAAGTATATAAACGTCCGACTGAGACGTAGAGGCCAACAAGCCAGAAATGTGGTCAAATATTACCGCCGAGATGTTAGATTGGGATAGACTAGCTTATATTATGTTATTGATGTATATAAAGGTCCGACGGAGACGTAGAGGCCAACTCGCCAGGAATGTTGTCAAATATTACCGCCGAGATGTTAGTTTGGGTTAGGTTAGGTTATATTACATTATTGATGTATATAAAGGTCCCACGGAGACATAGAGGCCAACAAGCCAGGAATGTGGTCAAATATTACCGCCGAGATGTTAGATTGGGATAGACTAGCTTATATTATGTTATTGATGTATATAAAGGTCCCACGGAGACGTAGATGCCAACTCGCCAGGAATGTTGTCAAATATTACCGCCGAGATGATAGGTTGGGTTAGGTTAGGTTATAATACGTTATTGATTTATATGAAGGTCAAACGGAGACGTAGAGGCCAACTCAGCAGGAATGATGTCAAATATTACCGCCGAGATGTTAGGTTGGGTTAGGTTAGGTCATATTACGTTATTGATGTATATAAATGTCCCACGGAGACGGAGAAGCCAACTCGCCAGGAATGTTGTCAAATATTACCGCCGAGATGCTAGGTGGGGTTAGGTTAGGTTATATTACGTTATTGATGTATATAAAGGTCCCACGGAGACGTTGAGGCCCACTCGCCAGGTATGTTTTCAAATATTACCGGCGAGATGTTAGATTGGGTTAGGTTAGGTTATATTACGTTATTGAAGTATATAAAGGTCCGACGGAGACGTAGAGGCCAACTCGCCAGGAATGTTGTCAAATATTACCGCCGAGATGTTAGTTTGGGTTAGGTTAGGTTATATTACATTATTGATGTATATAAAGGTCCCACGGAGACATAGAGGCCAACAAGCCAGGAATGTGGTCAAATATTACCACCGAGATGTTAGGTTGGGGTAGGTTAGGTTATATTACGTTATTGATGTATATAAAGGTCCCACGGAAACGTAGAGGCCAACTCGACAGGAATGTTGTCAAATGTTACCGCCGAGATGTTAGGTTGGGTTAGGTTAGGTTATATTACGTTATTGATGTATATAAAGGTCCCACGGAGACGGAGAAGCCAACTCGCCAGGAATGTTGTCAAATATTACCGCCGAGATGCTAGGTTGGGTTAGGTTAGGTTATATTACGTTATTGATGTATATAAATGTCCCACGGAGACGTAGAGGCCAACAAGCCAGGAATGTGGTCAAATATTACCGCCGAGATGTTAGGTTGGGTTAGGTTAGGTTATATTACGTTATTGATGTATATAAAGGTCCCACGGAGACGTAGAGGCCAACTCGCCAGGTATGTTTTCAAATATTACCGGCGAGATGTTAGATTGAGTTAGGTTAGGTTATATTACGTTATTGAAGTATATAAACGTCCGACTGAGACGTAGAGGCCAACAAGCCAGAAATGTGGTCAAATATTACCGCCGAGATGTTAGATTGGGTTAGGTTAGGTTATATTACGTTATTGATATATATAAAGGTCCGACGGAGACGTAGAGGCCAACAAGCCAGGAATGTGGTCAAATATTACCGCCGAGATGTTAGGTTGGGTTAGGTTAGGTTATATTACGTTATTGATGTATATAAAAGTCCCACGGAGACGTTGAGGCCAACTCGCCAGGTATGTTTTCAAATATTACCGGCGAGATGTTAGATTGGGTTAGGTTAGGTTATATTACGTTATTGAAGTATATAAAGGTCCGACGGAGACGTAGAGGCCAACAAGCCAGGAATGTGGTCAAATATTACCGCCGAAATGTTAGATTGGGTTAGGATAGCTTATATTATGTTATTGATGTATATAAAGGTCCCACGGAGACGTAGAGGCCAACTCGCCAGGAATGTTGTCAAATATTACCGCCGAAATGATATGTTGGATTAGGTTAGGCTATAATACGTTATTGAATTATATGAAGGTCAAACGGAGACGTAGAGGCCAACTCGCCAGGAATGATGTCAAATATTACCGCCGAGATGTTAGGTGGGGTTAGGTTAGGTTATATTACGTTATTGATGTATATAAAGGTCCCACGGAGACGTGGAGGCCAACTCGCCAGGTATGTTTTCAAATATTACCGGCGAGATGTTAGATTGGGTTAGGTTAGGTTATATTACGTTATTGATGTATATAAAGGTCCGACGGAGACGTAGAGGCAAACAAGCCAGGAATGTGGTCAAATATTACCGCCGAGATGTTAGGTTGGGTTAGGTTAGGTTATATTACGTTATTGATGTATATAAAGGTCCCACGGAGACGTAGAGGCCAACAAGCCAGGAATGTGGTCAAATATTATCGCCGAGATGTTAGGTTGGGTTAGGTTAGGTTATATTACGTTATCAATGCATATAAAGATCCCACGGAGACGTAGAGGCCAACTCGCCAGGTATGTTGTCAAATATTACCGCCGAGATGTTAGGTTGGGTTAGCTTAGGTTATATTACGTTATTGATGTATATAAAGCTCCCACGGAGACGTAGAGGCCAACAAGCCAGGAATGTGGTCAAATATTATCGCCGAGATGTTAGGTTGGGTTAGGTTAGGTTATATTACGTTATTGATGTATATAAAGCTCCCACGGAGACGTAGAGGCCAACAAGCCAGGAATGTGGTCAAATATTATCGCCGAGATGTTAGGTTGGGTTAGGTTAGGTTATATTACGTAATTGATGTATATAAAGGTCCCACGGAGACGTGGAGGCCAACAAGACAGGAATGTGGTCAAATATTATCGCCGAGATGTTAGGTTGGGTTAGGTTAGGTTATATTACGTTATTGATGTATATAAAGCTCTCACGGAGACGTAGAGGCCAACAAGCCAGGAATGTGGTCAAATATTATCGCCGAGATGTTAGATTGGGTTAGGTTAGGTTATATTACGTTATTGATGTATATAAAGGTCCCACGGAGACGTGGAGGCCAACAAGCCAGGAATGTGGTCAAATATTACCGCCGAGATGTTAGGTTGGGTTAGGTTAGGTTATATTACGTTATTGATGTATATAAAGGTCCCACGGAGACGTTGAGGCCAACTCGCCAGGTATGTTTTCAAATATTACCGGCGAGATATTAGATTGGGGTAGGTTAGGTTATATTACGTTATTGAAGTATATAAAGGTCCGACGGAGACGTAGAGGCCAACAAGCCAGGAATGTGGTCAAATATTACCGCCGAGATGTTAGATTGGGTTAGGCTAGCTTATATTATGTTATTGATGTATATAACGGTCCCACGGAGACGTAGAGGCCAACTCGCCAGGAATGTTGCCAAATATTACCGCCGAGATGTTAGGTTGGGTTAGGTTAGGTTATATTACATTATTGATGTATATAAAGGTCCCACGGAGACATAGAGGCCAACAAGCCAGGAATGTGGTCAACTATTACCGCCGAGATGTTAGATTGGGATAGACTAGCTTATATTATGTTATTGATGTATATAAAGGTCCCACGGAGACGTAGAGGCCAACTCGCCAGGAATGTTGTCAAATATTACCGCCGAAATGATAGGTTGGGTTAGGTTAGGTTATAATACGTTATTGATTTATATGAAGGTCAAACGGAGACGTAGAGGCCAACTCGCCAGGAATGATGTCAAATATTACCGCCGAGATGTTAGGTGGGGTTAGGTTTGGTTATATTACGTTATAGATGTATATAAAGGTCCCACGGAGACGTGGAGGCCAACACGCCAGGTATGTTTTCAAATATTACCGGCGAGATGTTAGATTGGGTTAGGTTAGGTTATATTACGTTATTGATGTATATAAAGGTCCGACGGAGACGTAGAGGCCAACAAGCCAGGAATGTGGTCAAATATTACCGCCGAGATGTTAGGTTGGCTTAGGTTAGGTTATATTACGTTATTGATGTATATAAAGGTCCCACGGAGACGTTGAGGCCCACTCGCCAGGTATGTTTTCAAATATTACCGGCGAGATGTTAGATTGGGTTAGGTTAGGTTATATTACGTTATTGAAGTATATAAAGGTCCGACGGAGACGTAGAGGCCAACTCGCCAGGAATGTTGTCAAATATTACCGCCGAGATGTTAGTTTGGGTTAGGTTAGGTTATATTACATTATTGATGTATATAAAGGTCCCACGGAGACATAGAGGCCAACAAGCCAGGAATGTGGTCAAATATTACCGCCGAGATGTTAGATTGGGATAGACTAGCTTATATTATGTTATTGATGTATATAAAGGTCCCACGGAGACGTAGAGGCCAACTCGCCAGGAATGTTGTCAAATATTACCGCCGAGATGATAGGTTGGGTTAGGTTAGGTTATAATACGTTATTGATTTATATGAAGGTCAAACGGAGACGTAGAGGCCAACACAGCAGGAATGATGTCAAATATTACCGCCGAGATGTTAGGTTGGGTTAGGTTAGGTCATATTACGTTATTGACGTATATAAATGTCCCACGGAGACGGAGAAGCCAACTCGCCAGGAATGTTGTCAAATATTACCGCCGAGATGCTAGGTTGGGTTAGGTTAGGTTATATTACGTTATTGATGTATATAAATGTCCCACGGAGACGTAGAGGCCAACAAGCCAGGAATGTGGTCAAATATTACCGCCGAGATGTTAGGTTGGGTTAGGTTAGGTTATATTACGTTATTGATGTATATAAAGGTCCCACGGAGACGTAGAGGCCAACTCGCCAGGTATGTTTTCAAATATTACCGGCGAGAAGTTAGATTGGGTTAGGTTAGGTTATATTACGTTATTGATGTATATAAAGGTCCGACGGAGACGTAGAGGCCATTAAGCCAGGAATGTGGTTAAATATTACCGCCGAGATGTTAGGTTGGGTTAGGTTAGGTTATATTACGTTATCAATGCATATAAAGATCCCACGGAGACGTAGAGGCCAACTCGCCAGGTATGTTGTCAAATATTACCGCCGAGATGTTAGGTTGGGTTAGGTTAGGTTATATTACGTTATTGATGTATATAAAGCTCCCACGGAGACGTAGAGGCCAACAAGCCAGGAATGTGGTCAAATATTACCGCCGAGATGTTAGTTTGGGTTAGGTTAGGTTATATTACGTTATTGATGTATATAAAGGTCCCACGGAGACATGGAGGCCAACAAGCCAGGAATGTGGTCAAATATTACCGCCGAGATGTTAGGTTGGGTTAGGTTAGGTTATATTACGTTATTGATGTATATAAAGGTCCCACGGAGACGTTGAGGCCAACTCGCCAGGTATGTTTTCAAATATTACCGGCGAGATGTTAGATTGGGGTACGTTAGGTTATATTACGTTATTGAAGTATATAAAGGTCCGACGGAGACGTAGAGGCCAACAAGCCAGGAATGTGGTCAAATATTACCGCCGAAATGTTAGATTGGGTTAGGCTGGCTTATATTATGTTATTGATGTATATAAAGGTCCCACGGAGACGTAGAGGCCAACTCGCCAGGTATGTTTTCAAATATTACCGGCGAGATGTTAGATTGACTTAGGTTAGGTTATATTACGTTATTGAAGTATATAAACGTCCGACTGAGACGTAGAGGCCAACAAGCCAGAAATGTGGTCAAATATTACCGCCGAGATGTTAGATTGGGATAGACTAGCTTATATTATGTTATTGATGTATATAAAGGTCCGACGGAGACGTAGAGGCCAACTCGCCAGGAATGTTGTCAAATATTACCGCCGAGATGTTAGTTTGGGTTAGGTTAGGTTATATTACATTATTGATGTATATAAAGGTCCCACGGAGACATAGAGGCCAACAAGCCAGGAATGTGGTCAAATATTACCGCCGAGATGTTAGATTGGGATAGACTAGCTTATATTATGTTATTGATGTATATAAAGGTCCCACGGAGACGTAGATGCCAACTCGCCAGGAATGTTGTCAAATATTACCGCCGAGATGATAGGTTGGGTTAGGTTAGGTTATAATACGTTATTGATTTATATGAAGGTCAAACGGAGACGTAGAGGCCAACTCAGCAGGAATGATGTCAAATATTACCGCCGAGATGTTAGGTTGGGTTAGGTTAGGTCATATTACGTTATTGATGTATATAAATGTCCCACGGAGACGGAGAAGCCAACTCGCCAGGAATGTTGTCAAATATTACCGCCGAGATGCTAGGTGGGGTTAGGTTAGGTTATATTACGTTATTGATGTATATAAAGGTCCCACGGAGACGTTGAGGCCCACTCGCCAGGTATGTTTTCAAATATTACCGGCGAGATGTTAGATTGGGTTAGGTTAGGTTATATTACGTTATTGAAGTATATAAAGGTCCGACGGAGACGTAGAGGCCAACTCGCCAGGAATGTTGTCAAATATTACCGCCGAGATGTTAGTTTGGGTTAGGTTAGGTTATATTACATTATTGATGTATATAAAGGTCCCACGGAGACATAGAGGCCAACAAGCCAGGAATGTGGTCAAATATTACCACCGAGATGTTAGGTTGGGGTAGGTTAGGTTATATTACGTTATTGATGTATATAAAGGTCCCACGGAAACGTAGAGGCCAACTCGACAGGAATGTTGTCAAATGTTACCGCCGAGATGTTAGGTTGGGTTAGGTTAGGTTATATTACGTTATTGATGTATATAAAGGTCCCACGGAGACGGAGAAGCCAACTCGCCAGGAATGTTGTCAAATATTACCGCCGAGATGCTAGGTTGGGTTAGGTTAGGTTATATTACGTTATTGATGTATATAAATGTCCCACGGAGACGTAGAGGCCAACAAGCCAGGAATGTGGTCAAATATTACCGCCGAGATGTTAGGTTGGGTTAGGTTAGGTTATATTACGTTATTGATGTATATAAAGGTCCCACGGAGACGTAGAGGCCAACTCGCCAGGTATGTTTTCAAATATTACCGGCGAGATGTTAGATTGAGTTAGGTTAGGTTATATTACGTTATTGAAGTATATAAACGTCCGACTGAGACGTAGAGGCCAACAAGCCAGAAATGTGGTCAAATATTACCGCCGAGATGTTAGATTGGGTTAGGCTAGCTTATATTATGTTATTGATGTATATAAAGGTACCACGGAGACGTAGAGGCCAACTCGCCAGGAATGTTGACAAATATTACCGCCGAGATGATAGGTTGGGTTAGGTTACGTTATATTACGTTATTGATGTATATGAAGGTCAAACGGAGACGTAGAGGCCAACTCGCTAGGAATGATGTGAAATATTACCGCCGAGATGTTAGATTGGGTTAGGTTAGGTTATAATAAGTTTTTGATGTATATGAAGGTCAAACGGAGACGTAGAGGCCATTAAGCCAGGAATGTGGTTAAATATTACCGCCGAGATGTTAGGTTGGGTTAGGTTAGGTTATATTACGTTATCAATGCATATAAAGATCCCACGGAGACGTAGAGGCCAACTCGCCAGGTATGTTGTCAAATATTACCGCCGAGATGTTAGGTTGGGTTAGGTTAGGTTATATTACGTTATTGATGTATATAAAGCTCCCACGGAGACGTAGAGGCCAACAAGCCAGTAATGTGGTCAAATATTATCGCCGAGATGTTAGGTTGGGTTAGGCTAGCTTATATTATGTTATTGATGTATATAAAGGTCCCACGGAGACGTAGAGGCCAACTCGCCAGGAATGTTGACAAATATTACCGCCGAGATGATAGGTTGGGTTAGGTTACGTTATATTACGATATTGATGTATATAAAGGTCAAACGAAGACGTAGAGGCCAACTCGCTAGGAATGATGTCAAATATTACCGCCGAGATGTTAGGTTGGGTTAGGTTAGGTCATATTACGTTATTGATGTATATAAATGTCCCACGGAGACGGAGAAGCCAACTCGCCAGGAATGTTGTCAAATATAACCGCCGAGATGCTAGGTTGGGTTAGGTTAGGTTATATTACGTTATTGATGTATATAAATGTCCCACGGAGACGTAGAGGCCAACAAGCCAGGAATGTGGTCAAATATTACCGCCGAGATGTTAGGTTGGGTTAGGTTAGGTTATATTACGTTATTGATGTATATAAAGGTCCCACGGAGACGTAGAGGCCAAATCGCCAGGTATGTTTTCAAATATTACCGGCGAGATGTTAGATTGAGTTAGGTTAGGTTATATTACGTTATTGAAGTATATAAACGTCCGACTGAGACGTAGAGGCCAACAAGCCAGAAATGTGGTCAAATATTACCGCCGAGATGTTAGATTGGGTTAGGCTAGCTTATATTATGTTATTGATGTATATAAAGGTCCCACGGAGACGTAGAGGCCAACTCGCCAGGAATGTTGTCAAATATTACCGCCAAGATGATAGGTTGGGTTAGGTTAGGTTATAATACGTTATTGATTTATATGAAGGTCAAACGGAGACGTAGAGGCCAACTCGCCAGGAATGATGTCAAATATTACCGCCGAGATGTTAGTTTGGGTTAGGTTAGGTTATATTACATTATTGATGTATATAAAGGTCCCACGGAGACATAGAGGCCAACAAGCCAGGAACGTGGTCAAATATTATCGCCGAGATGTTAGGTTGGGTTAGATTAGGTTATATTACGTTATTGATGTATATAAAGCTCCCACGGAGACGTAGAGGCCAACAAGCCAGGAATGTGGTCAAATATTATCGCCGAGATGTTAGGTTGGGTTAGGTTAGGTTATATTACGTTATTGAAGTATATAAAGGTCCGACGGAGACGTAGAGGCCAACAAGCCAGGAATGTGGTCAAATATTACCGCCGAAATGTTAGATTGGGTTAGGCTAGCTTATATTATGTTATTGATGTATATAAAGGTCCCACGGAGACGTAGAGGCCAACTCGCCAGGAATGTTGTCAAATATTACCGCCGAGATGTTAGTTTGGGTTAGGTTAGGTTATATTACATAATTGATGTATATAAAGGTCCCACGGAGACATAGAGGCCAACAAGCCAGGAATGTGGTCAAATATTACCGCCGAGATGTTAGATTGGGATAGACTATCTTATATTATGTTATTGATGTATATAAAGGTCCCACGGAGACGTGGAGGCCAACTCGCCAGGTATGTTTTCAAATATTACCGGCGAGATGTTAGATTGGGTTAGGTTAGGTTATATTACGTTATTGATGTATATAAAGGTCCGACGGAGACGTAGAGGCAAACAAGCCAGGAATGTGGTCAAATATTACCGCCGAGATGTTAGGTTGGGTTAGGTTAGGTTATATTACGTTATTGATGTATATAAAGGTCCCACGGAGACGTAGAGGCCAACAAGCCAGGAATGTGGTCAAATATTATCGCCGAGATGTTAGGTTGGGTTAGGTTAGGTTATATTACGTTATCAATGCATATAAAGATCCCACGGAGACGTAGAGGCCAACTCGCCAGGTATGTTGTCAAATATTACCGCCGAGATGTTAGGTTGGGTTAGCTTAGGTTATATTACGTTATTGATGTATATAAAGCTCCCACGGAGACGTAGAGGCCAACAAGCCAGGAATGTGGTCAAATATTATCGCCGAGATGTTAGGTTGGGTTAGGTTAGGTTATATTACGTTATTGATGTATATAAAGCTCCCACGGAGACGTAGAGGCCAACAAGCCAGGAATGTGGTCAAATATTATCGCCGAGATGTTAGGTTGGGTTAGGTTAGGTTATATTACGTAATTGATGTATATAAAGGTCCCCGGAGACGTGGAGGCCAACAAGCCAGGAATGTGGTCAAATATTATCGCCGAGATGTTAGGTTGGGTTAGGTTAGGTTATATTACGTTATTGATGTATATAAAGCTCTCACGGAGACGTAGAGGCCAACAAGCCAGGAATGTGGTCAAATATTATCGCCGAGATGTTAGATTGGGTTAGGTTAGGTTATATTACGTTATTGATGTATATAAAGGTCCCACGGAGACGTGGAGGCCAACAAGCCAGGAATGTGGTCAAATATTACCGCCGAGATGTTAGGTTGGGTTAGGTTAGGTTATATTACGTTATTGATGTATATAAAGGTCCCACGGAGACGTTGAGGCCAACTCGCCAGGTATGTTTTCAAATATTACCGGCGAGATGTTAGATTGGGGTAGGTTAGGTTATATTACGTTATTGAAGTATATAAAGGTCCGACGGAGACGTAGAGGCCAACAAGCCAGGAATGTGGTCAAATATTACCGCCGAGATGTTAGATTGGGATAGACTAGCTTATATTATGTTATTGATGTATATAAAGGTCCCACGGAGACGTAGATGCCAACTCGCCAGGAATGTTGTCAAATATTACCGCCGAGATGATAGGTTGGGTTAGGTTAGGTTATAATACGTTATTGATTTATATGAAGGTCAAACGGAGACGTAGAGGCCAACTCAGCAGGAATGATGTCAAATATTACCGCCGAGATGTTAGGTTGGGTTAGGTTAGGTCATATTACGTTATTGATGTATATAAATGTCCCACGGAGACGGAGAAGCCAACTCGCCAGGAATGTTGTCAAATATTACCGCCGAGATGCTAGGTGGGGTTAGGTTAGGTTATATTACGTTATTGATGTATATAAAGGTCCCACGGAGACGTTGAGGCCCACTCGCCAGGTATGTTTTCAAATATTACCGGCGAGATGTTAGATTGGGTTAGGTTAGGTTATATTACGTTATTGAAGTATATAAAGGTCCGACGGAGACGTAGAGGCCAACTCGCCAGGAATGTTGTCAAATATTACCGCCGAGATGTTAGTTTGGGTTAGGTTAGGTTATATTACATTATTGATGTATATAAAGGTCCCACGGAGACATAGAGGCCAACAAGCCAGGAATGTGGTCAAATATTACCACCGAGATGTTAGGTTGGGGTAGGTTAGGTTATATTACGTTATTGATGTATATAAAGGTCCCACGGAAACGTAGAGGCCAACTCGACAGGAATGTTGTCAAATGTTACCGCCGAGATGTTAGGTTGGGTTAGGTTAGGTTATATTACGTTATTGATGTATATAAAGGTCCCACGGAGACGGAGAAGCCAACTCGCCAGGAATGTTGTCAAATATTACCGCCGAGATGCTAGGTTGGGTTAGGTTAGGTTATATTACGTTATTGATGTATATAAATGTCCCACGGAGACGTAGAGGCCAACAAGCCAGGAATGTGGTCAAATATTACCGCCGAGATGTTAGGTTGGGTTAGGTTAGGTTATATTACGTTATTGATGTATATAAAGGTCCCACGGAGACGTAGAGGCCAACTCGCCAGGTATGTTTTCAAATATTACCGGCGAGATGTTAGATTGAGTTAGGTTAGGTTATATTACGTTATTGAAGTATATAAACGTCCGACTGAGACGTAGAGGCCAACAAGCCAGAAATGTGGTCAAATATTACCGCCGAGATGTTAGATTGGGTTAGGCTAGCTTATATTATGTTATTGATGTATATAAAGGTACCACGGAGACGTAGAGGCCAACTCGCCAGGAATGTTGACAAATATTACCGCCGAGATGATAGGTTGGGTTAGGTTACGTTATATTACGTTATTGATGTATATGAAGGTCAAACGGAGACGTAGAGGCCAACTCGCTAGGAATGATGTGAAATATTACCGCCGAGATGTTAGATTGGGTTAGGTTAGGTTATAATAAGTTTTTGATGTATATGAAGGTCAAACGGAGACGTAGAGGCCATTAAGCCAGGAATGTGGTTAAATATTACCGCCGAGATGTTAGGTTGGGATAGGTTAGGTTATATTACGTTATCAATGCATATAAAGATCCCACGGAGACGTAGAGGCCAACTCGCCAGGTATGTTGTCAAATATTACCGCCGAGATGTTAGGTTGGGTTAGGTTAGGTTATATTACGTTATTGATGTATATAAAGCTCCCACGGAGACGTAGAGGCCAACAAGCCAGTAATGTGGTCAAATATTATCGCCGAGATGTTAGGTTGGGTTAGGTTAGGTTATATTACGTTATTGATGTATATAAAGCTCCCACGGAGACGTAGAGGCCAACAAGCCAGGAATGTGGTCAAATATTATCCCCGAGATGTTAGGTTGGGTTAGGTTAGGTTATATTACGTTATTGAAGTATATAAAGGTCCGACGGAGACGTAGAGGCCAACAAGCCAGGAATGTGGTCAAATATTACCGCCGAAATGTTAGATTGGGTTAGGCTAGCTTATATTATGTTATTGATGTATATAAAGGTCCCACGGAGACGTAGAGGCCAACTCGCCAGGAATGTTGTCAAATATTACCGCCGAGATGTTAGTTTGGGTTAGGTTAGGTTATATTACATTATTGATGTATATAAAGGTCCCACGGAGACATAGAGGCCAGCAAGCCAGGAATGTGGTCAAATATTACCGCCGAGATGATAGGTTGGGTTAGGTTAGGTTATAATACGTTATTGATTTATATGAAGGTCAAACGGAGACGTAGAGGCCAACTCAGCAGGAATGATGTCAAATATTACCGCCGAGATGTTAGGTTGGGTTAGGTTACGTTATATTACGTTATTGATGTATATGAAGGTCAAACGGAGACGTAGAGGCCAACTCGCTAGGAATGATGTCAAATATTACCGCCGAGATGTTAGATTGGGTTAGGTTAGGTTATATTACGTTATTGATGTATATAAAGGTCCGACGGAGACGTAGAGGCAAACAAGCCAGGAATGTGGTCAAATATTACCGCCGAGATGTTAGGTTGGGTTAGGTTAGGTTATATTACGTTATTGATGTATATAAAGGTCCCACGGAGACGTAGAGGCCAACAAGCCAGGAATGTGGTCAAATATTATCGCCGAGATGTTAGGTTGGGTTAGGTTAGGTTATATTACGTTATCAATGCATATAAAGATCCCACGGAGACGTAGAGGCCAACTCGCCAGGTATGTTGTCAAATATTACCGCCGAGATGTTAGGTTGGGTTAGCTTAGGTTATATTACGTTATTGATGTATATAAAGCTCCCACGGAGACGTAGAGGCCAACAAGCCAGGAATGTGGTCAAATATTATCGCCGAGATGTTAGGTTGGGTTAGGTTAGGTTATATTACGTTATTGACGTATATAAAGCTCCCACGGAGACGTAGAGGCCAACAAGCCAGGAATGTGGTCAAATATTATCGCCGAGATGTTAGGTTGGGTTAGGTTAGGTTATATTACGTAATTGATGTATATAAAGGTCCCACGGAGACGTGGAGGCCAACAAGCCAGGAATGTGGTCAAATATTATCGCCGAGATGTTAGGTTGGGTTAGGTTAGGTTATATTACGTTATTGATGTATATAAAGCTCTCACGGAGACGTAGAGGCCAACAAGCCAGGAATGTGGTCAAATATTATCGCCGAGATGTTAGATTGGGTTAGGTTAGGTTATATTACGTTATTGATGTATATAAAGGTCCCACGGAGACGTGGAGGCCAACAAGCCAGGAATGTGGTCAAATATTACCGCCGAGATGTTAGGTTGGGTTAGGTTAGGTTATATTACGTTATTGATGTATATAAAGGTCCCACGGAGACGTTGAGGCCAACTCGCCAGGTATGTTTTCAAATATTACCGGCGAGATGTTAGATTGGGGTAGGTTAGGTTATATTACGTTATTGAAGTATATAAAGGTCCGACGGAGACGTAGAGGCCAACAAGCCAGGAATGTGGTCAAATATTACCGCCGAGATGTTAGATTGGGATAGACTAGCTTATATTATGTTATTGATGTATATAAAGGTCCCACGGAGACGTAGATGCCAACTCGCCAGGAATGTTGTCAAATATTACCGCCGAGATGATAGGTTGGGTTAGGTTAGGTTATAATACGTTATTGATTTATATGAAGGTCAAACGGAGACGTAGAGGCCAACTCAGCAGGAATGATGTCAAATATTACCGCCGAGATGTTAGGTTGGGTTAGGTTAGGTCATATTACGTTATTGATGTATATAAA
The DNA here is from genome assembly GCA_963969225.1 of Xylocopa violacea. Classification (NCBI taxonomy): domain Eukaryota; kingdom Metazoa; phylum Arthropoda; class Insecta; order Hymenoptera; family Apidae; genus Xylocopa; species Xylocopa violacea. The sequence continues at coordinate 97,496 of CAXAJV010001080.1, read as the reverse complement.
TGTCCCACGGAGACGGAGAAGCCAACTCGCCAGGAATGTTGTCAAATATTACCGCCGAGATGCTAGGTGGGGTTAGGTTAGGTTATATTACGTTATTGATGTATATAAAGGTCCCACGGAGACGTTGAGGCCCACTCGCCAGGTATGTTTTCAAATATTACCGGCGAGATGTTAGATTGGGTTAGGTTAGGTTATATTACGTTATTGAAGTATATAAAGGTCCGACGGAGACGTAGAGGCCAACTCGCCAGGAATGTTGTCAAATATTACCGCCGAGATGTTAGTTTGGGTTAGGTTAGGTTATATTACATTATTGATGTATATAAAGGTCCCACGGAGACATAGAGGCCATCAAGCCAGGAATGTGGTCAAATATTACCACCGAGATGTTAGGTTGGGGTAGGTTAGGTTATATTACGTTATTGATGTATATAAAGGTCCCATGGAAACGTAGAGGCCAACTCGACAGGAATGTTGTCAAATGTTACCGCCGAGATGTTAGGTTGGGTTAGGTTAGGTTATATTACGTTATTGATGTATATAAAGGTCCCACGGAGACGGAGAAGCCAACTCGCCAGGAATGTTGTCAAATATTACCGCCGAGATGCTAGGTTGGGTTAGGTTAGGTTATATTACGTTATTGATGTATATAAATGTCCCACGGAGACGTAGAGGCCAACAAGCCAGGAATGTGGTCAAATATTACCGCCGAGATGTTAGGTTGGGTTAGGTTAGGTTATATTACGTTATTGATGTATATAAAGGTCCCACGGAGACGTAGAGGCCAACTCGCCAGGTATGTTTTCAAATATTACCGGCGAGATGTTAGATTGAGTTAGGTTAGGTTATATTACGTTATTGAAGTATATAAACGTCCGACTGAGACGTAGAGGCCAACAAGCCAGAAATGTGGTCAAATATTACCGCCGAGATGTTAGATTGGGTTAGGCTAGCTTATATTATGTTATTGATGTATATAAAGGTACCACGGAGACGTAGAAGCCAACTCGCCAGGAATGTTGGCAAATATTACCGCCGAGATGATAGGTTGGGTTAGGTTACGTTATATTACGTTATTGATGTATATGAAGGTCAAACGGAGACGTAGAGGCCAACTCGCTAGGAATGATGTGAAATATTACCGCCGAGATGTTAGATTGGGTTAGGTTAGGTTATAATAAGTTTTTGATGTATATGAAGGTCAAACGGAGACGTAGAGGCCATTAAGCCAGGAATGTGGTTAAATATTACCGCCGAGATGTTAGGTTGGGATAGGTTAGGTTATATTACGTTATCAATGCATATAAAGATCCCACGGAGACGTAGAGGCCAACTCGCCAGGTATGTTGTCAAATATTACCGCCGAGATGTTAGGTTGGGTTAGGTTAGGTTATATTACGTTATTGATGTATATAAAGCTCCCACGGAGACGTAGAGGCCAACAAGCCAGTAATGTGGTCAAATATTATCGCCGAGATGTTAGGTTGGGTTAGGTTAGGTTATATTACGTTATTGATGTATATAAAGCTCCCACGGAGACGTAGAGGCCAACAAGCCAGGAATGTGGTCAAATATTATCGCCGAGATGTTAGGTTGGGTTAGGTTAGGTTATATTACGTTATTGAAGTATATAAAGGTCCGACGGAGACGTAGAGGCCAACAAGCCAGGAATGTGGTCAAATATTACCGCCGAAATGTTAGATTGGGTTAGGCTAGCTTATATTATGTTATTGATGTATATAAAGGTCCCACGGAGACGTAGAGGCCAACTCGCCAGGAATGTTGTCAAATATTACCGCCGAGATGTTAGTTTGGGTTAGGTTAGGTTATATTACATTATTGATGTATATAAAGGTCCCACGGAGACATAGAGGCCAGCAAGCCAGGAATGTGGTCAAATATTACCGCCGAGATGATAGGTTGGGTTAGGTTAGGTTATAATACGTTATTGATTTATATGAAGGTCAAACGGAGACGTAGAGGCCAACTCAGCAGGAATGATGTCAAATATTACCGCCGAGATGTTAGGTTGGGTTAGGTTACGTTATATTACGTTATTGATGTATATGAAGGTCAAACGGAGACGTAGAGGCCAACTCGCTAGGAATGATGTCAAATATTACCGCCGAGATGTTAGATTGGGTTAGGTTAGGTTATAATAAGTTTTTGATGTATATGAAGGTCAAACGGAGACGTAGAGGCCATTAAGCCAGGAATGTGGTTAAATATTACCGCCGAGATGTTAGGTTGGGTTAGGTTAGGTTATATTACGTTATTGATGTATATAAAGGTCCCACGGATACGTGGAGGCCAACTCGCCAGGTATGTTTTCAAATATTACCGGCGAGATGTTAGATTGGGTTAGGTTAGGTTATATTACGTTATTGATGTATATAAAGGTCCGACGGAGACGTAGAGGCCAACAAGCCAGGAATGTGGTCAAATATTACCGCCGAGATGATAGGTTGGGTTAGGTTACGTTATATTACGATATTGATGTATATAAAGGTCAAACGAAGACGTAGAGGCCAACTCGCTAGGAATGATGTCAAATATTACCGCCGAGATGTTAGGTTGGGTTAGGTTAGGTCATATTACGTTATTGATGTATATAAATGTCCCACGGAGACGGAGAAGCCAACTCGCCAGGAATGTTGTCAAATATAACCGCCGAGATGCTAGGTTGGGTTAGGTTAGGTTATATTACGTTATTGATGTATATAAATGTCCCACGGAGACGTAGAGGCCAACAAGCCAGGAATGTGGTCAAATATTACCGCCGAGATGTTAGGTTGGGTTAGGTTAGGTTATATTACGTTATTGATGTATATAAAGGTCCCACGGAGACGTAGAGGCCAAATCGCCAGGTATGTTTTCAAATATTACCGGCGAGATGTTAGATTGAGTTAGGTTAGGTTATATTACGTTATTGAAGTATATAAACGTCCGACTGAGACGTAGAGGCCAACAAGCCAGAAATGTGGTCAAATATTACCGCCGAGATGTTAGATTGGGTTAGGCTAGCTTATATTACGTCATTGATGTATATAAAGGTACCACGGAGACGTAGAGGCCAACTCGCCAGGAATGTTGTCAAATATTACCGCCAAGATGATAGGTTGGGTTAGGTTAGGTTATAATACGTTATTGATTTATATGAAGGTCAAACGGAGACGTAGAGGCCAACTCGCCAGGAATGATGTCAAATATTACCGCCGAGATGTTAGTTTGGGTTAGGTTAGGTTATATTACATTATTGATGTATATAAAGGTCCCACGGAGACATAGAGGCCAACAAGCCAGGAACGTGGTCAAATATTATCGCCGAGATGTTAGGTTGGGTTAGGCTAGCTTATATTATGTTATTGATGTATATAAAGGTCCCACGGAGACGTAGAGGCCAACTCGCCAGGAATGTTGTCAAATATTACCGCCGAGATGTTAGTTTGGGTTAGGTTAGGTTATATTACATTATTGATGTATATAAAGGTCCCACGGAGACATAGAGGCCAGCAAGCCAGGAATGTGGTCAAATATTACCGCCGAGATGATAGGTTGGGTTAGGTTAGGTTATAATACGTTATTGATTTATATGAAGGTCAAACGGAGACGTAGAGGCCAACTCAGCAGGAATGATGTCAAATATTACCGCCGAGATGTTAGGTTGGGTTAGGTTACGTTATATTACGTTATTGATGTATATGAAGGTCAAACGGAGACGTAGAGGCCAACTCGCTAGGAATGATGTCAAATATTACCGCCGAGATGTTAGATTGGGTTAGGTTAGGTTATAATAAGTTTTTGATGTATATGAAGGTCAAACGGAGACGTAGAGGCCATTAAGCCAGGAATGTGGTTAAATATTACCGCCGAGATGTTAGGTTGGGTTAGGTTAGGTTATATTACGTTATTGATGTATATAAAGGTCCCACGGATACGTGGAGGCCAACTCGCCAGGTATGTTTTCAAATATTACCGGCGAGATGTTAGATTGGGTTAGGTTAGGTTATATTACGTTATTGATGTATATAAAGGTCCGACGGAGACGTAGAGGCCAACAAGCCAGGAATGTGGTCAAATATTACCGCCGAGATGTTAGGTTGGGTTAGTTTAGGTTATATTACGTTATTGATGTATATAAAGGTCCCGAGGAGACGTTGAGGCCAACTCGCCAGGTATGTTTTCAAATATTACCGGCGAGATGTTAGATTGAGTTAGGTTAGGTTATATTACGTTATTGAAGTATATAAACGTCCGACGGAGACGTAGAGGCCAACAAGCCAGAAATGTGGTCAAATATTACCGCCGAGATGTTAGATTGGGTTAGGCTAGCTTATATTATGTTATTGATGTATATAAAGGTCCCACGGAGACGTAGAGGCCAACTCGCCAGGAATGTTGACAAATATTACCGCCGAGATGATAGGTTGGGTTAGGTTACGTTATATTACGATATTGATGTATATAAAGGTCAAACGAAGACGTAGAGGCCAACTCGCTAGGAATGATGTCAAATATTACCGCCGAGATGTTAGGTTGGGTTAGGTTAGGTCATATTACGTTATTGATGTATATAAATGTCCCACGGAGACGGAGAAGCCAACTCGCCAGGAATGTTGTCAAATATAACCGCCGAGATGCTAGGTTGGGTTAGGTTAGGTTATATTACGTTATTGATGTATATAAATGTCCCACGGAGACGTAGAGGCCAACAAGCCAGGAATGTGGTCAAATATTACCGCCGAGATGTTAGGTTGGGTTAGGTTAGGTTATATTACGTTATTGATGTATATAAAGGTCCCACGGAGACGTAGAGGCCAAATCGCCAGGTATGTTTTCAAATATTACCGGCGAGATGTTAGATTGAGTTAGGTTAGGTTATATTACGTTATTGAAGTATATAAACGTCCGACTGAGACGTAGAGGCCAACAAGCCAGAAATGTGGTCAAATATTACCGCCGAGATGTTAGATTGGGTTAGGCTAGCTTATATTACGTTATTGATGTATATAAAGGTACCACGGAGACGTAGAGGCAAACAAGCCAGGAATGTGGTCAAATATTACCGCCGAGATGTTAGGTTGGGTTAGGTTAGGTTATATTACGTTATTGATGTATATAAAGGTCCCACGGAGACGTAGAGGCCAACAAGCCAGGAATGTGGTCAAATATTATCGCCGAGATGTTAGGTTGGGTTAGGTTAGGTTATATTACGTTATCAATGCATATAAAGATCCCACGGAGACGTAGAGGCCAACTCGCCAGGTATGTTGTCAAATATTACCGCCGAGATGTTAGGTTGGGTTAGCTTAGGTTATATTACGTTATTGATGTATATAAAGCTCCCACGGAGACGTAGAGGCCAACAAGCCAGGAATGTGGTCAAATATTATCGCCGAGATGTTAGGTTGGGTTAGGTTAGGTTATATTACGTTATTGATGTATATAAAGCTCCCACGGAGACGTAGAGGCCAACAAGCCAGGAATGTGGTCAAATATTATCGCCGAGATGTTAGGTTGGGTTAGGTTAGGTTATATTACGTAATTGATGTATATAAAGGTCCCACGGAGACGTGGAGGCCAACAAGCCAGGAATGTGGTCAAATATTATCGCCGAGATGTTAGGTTGGGTTAGGTTAGGTTATATTACGTTATTGATGTATATAAAGCTCTCACGGAGACGTAGAGGCCAACAAGCCAGGAATGTGGTCAAATATTATCGCCGAGATGTTAGATTGGGTTAGGTTAGGTTATATTACGTTATTGATGTATATAAAGGTCCCACGGAGACGTAGAGGCCAACAAGCCAGAAATGTGGTCAAATATTACCGCCGAGATGTTAGATTGGGTTAGGCTAGCTTATATTATGTTATTGATGTATATAAAGGTACCACGGAGACGTAGAAGCCAACTCGCCAGGAATGTTGACAAATATTACCGCCGAGATGATAGGTTGGGTTAGGTTACGTTATATTACGTTATTGATGTATATGAAGGTCAAACGGAGACGTAGAGGCCAACTCGCTAGGAATGATGTGAAATATTACCGCCGAGATGTTAGATTGGGTTAGGTTAGGTTATAATAAGTTTTTGATGTATATGAAGGTCAAACGGAGACGTAGAGGCCATTAAGCCAGGAATGTGGTTAAATATTACCGCCGAGATGTTAGGTTGGGATAGGTTAGGTTATATTACGTTATCAATGCATATAAAGATCCCACGGAGACGTAGAGGCCAACTCGCCAGGTATGTTGTCAAATATTACCGCCGAGATGTTAGGTTGGGTTAGGTTAGGTTATATTACGTTATTGATGTATATAAAGCTCCCACGGAGACGTAGAGGCCAACAAGCCAGTAATGTGGTCAAATATTATCGCCGAGATGTTAGGTTGGGTTAGGTTAGGTTATATTACGTTATTGATGTATATAAAGCTCCCACGGAGACGTAGAGGCCAACAAGCCAGGAATGTGGTCAAATATTATCGCCGAGATGTTAGGTTGGGTTAGGTTAGGTTATATTACGTTATTGAAGTATATAAAGGTCCGACGGAGACGTAGAGGCCAACAAGCCAGGAATGTGGTCAAATATTACCGCCGAAATGTTAGATTGGGTTAGGCTAGCTTATATTATGTTATTGATGTATATAAAGGTCCCACGGAGACGTAGAGGCCAACTCGCCAGGAATGTTGTCAAATATTACCGCCGAGATGTTAGTTTGGGTTAGGTTAGGTTATATTACATTATTGATGTATATAAAGGTCCCACGGAGACATAGAGGCCAGCAAGCCAGGAATGTGGTCAAATATTACCGCCGAGATGATAGGTTGGGTTAGGTTAGGTTATAATACGTTATTGATTTATATGAAGGTCAAACGGAGACGTAGAGGCCAACTCAGCAGGAATGATGTCAAATATTACCGCCGAGATGTTAGGTTGGGTTAGGTTACGTTATATTACGTTATTGATGTATATGAAGGTCAAACGGAGACGTAGAGGCCAACTCGCTAGGAATGATGTCAAATATTACCGCCGAGATGTTAGATTGGGTTAGGTTAGGTTATAATAAGTTTTTGATGTATATGAAGGTCAAACGGAGACGTAGAGGCCATTAAGCCAGGAATGTGGTTAAATATTACCGCCGAGATGTTAGGTTGGGTTAGGTTAGGTTATATTACGTTATTGATGTATATAAAGGTCCCACGGATACGTGGAGGCCAACTCGCCAGGTATGTTTTCAAATATTACCGGCGAGATGTTAGATTGGGTTAGGTTAGGTTATATTACGTTATTGATGTATATAAAGGTCCGACGGAGACGTAGAGGCCAACAAGCCAGGAATGTGGTCAAATATTACCGCCGAGATGTTAGGTTGGGTTAGTTTAGGTTATATTACGTTATTGATGTATATAAAGGTCCCGAGGAGACGTTGAGGCCAACTCGCCAGGTATGTTTTCAAATATTACCGGCGAGATGTTAGATTGAGTTAGGTTAGGTTATATTACGTTATTGAAGTATATAAACGTCCGACGGAGACGTAGAGGCCAACAAGCCAGAAATGTGGTCAAATATTACCGCCGAGATGTTAGATTGGGTTAGGCTAGCTTATATTATGTTATTGATGTATATAAAGGTCCCACGGAGACGTAGAGGCCAACTCGCCAGGAATGTTGACAAATATTACCGCCGAGATGATAGGTTGGGTTAGGTTACGTTATATTACGATATTGATGTATATAAAGGTCAAACGAAGACGTAGAGGCCAACTCGCTAGGAATGATGTCAAATATTACCGCCGAGATGTTAGGTTGGGTTAGGTTAGGTCATATTACGTTATTGATGTATATAAATGTCCCACGGAGACGGAGAAGCCAACTCGCCAGGAATGTTGTCAAATATAACCGCCGAGATGCTAGGTTGGGTTAGGTTAGGTTATATTACGTTATTGATGTATATAAATGTCCCACGGAGACGTAGAGGCCAACAAGCCAGGAATGTGGTCAAATATTACCGCCGAGATGTTAGGTTGGGTTAGGTTAGGTTATATTACGTTATTGATGTATATAAAGGTCCCACGGAGACGTAGAGGCCAAATCGCCAGGTATGTTTTCAAATATTACCGGCGAGATGTTAGATTGAGTTAGGTTAGGTTATATTACGTTATTGAAGTATATAAACGTCCGACTGAGACGTAGAGGCCAACAAGCCAGAAATGTGGTCAAATATTACCGCCGAGATGTTAGATTGGGTTAGGCTAGCTTATATTACGTTATTGATGTATATAAAGGTACCACGGAGACGTAGAGGCCAACTCGCCAGGAATGTTGTCAAATATTACCGCCAAGATGATAGGTTGGGTTAGGTTAGGTTATAATACGTTATTGATTTATATGAAGGTCAAACGGAGACGTAGAGGCCAACTCGCCAGGAATGATGTCAAATATTACCGCCGAGATGTTAGTTTGGGTTAGGTTAGGTTATATTACATTATTGATGTATATAAAGGTCCCACGGAGACATAGAGGCCAACAAGCCAGGAACGTGGTCAAATATTATCGCCGAGATGTTAGGTTGGGTTAGGCTAGCTTATATTATGTTATTGATGTATATAAAGGTCCCACGGAGACGTAGAGGCCAACTCGCCAGGAATGTTGTCAAATATTACCGCCGAGATGTTAGTTTGGGTTAGGTTAGGTTATATTACATTATTGATGTATATAAAGGTCCCACGGAGACATAGAGGCCAGCAAGCCAGGAATGTGGTCAAATATTACCGCCGAGATGATAGGTTGGGTTAGGTTAGGTTATAATACGTTATTGATTTATATGAAGGTCAAACGGAGACGTAGAGGCCAACTCAGCAGGAATGATGTCAAATATTACCGCCGAGATGTTAGGTTGGGTTAGGTTACGTTATATTACGTTATTGATGTATATGAAGGTCAAACGGAGACGTAGAGGCCAACTCGCTAGGAATGATGTCAAATATTACCGCCGAGATGTTAGATTGGGTTAGGTTAGGTTATAATAAGTTTTTGATGTATATGAAGGTCAAACGGAGACGTAGAGGCCATTAAGCCAGGAATGTGGTTAAATATTACCGCCGAGATGTTAGGTTGGGTTAGGTTAGGTTATATTACGTTATTGATGTATATAAAGGTCCCACGGATACGTGGAGGCCAACTCGCCAGGTATGTTTTCAAATATTACCGGCGAGATGTTAGATTGGGTTAGGTTAGGTTATATTACGTTATTGATGTATATAAAGGTCCGACGGAGACGTAGAGGCCAACAAGCCAGGAATGTGGTCAAATATTACCGCCGAGATGTTAGGTTGGGTTAGTTTAGGTTATATTACGTTATTGATGTATATAAAGGTCCCGAGGAGACGTTGAGGCCAACTCGCCAGGTATGTTTTCAAATATTACCGGCGAGATGTTAGATTGAGTTAGGTTAGGTTATATTACGTTATTGAAGTATATAAACGTCCGACGGAGACGTAGAGGCCAACAAGCCAGAAATGTGGTCAAATATTACCGCCGAGATGTTAGATTGGGTTAGGCTAGCTTATATTATGTTATTGATGTATATAAAGGTCCCACGGAGACGTAGAGGCCAACTCGCCAGGAATGTTGACAAATATTACCGCCGAGATGATAGGTTGGGTTAGGTTACGTTATATTACGATATTGATGTATATAAAGGTCAAACGAAGACGTAGAGGCCAACTCGCTAGGAATGATGTCAAATATTACCGCCGAGATGTTAGGTTGGGTTAGGTTAGGTCATATTACGTTATTGATGTATATAAATGTCCCACGGAGACGGAGAAGCCAACTCGCCAGGAATGTTGTCAAATATAACCGCCGAGATGCTAGGTTGGGTTAGGTTAGGTTATATTACGTTATTGATGTATATAAATGTCCCACGGAGACGTAGAGGCCAACAAGCCAGGAATGTGGTCAAATATTACCGCCGAGATGTTAGGTTGGGTTAGGTTAGGTTATATTACGTTATTGATGTATATAAAGGTCCCACGGAGACGTAGAGGCCAAATCGCCAGGTATGTTTTCAAATATTACCGGCGAGATGTTAGATTGAGTTAGGTTAGGTTATATTACGTTATTGAAGTATATAAACGTCCGACTGAGACGTAGAGGCCAACAAGCCAGAAATGTGGTCAAATATTACCGCCGAGATGTTAGATTGGGTTAGGCTAGCTTATATTACGTTATTGATGTATATAAAGGTACCACGGAGACGTAGAGGCCAACTCGCCAGGAATGTTGTCAAATATTACCGCCAAGATGATAGGTTGGGTTAGGTTAGGTTATAATACGTTATTGATTTATATGAAGGTCAAACGGAGACGTAGAGGCCAACTCGCCAGGAATGATGTCAAATATTACCGCCGAGATGTTAGTTTGGGTTAGGTTAGGTTATATTACATTATTGATGTATATAAAGGTCCCACGGAGACATAGAGGCCAACAAGCCAGGAACGTGGTCAAATATTATCGCCGAGATGTTAGGTTGGGTTAGATTAGGTTATATTACGTTATTGATGTATATAAAGCTCCCACGGAGACGTAGAGGCCAACAAGCCAGGAATGTGGTCAAATATTATCGCCGAGATGTTAGGTTGGGTTAGGTTAGGTTATATTACGTTATTGAAGTATATAAAGGTCCGACGGAGACGTAGAGGCCAACAAGCCAGGAATGTGGTCAAATATTACCGCCGAAATGTTAGATTGGGTTAGGCTAGCTTATATTATGTTATTGATGTATATAAAGGTCCCACGGAGACGTAGAGGCCAACTCGCCAGGAATGTTGTCAAATATTACCGCCGAGATGTTAGTTTGGGTTAGGTTAGGTTATATTACATTATTTATGTATATAAAGGTCCCACGGAGACATAGAGGCCAACAAGCCAGGAATGTGGTCAAATATTACCGCCGAGATGTTAGATTGGGATAGACTATCTTATATTATGTTATTGATGTATATAAAGGTCCCACGGAGACGTGGAGGCCAACTCGCCAGGTATGTTTTCAAATATTACCGGCGAGATGTTAGATTGGGTTAGGTTAGGTTATATTACGTTATTGATGTATATAAAGGTCCGACGGAGACGTAGAGGCAAACAAGCCAGGAATGTGGTCAAATATTACCGCCGAGATGTTAGGTTGGGTTAGGTTAGGTTATATTACGTTATTGATGTATATAAAGGTCCCACGGAGACGTAGAGGCCAACAAGCCAGGAATGTGGTCAAATATTATCGCCGAGATGTTAGGTTGGGTTAGGTTAGGTTATATTACGTTATCAATGCATATAAAGATCCCACGGAGACGTAGAGGCCAACTCGCCAGGTATGTTGTCAAATATTACCGCCGAGATGTTAGGTTGGGTTAGCTTAGGTTATATTACGTTATTGATGTATATAAAGCTCCCACGGAGACGTAGAGGCCAACAAGCCAGGAATGTGGTCAAATATTATCGCCGAGATGTTAGGTTGGGTTAGGTTAGGTTATATTACGTTATTGATGTATATAAAGCTCCCACGGAGACGTAGAGGCCAACAAGCCAGGAATGTGGTCAAATATTATCGCCGAGATGTTAGGTTGGGTTAGGTTAGGTTATATTACGTAATTGATGTATATAAAGGTCCCACGGAGACGTGGAGGCCAACAAGCCAGGAATGTGGTCAAATATTATCGCCGAGATGTTAGGTTGGGTTAGGTTAGGTTATATTACGTTATTGATGTATATAAAGCTCTCACGGAGACGTAGAGGCCAACAAGCCAGGAATGTGGTCAAATATTATCGCCGAGATGTTAGATTGGGTTAGGTTAGGTTATATTACGTTATTGATGTATATAAAGGTCCCACGGAGACGTGGAGGCCAACAAGCCAGGAATGTGGTCAAATATTACCGCCGAGATGTTAGGTTGGGTTAGGTTAGGTTATATTACGTTATTGATGTATATAAAGGTCCCACGGAGACGTTGAGGCCAACTCGCCAGGTATGTTTTCAAATATTACCGGCGAGATGTTAGATTGGGGTAGGTTAGGTTATATTACGTTATTGAAGTATATAAAGGTCCGACGGAGACGTAGAGGCCAACAAGCCAGGAATGTGGTCAAATATTACCGCCGAGATGTTAGATTGGGTTAGGCTAGCTTATATTATGTTATTGATGTATATAACGGTCCCACGGAGACGTAGAGGCCAACTCGCCAGGAATGTTGCCAAATATTACCGCCGAGATGTTAGGTTGGGTTAGGTTAGGTTATATTACATTATTGATGTATATAAAGGTCCCACGGAGACATAGAGGCCAACAAGCCAGGAATGTGGTCAACTATTACCGCCGAGATGTTAGATTGGGATAGACTAGCTTATATTATGTTATTGATGTATATAAAGGTCCCACGGAGACGTAGAGGCCAACTCGCCAGGAATGTTGTCAAATATTACCGCCGAAATGATAGGTTGGATTAGGTTAGGTTATAATACGTTATTGATTTATATGAAGGTCAAACGGAGACGTAGAGGCCAACTCGCCAGGAATGATGTCAAATATTACCGCCGAGATGTTAGGTGGGGTTAGGTTTGGTTATATTACGTTATTGATGTATATAAAGGTCCCACGGAGACGTGGAGGCCAACACGCCAGGTATGTTTTCAAATATTACCGGCGAGATGTTAGATTGGGTTAGGTTAGGTTATATTACGTTATTGATGTATATAAAGGTCCGACGGAGACGTAGAGGCCAACAAGCCAGGAATGTGGTCAAATATTACCGCCGAGATGTTAGGTTGGCTTAGGTTAGGTTATATTACGTTATTGATGTATATAAAGGTCCCACGGAGACGTTGAGGCCCACTCGCCAGGTATGTTTTCAAATATTACCGGCGAGATGTTAGATTGGGTTAGGTTAGGTTATATTACGTTATTGAAGTATATAAAGGTCCGACGGAGACGTAGAGGCCAACTCGCCAGGAATGTTGTCAAATATTACCGCCGAGATGTTAGTTTGGGTTAGGTTAGGTTATATTACATTATTGATGTATATAAAGGTCCCACGGAGACATAGAGGCCAACAAGCCAGGAATGTGGTCAAATATTACCGCCGAGATGTTAGATTGGGATAGACTAGCTTATATTATGTTATTGATGTATATAAAGGTCCCACGGAGACGTAGAGGCCAACTCGCCAGGAATGTTGTCAAATATTACCGCCGAGATGATAGGTTGGGTTAGGTTAGGTTATAATACGTTATTGATTTATATGAAGGTCAAACGGAGACGTAGAGGCCAACACAGCAGGAATGATGTCAAATATTACCGCCGAGATGTTAGGTTGGGTTAGGTTAGGTCATATTACGTTATTGACGTATATAAATGTCCCACGGAGACGGAGAAGCCAACTCGCCAGGAATGTTGTCAAATATTACCGCCGAGATGCTAGGTTGGGTTAGGTTAGGTTATATTACGTTATTGATGTATATAAATGTCCCACGGAGACGTAGAGGCCAACAAGCCAGGAATGTGGTCAAATATTACCGCCGAGATGTTAGATTGGGTTAGGTTAGGTTATAATAAGTTTCTGATGTATATGAAGGTCAAACGGCGACGTAGAGGCCATTAAGCCAGGAATGTGGTTAAATATTACCGCCGAGATGTTAGGTTGGGTTAGGTTAGGTTATATTACGTTATCAATGCATATAAAGATCCCACGGAGACGTAGAGGCCAACTCGCCAGGTATGTTGTCAAATATTACCGCCGAGATGTTAGGTTGGGTTAGGTTAGGTTATATTACGTTATTGATGTATATAAAGCTCCCACGGAGACGTACAGGCCAACAAGCCAGGAAAGTGGTCAAATATTATCGCCGAGATGTTAGGTTGGGTTAGGTTAGGTTATATTACGTTATTGATGTATATAAAGCTCCCACGGAGACGTAGAGGCCAACAAGCCAGGAATGTGGTCAAATATTATCGCCGAGATGTTAGGTTGGGTTAGGTTAGGTTATATTACGTTATTGATGTATATAAAGGTCCCACGGAAACGTGGAGGCCAACAAGCCAGGAATGTGGTCAAATATTATCGCCGAGATGTTAGGTTGGGTTAGGTTAGGTTATATTACGTTATTGATGTATATAAAGCTCCCACGGAGACGTAGAGGCCAACAAGCCAGGAATGTGGTCAAATATTACCGCCGAGATGTTAGTTTGGGTTAGGTTAGGTTATATTACGTTATTGATGTATATAAAGGTCCCACGGAGACATGGAGGCCAACAAGCCAGGAATGTGGTCAAATATTACCGCCGAGATGTTAGGTTGGGTTAGTTTAGGTTATATTACGTTATTGATGTATATAAAGGTCCCGAGGAGACGTTGAGGCCAACTCGCCAGGTATGTTTTCAAATATTACCGGCGAGATGTTAGATTGAGTTAGGTTAGGTTATATTACGTTATTGAAGTATATAAACGTCCGACGGAGACGTAGAGGCCAACAAGCCAGAAATGTGGTCAAATATTACCGCCGAGATGTTAGATTGGGTTAGGCTAGCTTATATTATGTTATTGATGTATATAAAGGTCCCACGGAGACGTAGAGGCCAACTCGCCAGGAATGTTGACAAATATTACCGCCGAGATGATAGGTTGGGTTAGGTTACGTTATATTACGATATTGATGTATATAAAGGTCAAACGAAGACGTAGAGGCCAACTCGCTAGGAATGATGTCAAATATTACCGCCGAGATGTTAGGTTGGGTTAGGTTAGGTCATATTACGTTATTGATGTATATAAATGTCCCACGGAGACGGAGAAGCCAACTCGCCAGGAATGTTGTCAAATATAACCGCCGAGATGCTAGGTTGGGTTAGGTTAGGTTATATTACGTTATTGATGTATATAAATGTCCCACGGAGACGTAGAGGCCAACAAGCCAGGAATGTGGTCAAATATTACCGCCGAGATGTTAGGTTGGGTTAGGTTAGGTTATATTACGTTATTGATGTATATAAAGGTCCCACGGAGACGTAGAGGCCAAATCGCCAGGTATGTTTTCAAATATTACCGGCGAGATGTTAGATTGAGTTAGGTTAGGTTATATTACGTTATTGAAGTATATAAACGTCCGACTGAGACGTAGAGGCCAACAAGCCAGAAATGTGGTCAAATATTACCGCCGAGATGTTAGATTGGGTTAGGCTAGCTTATATTATGTTATTGATGTATATAAAGGTACCACGGAGACGTAGAGGCCAACTCGCCAGGAATGTTGTCAAATATTACCGCCAAGATGATAGGTTGGGTTAGGTTAGGTTATAATACGTTATTGATTTATATGAAGGTCAAACGGAGACGTAGAGGCCAACTCGCCAGGAATGATGTCAAATATTACCGCCGAGATGTTAGTTTGGGTTAGGTTAGGTTATATTACATTATTGATGTATATAAAGGTCCCACGGAGACATAGAGGCCAACAAGCCAGGAATGTGGTCAAATATTACCGCCGAGATGTTAGGTTGGGTTAGGTTAGGTTATATTACGTTATTGATGTATATAAAGGTCCCACGGAGACGTTGAGGCCAACTCGCCAGGTATGTTTTCAAATATTACCGGCGAGATGTTAGATTGGGGTAGGTTAGGTTATATTACGTTATTGAAGTATATAAAGGTCCGACGGAGACGTAGAGGCCAACAAGCCAGGAATGTGGTCAAATATTACCGCCGAGATGTTAGATTGGGTTAGGCTAGCTTATATTATGTTATTGATGTATATAACGGTCCCACGGAGACGTAGAGGCCAACTCGCCAGGAATGTTGCCAAATATTACCGCCGAGATGTTAGGTTGGGTTAGGTTAGGTTATATTACATTATTGATGTATATAAAGGTCCCACGGAGACATAGAGGCCAACAAGCCAGGAATGTGGTCAACTATTACCGCCGAGATGTTAGATTGGGATAGACTAGCTTATATTATGTTATTGATGTATATAAAGGTCCCACGGAGACGTAGAGGCCAACTCGCCAGGAATGTTGTCAAATATTACCGCCGAAATGATAGGTTGGGTTAGGTTAGGTTATAATACGTTATTGATTTATATGAAGGTCAAACGGAGACGTAGAGGCCAACTCGCCAGGAATGATGTCAAATATTACCGCCGAGATGTTAGGTGGGGTTAGGTTTGGTTATATTACGTTATTGATGTATATAAAGGTCCCACGGAGACGTGGAGGCCAACACGCCAGGTATGTTTTCAAATATTACCGGCGAGAAGTTAGATTGAGTTAGGTTAGGTTATATTACGTTATTGAAGTATATAAACGTCCGACTGAGACGTAGAGGCCAACAAGCCAGAAATGTGGTCAAATATTACCGCCGAGATGTTAGATTGGGTTAGGCTAGCTTATATTATGTTATTGATGTATATAAAGGTCCCACGGAGACGTAGAGGCCAACTCGCCAGGAATGTTGACAAATATTACCGCCGAGATGATAGGTTGGGTTAGGTTACGTTATATTACGTTATTGATGTATATGAAGGTCAAACGGAGACGTAGAGGCCAACTCGCTAGGAATGATGTCAAATATTACCGCCGAGATGTTAGATTGGGTTAGGTTAGGTTATAATAAGTTTCTGATGTATATGAAGGTCAAACGGCGACGTAGAGGCCATTAAGCCAGGAATGTGGTTAAATATTACCGCCGAGATGTTAGGTTGGGTTAGGTTAGGTTATATTACGTTATCAATGCATATAAAGATCCCACGGAGACGTAGAGGCCAACTCGCCAGGTATGTTGTCAAATATTACCGCCGAGATGTTAGGTTGGGTTAGGTTAGGTTATATTACGTTATTGATGTATATAAAGCTCCCACGGAGACGTACAGGCCAACAAGCCAGGAAAGTGGTCAAATATTATCGCCGAGATGTTAGGTTGGGTTAGGTTAGGTTATATTACGTTATTGATGTATATAAAGCTCCCACGGAGACGTAGAGGCCAACAAGCCAGGAATGTGGTCAAATATTATCGCCGAGATGTTAGGTTGGGTTAGGTTAGGTTATATTACGTTATTGATGTATATAAAGGTCCCACGGAAACGTGGAGGCCAACAAGCCAGGAATGTGGTCAAATATTATCGCCGAGATGTTAGGTTGGGTTAGGTTAGGTTATATTACGTTATTGATGTATATAAAGCTCCCACGGAGACGTAGAGGCCAACCAGCCAGGAATGTGGTCAAATATTACCGCCGAGATGTTAGTTTGGGTTAGGTTAGGTTATATTACGTTATTGATGTATATAAAGGTCCCACGGAGACATGGAGGCCAACAAGCCAGGAATGTGGTCAAATATTACCGCCGAGATGTTAGGTTGGGTTAGGTTAGGTTATATTACGTTATTGATGTATATAAAGGTCCCACGGAGACGTTGAGGCCAACTCGCCAGGTATGTTTTCAAATATTACCGGCGAGATGTTAGATTGGGGTAGGTTAGGTTATATTACGTTATTGAAGTATATAAAAGTCCGACGGAGACGTAGAGGCCAACAAGCCAGGAATGTGGTCAAATATTACCGCCGAAATGTTAGATTGGGTTAGGCTGGCTTATATTATGTTATTGATGTATATAAAGGTCCCACGGAGACGTAGAGGCCAACTCGCCAGGTATGTTTTCAAATATTACCGGCGAGATGTTAGATTGACTTAGGTTAGGTTATATTACGTTATTGAAGTATATAAACGTCCGACTGAGACGTAGAGGCCAACAAGCCAGAAATGTGGTCAAATATTACCGCCGAGATGTTAGATTGGGATAGACTAGCTTATATTATGTTATTGATGTATATAAAGGTCCGACGGAGACGTAGAGGCCAACTCGCCAGGAATGTTGTCAAATATTACCGCCGAGATGTTAGTTTGGGTTAGGTTAGGTTATATTACATTATTGATGTATATAAAGGTCCCACGGAGACATAGAGGCCAACAAGCCAGGAATGTGGTCAAATATTACCGCCGAGATGTTAGATTGGGATAGACTAGCTTATATTATGTTATTGATGTATATAAAGGTCCCACGGAGACGTAGATGCCAACTCGCCAGGAATGTTGTCAAATATTACCGCCGAGATGATAGGTTGGGTTAGGTTAGGTTATAATACGTTATTGATTTATATGAAGGTCAAACGGAGACGTAGAGGCCAACTCAGCAGGAATGATGTCAAATATTACCGCCGAGATGTTAGGTTGGGTTAGGTTAGGTCATATTACGTTATTGATGTATATAAAGCTCCCACGGAGACGTAGAGGCCAACAAGCCAGGAATGTGGTCAAATATTATCGCCGAGATGTTAGGTTGGGTTAGGTTAGGTTATATTACGTTATTGATGTATATAAAGGTCCCACGGAGACGTGGAGGCCAACAAGCCAGGAATGTGGTCAAATATTATCGCCGAGATGTTAGGTTGGGTTAGGTTAGGTTATATTACGTTATTGATGTATATAAAGCTCCCACGGAGACGTAGAGGCCAACAAGCCAGGAATGTGGTCAAATATTACCGCCGAGATGTTAGTTTGGGTTAGGTTAGGTTATATTACGTTATTGATGTATATAAAGGTCCCACGGAGACGTAGAGGCCAACTCGCCAGGAATGTTGTCAAATATTACCGCCGAGATGATAGGTTGGGTTAGGTTAGGTTATAATACGTTATTGATGTATATAAAGGTCCCACGGATACGTTGAAGCCCACTCGCCAGGTATGTTTTCAAATATTATCGGCGAGATGTTAGATTGAGTTAGGTTAGGTTATATTACGTTATTGAAGTATATAAACGTCCGACTGAGACGTAGAGGCCAACAAGCCAGAAATGTGGTCAAATATTACCGCCGAGATGTTAGATTGGGTTAGGCTAGCTTATATTATGTTATTGATGTATATAAAGGTCCCACGGAGACGTAGAGGCCAACTCGCCAGGAATGTTGACAAATATTACCGCTGAGATGATAGGTTGGGTTAGGTTACGCTATAATAAGTTATTGATGTATATGAACGTCAAACGGAGACGTAGAAGCCATCAAGCCAGGAATGTGGTTAAATATTACCGCCGAGATGTTAGGTTGGGTTAGGTTAGGTTATATTACGTTATTAATGCATATAAAGATCCCACGGAGACGTAGAGGCCAACTCGCCAGGTATGTTGTCAAATATTACCGCCGAGATGTTAGGTTGGGTTAGGTTAGGTTATATTACGTTATTGATGTATATAAAGGTCCGACGGAGACGTACAGGCCAACAAGCCAGGAATGTGGTCAAATATTATCGCCGAGATGTTAGGTTGGGTTAGGTTAGGTTATATTACGTTATTGATGTATATAAAGGTCCCACGCAGACGTAGAGGCCAACTCGCCAGGAATGTTGTCAAATATTACCGCCGAGATGTTAGATTGGGTTAGGTTAGGTTATATTACGTTATTGATATATATAAAGGTCCGACGGAGACGTAGAGGCCAACAAGCCAGGAATGTGGTCAAATATTACCGCCGAGATGTTAGGTTGGGTTAGGCTAGCTTATATTATGTTATTGATGTATATAAAGGTCCCACGGAGACGTAGAGGCCAACTCGCCAGGAATGTTGACAAATATTACCGCCGAGATGATAGGTTGGGTTAGGTTACGTTATATTACGTTATTGATGTATATAAAGCTCCCACGGAGACGTAGAGGCCAACAAGCCAGGAATGTGGTCAAATATTACCGCCGAGATGTTAGTTTGGGTTAGGTTAGGTTATATTACGTTATTGATGTATATAAAGGTCCCACGGAGACATGGAGGCCAACAAGCCAGGAATGTGGTCAAATATTACCGCCGAGATGTTAGGTTGGGTTAGGTTAGGTTATATTACGTTATTGATGTATATAAAGGTCCCACGGAGACGTTGAGGCCAACTCGCCAGGTATGTTTTCAAATATTACCGGCGAGATGTTAGATTGGGGTAGGTTAGGTTATATTACGTTATTGAAGTATATAAAGGTCCGACGGAGACGTAGAGGCCAACAAGCCAGGAATGTGGTCAAATATTACCGCCGAAATGTTAGATTGGGTTAGGCTGGCTTATATTATGTTATTGATGTATATAAAGGTCCCACGGAGACGTAGAGGCCAACTCGCCAGGTATGTTTTCAAATATTACCGGCGAGATGTTAGATTGACTTAGGTTAGGTTATATTACGTTATTGAAGTATATAAACGT
This sequence comes from Xylocopa violacea, assembly GCA_963969225.1. Classification (NCBI taxonomy): domain Eukaryota; kingdom Metazoa; phylum Arthropoda; class Insecta; order Hymenoptera; family Apidae; genus Xylocopa; species Xylocopa violacea. The sequence goes on along the minus strand of CAXAJV010001080.1, from coordinate 77,219 downwards.
CCGACTGAGACGTAGAGGCCAACAAGCCAGAAATGTGGTCAAATATTACCGCCGAGATGTTAGATTGGGATAGACTAGCTTATATTATGTTATTGATGTATATAAAGGTCCGACGGAGACGTAGAGGCCAACTCGCCAGGAATGTTGTCAAATATTACCGCCGAGATGTTAGTTTGGGTTAGGTTAGGTTATATTACATTATTGATGTATATAAAGGTCCCACGGAGACATAGAGGCCAACAAGCCAGGAATGTGGTCAAATATTACCGCCGAGATGTTAGATTGGGATAGACTAGCTTATATTATGTTATTGATGTATATAAAGGTCCCACGGAGACGTAGATGCCAACTCGCCAGGAATGTTGTCAAATATTACCGCCGAGATGATAGGTTGGGTTAGGTTAGGTTATAATACGTTATTGATTTATATGAAGGTCAAACGGAGACGTAGAGGCCAACTCAGCAGCAATGATGTCAAATATTACCGCCGAGATGTTAGGTTGGGTTAGGTTAGGTCATATTACGTTATTGATGTATATAAAGCTCCCACGGAGACGTAGAGGCCAACAAGCCAGGAATGTGGTCAAATATTATCGCCGAGATGTTAGGTTGGGTTAGGTTAGGTTATATTACGTTATTGATGTATATAAAGGTCCCACGGAGACGTGGAGGCCAACAAGCCAGGAATGTGGTCAAATATTATCGCCGAGATGTTAGGTTGGGTTAGGTTAGGTTATATTACGTTATTGATGTATATAAAGCTCCCACGGAGACGTAGAGGCCAACAAGCCAGGAATGTGGTCAAATATTACCGCCGAGATGTTAGTTTGGGTTAGGTTAGGTTATATTACGTTATTGATGTATATAAAGGTCCCACGGAGACGTAGAGGCCAACTCGCCAGGAATGTTGTCAAATATTACCGCCGAGATGATAGGTTGGGTTAGGTTAGGTTATAATACGTTATTGATGTATATAAAGGTCCCACGGATACGTTGAAGCCCACTCGCCAGGTATGTTTTCAAATATTATCGGCGAGATGTTAGATTGAGTTAGGTTAGGTTATATTACGTTATTGAAGTATATAAACGTCCGACTGAGACGTAGAGGCCAACAAGCCAGAAATGTGGTCAAATATTACCGCCGAGATGTTAGATTGGGTTAGGCTAGCTTATATTATGTTATTGATGTATATAAAGGTCCCACGGAGACGTAGAGGCCAACTCGCCAGGAATGTTGACAAATATTACCGCTGAGATGATAGGTTGGGTTAGGTTACGCTATAATAAGTTATTGATGTATATGAACGTCAAACGGAGACGTAGAAGCCATCAAGCCAGGAATGTGGTTAAATATTACCGCCGAGATGTTAGGTTGGGTTAGGTTAGGTTATATTACGTTATTAATGCATATAAAGATCCCACGGAGACGTAGAGGCCAACTCGCCAGGTATGTTGTCAAATATTACCGCCGAGATGTTAGGTTGGGTTAGGTTAGGTTATATTACGTTATTGATGTATATAAAGGTCCGACGGAGACGTACAGGCCAACAAGCCAGGAATGTGGTCAAATATTATCGCCGAGATGTTAGGTTGGGTTAGGTTAGGTTATATTACGTTATTGATGTATATAAAGGTCCCACGCAGACGTAGAGGCCAACTCGCCAGGAATGTTGTCAAATATTACCGCCGAGATGTTAGATTGGGTTAGGTTAGGTTATATTACGTTATTGATATATATAAAGGTCCGACGGAGACGTAGAGGCCAACAAGCCAGGAATGTGGTCAAATATTACCGCCGAGATGTTAGGTTGGGTTAGGTTAGGTTATATTACGTTATTGATGTATATAAAAGTCCCACGGAGACGTTGAGGCCAACTCGCCAGGTATGTTTTCAAATATTACCGGCGAGATGTTAGATTGGGTTAGGTTAGGTTATATTACGTTATTGAAGTATATAAAGGTCCGACGGAGACGTAGAGGCCAACAAGCCAGGAATGTGGTCAAATATTACCGCCGAAATGTTAGATTGGGTTAGGATAGCTTATATTATGTTATTGATGTATATAAAGGTCCCACGGAGACGTAGAGGCCAACTCGCCAGGAATGTTGTCAAATATTACCGCCGAAATGATATGTTGGGTTAGGTTAGGCTATAATACGTTATTGAATTATATGAAGGTCAAACGGAGACGTAGAGGCCAACTCGCCAGGAATGATGTCAAATATTACCGCCGAGATGTTAGGTGGGGTTAGGTTAGGTTATATTACGTTATTGATGTATATAAAGGTCCCACGGAGACGTGGAGGCCAACTCGCCAGGTATGTTTTCAAATATTACCGGCGAGATGTTAGATTGGGTTAGGTTAGGTTATATTACGTTATTGATGTATATAAAGGTCCGACGGAGACGTAGAGGCAAACAAGCCAGGAATGTGGTCAAATATTACCGCCGAGATGTTAGGTTGGGTTAGGTTAGGTTATATTACGTTATTGATGTATATAAAGGTCCCACGGAGACGTAGAGGCCAACAAGCCAGGAATGTGGTCAAATATTATCGCCGAGATGTTAGGTTGGGTTAGGTTAGGTTATATTACGTTATCAATGCATATAAAGATCCCACGGAGACGTAGAGGCCAACTCGCCAGGTATGTTGTCAAATATTACCGCCGAGATGTTAGGTTGGGTTAGCTTAGGTTATATTACGTTATTGAAGTATATAAAGGTCCGACGGAGACGTAGAGGCCAACAAGCCAGGAATGTGGTCAAATATTACCGCCGAGATGTTAGATTGGGTTAGGCTAGCTTATATTATGTTATTGATGTATATAACGGTTCCACGGAGACGTAGAGGCCAACTCGCCAGGAATGTTGCCAAATATTACCGCCGAGATGTTAGGTTGGGTTAGGTTAGGTTATATTACATTATTGATGTATATAAAGGTCCCACGGAGACATAGAGGCCAACAAGCCAGGAATGTGGTCAACTATTACCGCCGAGATGTTAGATTGGGATAGACTAGCTTATATTATGTTATTGATGTATATAAAGGTCCCACGGAGACGTAGAGGCCAACTCGCCAGGAATGTTGTCAAATATTACCGCCGAAATGATAGGTTGGGTTTGGTTAGGTTATAATACGTTATTGATTTATATGAAGGTCAAACGGAGACGTAGAGGCCAACTCGCCAGGAATGATGTCAAATATTACCGCCGAGATGTTAGGTGGGGTTAGGTTTGGTTATATTACGTTATTGATGTATATAAAGGTCCCACGGAGACGTGGAGGCCAACACGCCAGGTATGTTTTCAAATATTACCGGCGAGATGTTAGATTGGGTTAGGTTAGGTTATATTACGTTATTGATGTATATAAAGGTCCGACGGAGACGTAGAGGCCAACAAGCCAGGAATGTGGTCAAATATTACCGCCGAGATGTTAGGTTGGCTTAGGTTAGGTTATATTACGTTATTGATGTATATAAAGGTCCCACGGAGACGTTGAGGCCCACTCGCCAGGTATGTTTTCAAATATTACCGGCGAGATGTTAGATTGGGTTAGGTTAGGTTATATTACGTTATTGAAGTATATAAAGGTCCGACGGAGACGTAGAGGCCAACTCGCCAGGAATGTTGTCAAATATTACCGCCGAGATGTTAGTTTGGGTTAGGTTAGGTTATATTACATTATTGATGTATATAAAGGTCCCACGGAGACATAGAGGCCAACAAGCCAGGAATGTGGTCAAATATTACCGCCGAGATGTTAGATTGGGATAGACTAGCTTATATTATGTTATTGATGTATATAAAGGTCCCACGGAGACGTAGAGGCCAACTCGCCAGGAATGTTGTCAAATATTACCGCCGAGATGATAGGTTGGGTTAGGTTAGGTTATAATACGTTATTGATTTATATGAAGGTCAAACGGAGACGTAGAGGCCAACACAGCAGGAATGATGTCAAATATTACCGCCGAGATGTTAGGTTGGGTTAGGTTAGGTCATATTACGTTATTGACGTATATAAATGTCCCACGGAGACGGAGAAGCCAACTCGCCAGGAATGTTGTCAAATATTACCGCCGAGATGCTAGGTTGGGTTAGGTTAGGTTATATTACGTTATTGATGTATATAAATGTCCCACGGAGACGTAGAGGCCAACAAGCCAGGAATGTGGTCAAATATTACCGCCGAGATGTTAGGTTGGGTTAGGTTAGGTTATATTACGTTATTGATGTATATAAAGGTCCCACGGAGACGTAGAGGCCAACTCGCCAGGTATGTTTTCAAATATTACCGGCGAGAAGTTAGATTGAGTTAGGTTAGGTTATATTACGTTATTGAAGTATATAAACGTCCGACTGAGACGTAGAGGCCAACAAGCCAGAAATGTGGTCAAATATTACCGCCGAGATGTTAGATTGGGTTAGGCTAGCTTATATTATGTTATTGATGTATATAAAGGTCCCACGGAGACGTAGAGGCCAACTCGCCAGGAATGTTGACAAATATTACCGCCGAGATGATAGGTTGGGTTAGGTTACGTTATATTACGTTATTGATGTATATGAAGGTCAAACGGAGACGTAGAGGCCAACTCGCTAGGAATGATGTCAAATATTACCGCCGAGATGTTAGATTGGGTTAGGTTAGGTTATAATAAGTTTCTGATGTATATGAAGGTCAAACGGCGACGTAGAGGCCATTAAGCCAGGAATGTGGTTAAATATTACCGCCGAGATGTTAGGTTGGGTTAGGTTAGGTTATATTACGTTATCAATGCATATAAAGATCCCACGGAGACGTAGAGGCCAACTCGCCAGGTATGTTGTCAAATATTACCGCCGAGATGTTAGGTTGGGTTAGGTTAGGTTATATTACGTTATTGATGTATATAAAGCTCCCACGGAGACGTAGAGGCCAACAAGCCAGGAATGTGGTCAAATATTATCGCCGAGATGTTAGGTTGGGTTAGGTTAGGTTATATTACGTTATTGATGTATATAAAGCTCCCACGGAGACGTAGAGGCCAACAAGCCAGGAATGTGGTCAAATATTATCGCCGAGATGTTAGGTTGGGTTAGGTTAGGTTATATTACGTTATTGATGTATATAAAGGTCCCACGGAGACGTGGAGGCCAACAAGCCAGGAATGTGGTCAAATATTATCGCCGAGATGTTAGGTTGGGTTAGGTTAGGTTATATTACGTTATTGATGTATATAAAGCTCCCACGGAGACGTAGAGGCCAACAAGCCAGGAATGTGGTCAAATATTACCGCCGAGATGTTAGTTTGGGTTAGGTTAGGTTATATTACGTTATTGATGTATATAAAGGTCCCACGGAGACATGGAGGCCAACAAGCCAGGAATGTGGTCAAATATTACCGCCGAGATGTTAGGTTGGGTTAGGTTAGGTTATATTACGTTATTGATGTATATAAAGGTCCCACGGAGACGTTGAGGCCAACTCGCCAGGTATGTTTTCAAATATTACCGGCGAGATGTTAGATTGGGGTAGGTTAGGTTATATTACGTTATTGAAGTATATAAAGGTCCGACGGAGACGTAGAGGCCAACAAGCCAGGAATGTGGTCAAATATTACCGCCGAAATGTTAGATTGGGTTAGGCTGGCTTATATTATGTTATTGATGTATATAAAGGTCCCACGGAGACGTAGAGGCCAACAAGCCAGGAATGTGGTCAAATATTACCGCCGAGATGTTAGATTGGGATAGACTAGCTTATATTATGTTATTGATGTATATAAAGGTCCCACGGAGACGTAGAGGCCAACTCGCCAGGAATGTTGTCAAATATTAGCGCCGAGATGTTAGGTTCGGTTAGGTTAGGTTATATTACGTTATTGATGTATATAAAGGTCCCACGGAGACGTGGAGGCCAACTCGCCAGGTATGTTTTCAAATATTACCGGCGAGATGTTAGATTGGGTTAGGTTAGGTTATATTACGTTATTGATGTATATAAAGGTCCGACGGAGACGTAGAGGCCAACAAGCCAGGAATGTGGTCAAATATTACCGCCGAGATGTTAGGTTGGGTTAGGTTAGGTTATATTACGTTATAGATGTATATAAAGGTCCCACGGAGACGGAGAAGCCAACTCGCCTGGAATGTTGTCAAATATTACCACCGAGATGTTAGGTTGGGGTAGGTTAGGTTATATTACGTTATTGATGTATATGAAGGTCCCACGGAAACGTAGAGGCCAACTCGACAGGAATGTTGTCAAATGTTACCGCCGAGATGTTAGGTTGGGTTAGGTTAAGTTATATTACGTTAGTGATGTATATAAAGGTCCCACGGAGACGTAGAGGCCAACAAGACAGGAATGTGGTCAAATATTACCGCCGAGATGTTAGATTGGGTTAGGCTAGCTTATATTATATTATTGATGTACATAAAGGTCCCACGGAGACGTAGAGGCCAACTCGCCAGGAATGTTGTCAAATATTACCGCCGAGATTTTAGGTTGGTTTAGGATAGGTTATATTACGTTATTGATGTATATAAAGGTCCCACGGAGACGGAGGAGCCAACTCGCCAGGAATGTTTTCAAATATTACCGCCGAGATGTTAGGTTGGCTTAGGTTAGGTTATATTACGTTATAGATGTATATAAAGGTCCCACGGAGACGGAGAAGCCAACTCGCCTGGAATGTTGTCAAATATTACCACCGAGATGTTAGGTTGGGGTAGGTTAGGCTATATTACGTTATTGATGTATATAAAGGTCCGACGGAGACGTAGAGGCCAACAAGCCAGGAATGTGGTCAAATATTACCGCCGAGATGTTAGGTTGGGTTAGGTTAGGTTATATTACGTGATTGATGTATATAAAGGTCCCACGGAAACGTAGAGGCCAACTCGACAGGAATGTTGTCAAATGTTACCGCCGAGATGTTAGGTTGGGTTAGGTTAAGTTATATTACGTTAGTTATGTATATAAAGATCCCACGGAGACGTAGAGGCCAACAAGCCAGGAATGTGGTCAAATATTACCGCCGAGATGTTAGGTTGGGTTAGGTTAGGTTATATTACGTTATTGATGTATATAAAGGTCCCACGGAGACGTAGAGGCCAACTCGCCAGGTATGTTTTCAAATATTACCGGCGAGATGTTAGATTGAGTTAGGTTAGGTTATATTACGTTATTGAAGTATATAAAGGTCCGACGGAGACGTAGAGGCCAACAAGCCAGGAATGTGGTCAAATATTACCGCCGAGATGTTAGGTTGGGTTAGGTTAGGTTATAATACGTTATTGATTTATATGAAGGTCAAACGGAGACGTAGAGGCCAACTCAGCAGGAATGATGTCAAATATTACCGCCGAGATGTTAGGTTGGGTTAGGTTAGGTCATATTAAGTTATTGATGTATATAAATGTCCCACGGAGACGGAGAAGCCAACTCGCCAGGAATGTTGTCAAATATTACCGCCGAGATGCTAGGTTGGGTTAGGTTAGGTTATATTACGTTATTGATGTATATAAAGGTCCCACGGAGACGTAGAGGCCAACTCGCCAGGTATGTTTTCAAATATTACCGGCGAGATGTTAGATTGAGTTAGGTTAGGTTATATTACGTTATTGAAGTATATAAACGTCCGACGGAGACGTAGAGGCCAACTAGCCAGAAATGTGGTCAAATATTACCGCCGAGATGTTAGATTGGGTTACTCTAGCTTATATTATGTTATTGATGTATATAAAGGTCCCACGGAGACGTAGAGGCCAACTCGCCAGGAATGTTGACAAATATTACCGCCGAGATGATAGGTTGGGTTAGGTTACGTTATATTACGTTATTGATGTATATGAAGGTCAAATGGAGACGTAGAGGCCAACTCGCTAGGAATGATGTCAAATATTACCACCGAGATGTTAGATTGGGTTAGGTTAGGTTATAATAAGTTTTTGATGTATATGAAGGTCAAACGAAGACGTAGAGGCCATTAAGCCAGGAATGTGGTTAAATATTACCGCCGAGATGTTAGGTTGGGTTAGGTTAGGTTATATTACGTTATTGATGTATATAAAGCTCCCACGGAGACGTAGAGGCCAACAAGCCAGGAATGTGGTCAAATATTATCGCCGAGATGTTAGGTTGGGTTAGGTTAGGTTATATTACGTTATTGAAGTATATAAAGGTCCGACGGAGACGTAGAGGCCAACAAGCCAGGAATGTGGTCAAATATTACCGCCGAGATGTTAGGTTGGGTTAGGTTAGGTTATATTACGTTATTGATGCATATAAAGGTCCCACGGAGACGTTGAGGCCAACTCGCCAGGTATGTTGTCAAATATTACCGCCGAGATGTTAGGTTGGGTTAGGTTAGGTTATATTACGTTATTGATGTATATAAAGGTCCGACGCTGACGTAGAGGCCAACAAGCCAGGAATGTGGTCAAATATTACCGCCGAGATGTTACGTTGGGTTCGGTTAGGTTATATTACGTTATTGATGTATATAAAGGTCCCACGCAGACGTTGAGGCCCACTCGCCAGGTATGTTTTCAAATATCACCGGCGAGATGTTAGATTGGGTTAGGTTAGGTTATATTACGTTATTGAAGTATATAAAGGTCCGACGGAGACGTAGAGGCCAACTCGCCAGGAATGTTGTCAAATATTACCGCCGAGATGTTAGTTTGGGTTAGGTTAGGTTATATTACATTATTGATGTATATAAAGGTCCCACGGAGACATAGAGGCCAACAAGCCAGGAATGTGGTCAAATATTACCGCCGAGATGTTAGATTGGGATAGACTAGCTTATATTATGTTATTGATGTATATAAAGGTCCCACGGAGACGTAGAGGCCAACTCGCCAGGAATGTTGTCAAATATTAGCGCCGAGATGTTAGGTTCGGTTAGGTTAGGTTATATTACGTTATTGATGTATATAAAGGTCCCACGGAGACGTGGAGGCCAACTCGCCAGGTATGTTTTCAAATATTACCGGCGAGATGTTAGATTGGGTTAGGTTAGGTTATATTACGTTATTGATGTATATAAAGGTCCGACGGAGACGTAGAGGCCAACAAGCCAGGAATGTGGTCAAATATTACCGCCGAGATGTTAGGTTGGGTTAGGTTAGGTTATATTACGTTATAGATGTATATAAAGGTCCCACGGAGACGGAGAAGCCAACTCGCCTGGAATGTTGTCAAATATTACCACCGAGATGTTAGGTTGGGGTAGGTTAGGTTATATTACGTTATTGATGTATATAAAGGTCCCACGGAAACGTAGAGGCCAACTCGACAGGAATGTTGTCAAATGTTACCGCCGAGATGTTAGGTTGGGTTAGGTTAAGTTATATTACGTTAGTGATGTATATAAAGGTCCCACGGAGACGTAGAGGCCAACAAGACAGGAATGTGGTCAAATATTACCGCCGAGATGTTAGATTGGGTTAGACTAGCTTATATTATATTATTGATGTACATAAAGGTCCCACGGAGACGTAGAGGCCAACTCGCCAGGAATGTTGTCAAATATTACCGCCGAGATTTTAGGTTGGTTTAGGATAGGTTATATTACGTTATTGATGTATATAAAGGTCCCACGGAGACGGAGGAGCCAACTTGCCAGGAATGTTTTCAAATATTACCGCCGAGATGTTAGGTTGGCTTAGGTTAGGTTATATTACGTTATAGATGTATATAAAGGTCCCACGGAGACGGAGAAGCCAACTCGCCTGGAATGTTGTCAAATATTACCACCGAGATGTTAGGTTGGGGTAGGTTAGGCTATATTACGTTATTGATGTATATAAAGGTCCGACGGAGACGTAGAGGCCAACAAGCCAGGAATGTGGTCAAATATTACCGCCGAGATGTTAGGTTGGGTTAGGTTAGGTTATATTACGTGATTGATGTATATAAAGGTCCCACGGAAACGTAGAGGCCAACTCGACAGGAATGTTGTCAAATGTTACCGCCGAGATGTTAGGTTGGGTTAGGTTAAGTTATATTACGTTAGTTATGTATATAAAGGTCCCACGGAGACGTAGAGGCCAACAAGCCAGGAATGTGGTCAAATATTACCGCCGAGATGTTAGGTTGGGTTAGGTTAGGTTATATTACGTTATTGATGTATATAAAGGTCCCACGGAGACGTAGAGGCCAACTCGCCAGGTATGTTTTCAAATATTACCGGCGAGATGTTAGATTGAGTTAGGTTAGGTTATATTACGTTATTGAAGTATATAAACGTCCGACGGAGACGTAGAGGCCAACAAGCCAGGAATGTGGTCAAATATTACCGCCGAGATGTTAGGTTGGGTTAGGTTAGGTTATAATACGTTATTGATTTATATGAAGGTCAAACGGAGACGTAGAGGCCAACTCAGCAGGAATGATGTCAAATATTACCGCCGAGATGTTAGGTTGGGTTAGGTTAGGTCATATTAAGTTATTGATGTATATAAATGTCCCACGGAGACGGAGAAGCCAACTCGCCAGGAATGTTGTCAAATATTACCGCCGAGATGCTAGGTTGGGTTAGGTTAGGTTATATTACGTTATTGATGTATATAAAGGTCCCACGGAGACGTAGAGGCCAACTCGCCAGGTATGTTTTCAAATATTACCGGCGAGATGTTAGATTGAGTTAGGTTAGGTTATATTACGTTATTGAGGTATATAAACGTCCGACGGAGACGTAGAGGCCAACTAGCCAGAAATGTGGTCAAATATTACCGCCGAGATGTTAGATTGGGTTACTCTAGCTTATATTTTGTTATTGATGTATATAAAGGTCCCACGGAGACGTAGAGGCCAACTCGCCAGGAATGTTGACAAATATTACCGCCGAGATGATAGGTTGGGTTAGGTTACGTTATATTACGTTATTGATGTATATGAAGGTCAAATGGAGACGTAGAGGCCAACTCGCTAGGAATGATGTCAAATATTACCGCCGAGATGTTAGATTGGGTTAGGTTAGGTTATAATAAGTTTTTGATGTATATGAAGGTCAAACGAAGACGTAGAGGCCATTAAGCCAGGAATGTGGTTAAATATTACCGCCGAGATGTTAGGTTGGGTTAGGTTAGGTTATATTACGTTATTGATGTATATAAAGCTCCCACGGAGACGTAGAGGCCAACAAGCCAGGAATGTGGTCAAATATTATCGCCGAGATGTTAGGTTGGGTTAGGTTAGGTTATATTACGTTATTGAAGTATATAAAGGTCCGACGGAGACGTAGAGGCCAACAAGCCAGGAATGTGGTCAAATATTACCGCCGAAATGTTAGATTGGGTTAGGCTAGCTTATATTATGTTATTGATGTATATGAAGGTCAAACGGAGACGTAGAGGCCAACTCGCTAGGAATGATGTCAAATATTACCGCCGAGATGTTAGATTGGGTTAGGTTAGGTTATAATAAGTTTTTGAGGTATATGAAGGTCAAACGGAGACGTAGAGGCCATTAAGCCAGGAATGTGGTTAAATATTACCGCCGAGATGTTAGGTTGGGTTAGGTTAGGTTATATTACGTTATTAATGCATATAAAGATCCCACGGAGACGTAGAGGCCAACTCGCCAGGTATGTTGTCAAATATTACCGCCGAGATGTTAGGTTGGGTTAGGTTAGGTTATATTACGTTATTGATGTATATAAAGCTCTCACGGAGACGTAGAGGCCAACAAGCCAGGAATGTGGTCAAATATTATCGCCGAGATGTTAGGTTGGGTTAGGTTAGGTTATATTACGTTATTGATGTATATAAAGGTCCCACGGAGACGTAGAGGCCAACTCGCCAGGAATGTTGTCAAATGTTACCGCCGAGATGTTAGGTTGGGTTAGGTTAAGTTATATTACGTTAGTTATGTATATAAAGGTCCCACGGAGACGTAGAGGCCAACAAGCCAGGAATGTGGTCAAATATTACCGCCGAGATGTTAGGTTGGGTTAGGTTAGGTTATATTACGTTATTGATGTATATAAAGGTCCCACGGAGACGTAGAGGCCAACTCGCCAGGTATGTTTTCAAATATTACCGGCGAGATGTTAGATTGAGTTAGGTTAGGTTATATTACGTTATTGAAGTATATAAACGTCCGACGGAGACGTAGAGGCCAACAAGCCAGGAATGTGGTCAAATATTATCGCCGAGATGTTAGGTTGGGTTAGGTTAGGTTATATTACGTTATTGAAGTATATAAAGGTCCGACGGAGACGTAGAGGCCAACAAGCCAGGAATGTGGTCAAATATTACCGCCGAAATGTTAGATTGGGTTAGGCTAGCTTATATTATGTTATTGATGTATATGAAGGTCAAATGGAGACGTAGAGGCCAACTCGCTAGGAATGATGTCAAATATTACCACCGAGATGTTAGATTGGGTTAGGTTAGGTTATAATAAGTTTTTGATGTATATGAAGGTCAAACGAAGACGTAGAGGCCATTAAGCCAGGAATGTGGTTAAATATTACCGCCGAGATGTTAGGTTGGGTTAGGTTAGGTTATATTACGTTATTGATGTATATAAAGCTCCCACGGAGACGTAGAGGCCAACAAGCCAGGAATGTGGTCAAATATTATCGCCGAGATGTTAGGTTGGGTTAGGTTAGGTTATATTACGTTATTGAAGTATATAAAGGTCCGACGGAGACGTAGAGGCCAACAAGCCAGGAATGTGGTCAAATATTACCGCCGAGATGTTAGGTTGGGTTAGGTTAGGTTATATTACGTTATTGATGCATATAAAGGTCCTACGGAGACGTTGAGGCCAACTCGCCAGGTATGTTTTCAAATATTACCGGCGAGATGTTAGATTGGGGTAGGTTAGGTTATATTACGTTATTGAAGTATATAAAGGTCCGACGGAGACGTAGAGGCCAACAAGCCAGGAATGTGGTCAAATATTACCGCCGAGATGTTAGGTGGGGTTAGGTTAGGTTATATTACGTTATTGATGTATATAAAGGTCCCACGGAGACGTGGAGGCCAACTCGCCAGGTATGTTTTCAAATATTACCGGCGAGATGTTAGATTGGGTTAGGTTAGGTTATATTACGTTATTGATGTATATAAAGGTCCGACGCTGACGTAGAGGCCAACAAGCCAGGAATGTGGTCAAATATTACCGCCGAGATGTTACGTTGGGTTCGGTTAGGTTATATTACGTTATTGATGTATATAAAGGTCCCACGCAGACGTTGAGGCCCACTCGCCAGGTATGTTTTCAAATATCACCGGCGAGATGTTAGATTGGGTTAGGTTAGGTTATATTACGTTATTGAAGTATATAAAGGTCCGACGGAGACGTAGAGGCCAACTCGCCAGGAATGTTGTCAAATATTACCGCCGAGATGTTAGTTTGGGTTAGGTTAGGTTATATTACATTATTGATGTATATAAAGGTCCCACGGAGACATAGAGGCCAACAAGCCAGGAATGTGGTCAAATATTACCGCCGAGATGTTAGATTGGGATAGACTAGCTTATATTATGTTATTGATGTATATAAAGGTCCCACGGAGACGTAGAGGCCAACTCGCCAGGAATGTTGTCAAATATTAGCGCCGAGATGTTAGGTTCGGTTAGGTTAGGTTATATTACGTTATTGATGTATATAAAGGTCCCACGGAGACGTGGAGGCCAACTCGCCAGGTATGTTTTCAAATATTACCGGCGAGATGTTAGATTGGGTTAGGTTAGGTTATATTACGTTATTGATGTATATAAAGGTCCGACGGAGACGTAGAGGCCAACAAGCCAGGAATGTGGTCAAATATTACCGCCGAGATGTTAGGTTGGGTTAGGTTAGGTTATATTACGTTATAGATGTATATAAAGGTCCCACGGAGACGGAGAAGCCAACTCGCCTGGAATGTTGTCAAATATTACCACCGAGATGTTAGGTTGGGGTAGGTTAGGTTATATTACGTTATTGATGTATATAAAGGTCCCACGGAAACGTAGAGGCCAACTCGACAGGAATGTTGTCAAATGTTACCGCCGAGATGTTAGGTTGGGTTAGGTTAAGTTATATTACGTTAGTGATGTATATAAAGGTCCCACGGAGACGTAGAGGCCAACAAGACAGGAATGTGGTCAAATATTACCGCCGAGATGTTAGATTGGGTTAGGCTAGCTTATATTATATTATTGATGTACATAAAGGTCCCACGGAGACGTAGAGGCCAACTCGCCAGGAATGTTGTCAAATATTACCGCCGAGATTTTAGGTTGGTTTAGGATAGGTTATATTACGTTATTGATGTATATAAAGGTCCCACGGAGACGGAGGAGCCAACTTGCCAGGAATGTTTTCAAATATTACCGCCGAGATGTTAGGTTGGCTTAGGTTAGGTTATATTACGTTATAGATGTATATAAAGGTCCCACGGAGACGGAGAAGCCAACTCGCCTGGAATGTTGTCAAATATTACCACCGAGATGTTAGGTTGGGGTAGGTTAGGCTATATTACGTTATTGATGTATATAAAGGTCCGACGGAGACGTAGAGGCCAACAAGCCAGGAATGTGGTCAAATATTACCGCCGAGATGTTAGGTTGGGTTAGGTTAGGTTATATTACGTGATTGATGTATATAAAGGTCCCACGGAAACGTAGAGGCCAACTCGACAGGAATGTTGTCAAATGTTACCGCCGAGATGTTAGGTTGGGTTAGGTTAAGTTATATTACGTTAGTTATGTATATAAAGGTCCCACGGAGACGTAGAGGCCAACAAGCCAGGAATGTGGTCAAATATTACCGCCGAGATGTTAGGTTGGGTTAGGTTAGGTTATATTACGTTATTGATGTATATAAAGGTCCCACGGAGACGTAGAGGCCAACTCGCCAGGTATGTTTTCAAATATTACCGGCGAGATGTTAGATTGAGTTAGGTTAGGTTATATTACGTTATTGAAGTATATAAACGTCCGACGGAGACGTAGAGGCCAACAAGCCAGGAATGTGGTCAAATATTACCGCCGAGATGTTAGGTTGGGTTAGGTTAGGTTATAATACGTTATTGATTTATATGAAGGTCAAACGGAGACGTAGAGGCCAACTCAGCAGGAATGATGTCAAATATTACCGCCGAGATGTTAGGTTGGGTTAGGTTAGGTCATATTAAGTTATTGATGTATATAAATGTCCCACGGAGACGGAGAAGCCAACTCGCCAGGAATGTTGTCAAATATTACCGCCGAGATGCTAGGTTGGGTTAGGTTAGGTTATATTACGTTATTGATGTATATAAAGGTCCCACGGAGACGTAGAGGCCAACTCGCCAGGTATGTTTTCAAATATTACCGGCGAGATGTTAGATTGAGTTAGGTTAGGTTATATTACGTTATTGAGGTATATAAACGTCCGACGGAGACGTAGAGGCCAACTAGCCAGAAATGTGGTCAAATATTACCGCCGAGATGTTAGATTGGGTTACTCTAGCTTATATTTTGTTATTGATGTATATAAAGGTCCCACGGAGACGTAGAGGCCAACTCGCCAGGAATGTTGACAAATATTACCGCCGAGATGTTAGGTTGGGTTAGGTTAAGTTATATTACGTTAGTGATGTATATAAAGGTCCCACGGAGACGTAGAGGCCAACAAGACAGGAATGTGGTCAAATATTACCGCCGAGATGTTAGATTGGGTTAGGCTAGCTTATATTATATTATTGATGTACATAAAGGTCCCACGGAGACGTAGAGGCCAACTCGCCAGGAATGTTGTCAAATATTACCGCCGAGATTTTAGGTTGGTTTAGGATAGGTTATATTACGTTATTGATGTATATAAAGGTCCCACGGAGACGGAGGAGCCAACTTGCCAGGAATGTTTTCAAATATTACCGCCGAGATGTTAGGTTGGCTTAGGTTAGGTTATATTACGTTATAGATGTATATAAAGGTCCCACGGAGACGGAGAAGCCAACTCGCCTGGAATGTTGTCAAATATTACCACCGAGATGTTAGGTTGGGGTAGGTTAGGCTATATTACGTTATTGATGTATATAAAGGTCCGACGGAGACGTAGAGGCCAACAAGCCAGGAATGTGGTCAAATATTACCGCCGAGATGTTAGGTTGGGTTAGGTTAGGTTATATTACGTGATTGATGTATATAAAGGTCCCACGGAAACGTAGAGGCCAACTCGACAGGAATGTTGTCAAATGTTACCGCCGAGATGTTAGGTTGGGTTAGGTTAAGTTATATTACGTTAGTTATGTATATAAAGGTCCCACGGAGACGTAGAGGCCAACAAGCCAGGAATGTGGTCAAATATTACCGCCGAGATGTTAGGTTGGGTTAGGTTAGGTTATATTACGTTATTGATGTATATAAAGGTCCCACGGAGACGTAGAGGCCAACTCGCCAGGTATGTTTTCAAATATTACCGGCGAGATGTTAGATTGAGTTAGGTTAGGTTATATTACGTTATTGAAGTATATAAACGTCCGACGGAGACGTAGAGGCCAACAAGCCAGGAATGTGGTCAAATATTACCGCCGAGATGTTAGGTTGGGTTAGGTTAGGTTATAATACGTTATTGATTTATATGAAGGTCAAACGGAGACGTAGAGGCCAACTCAGCAGGAATGATGTCAAATATTACCGCCGAGATGTTAGGTTGGGTTAGGTTAGGTCATATTAAGTTATTGATGTATATAAATGTCCCACGGAGACGGAGAAGCCAACTCGCCAGGAATGTTGTCAAATATTACCGCCGAGATGCTAGGTTGGGTTAGGTTAGGTTATATTACGTTATTGATGTATATAAAGGTCCCACGGAGACGTAGAGGCCAACTCGCCAGGTATGTTTTCAAATATTACCGGCGAGATGTTAGATTGAGTTAGGTTAGGTTATATTACGTTATTGAGGTATATAAACGTCCGACGGAGACGTAGAGGCCAACTAGCCAGAAATGTGGTCAAATATTACCGCCGAGATGTTAGATTGGGTTACTCTAGCTTATATTTTGTTATTGATGTATATAAAGGTCCCACGGAGACGTAGAGGCCAACTCGCCAGGAATGTTGACAAATATTACCGCCGAGATGATAGGTTGGGTTAGGTTACGTTATATTACGTTATTGATGTATATGAAGGTCAAATGGAGACGTAGAGGCCAACTCGCTAGGAATGATGTCAAATATTACCGCCGAGATGTTAGATTGGGTTAGGTTAGGTTATAATAAGTTTTTGATGTATATGAAGGTCAAACGAAGACGTAGAGGCCATTAAGCCAGGAATGTGGTTAAATATTACCGCCGAGATGTTAGGTTGGGTTAGGTTAGGTTATATTACGTTATTGATGTATATAAAGCTCCCACGGAGACGTAGAGGCCAACAAGCCAGGAATGTGGTCAAATATTATCGCCGAGATGTTAGGTTGGGTTAGGTTAGGTTATATTACGTTATTGAAGTATATAAAGGTCCCACGGAGACGTAGAGGCCAACAAGCCAGGAATGTGGTCAAATATTACCGCCGAAATGTTAGATTGGGTTAGGCTAGCTTATATTATGTTATTGATGTATATGAAGGTCAAACGGAGACGTAGAGGCCAACTCGCTAGGAATGATGTCAAATATTACCGCCGAGATGTTAGATTGGGTTAGGTTAGGTTATAATAAGTTTTTGAGGTATATGAAGGTCAAACGGAGACGTAGAGGCCATTAAGCCAGGAATGTGGTTAAATATTACCGCCGAGATGTTAGGTTGGGTTAGGTTAGGTTATATTACGTTATTAATGCATATAAAGATCCCACGGAGACGTAGAGGCCAACTCGCCAGGTATGTTGTCAAATATTACCGCCGAGATGTTAGGTTGGGTTAGGTTAGGTTATATTACGTTATTGATGTATATAAAGCTCTCACGGAGACGTAGAGGCCAACAAGCCAGGAATGTGGTCAAATATTATCGCCGAGATGTTAGGTTGGGTTAGGTTAGGTTATATTACGTTATTGATGTATATAAAGGTCCCACGGAGACGTAGAGGCCAACTCGCCAGGAATGTTGTCAAATGTTACCGCCGAGATGTTAGGTTGGGTTAGGTTAAGTTATATTACGTTAGTTATGTATATAAAGGTCCCACGGAGACGTAGAGGCCAACAAGCCAGGAATGTGGTCAAATATTACCGCCGAGATGTTAGGTTGGGTTAGGTTAGGTTATATTACGTTATTGATGTATATAAAGGTCCCACGGAGACGTAGAGGCCAACTCGCCAGGTATGTTTTCAAATATTACCGGCGAGATGTTAGATTGAGTTAGGTTAGGTTATATTACGTTATTGAAGTATATAAACGTCCGACGGAGACGTAGAGGCCAACAAGCCAGGAATGTGGTCAAATATTATCGCCGAGATGTTAGGTTGGGTTAGGTTAGGTTATATTACGTTATTGAAGTATATAAAGGTCCGACGGAGACGTAGAGGCCAACAAGCCAGGAATGTGGTCAAATATTACCGCCGAAATGTTAGATTGGGTTAGGCTAGCTTATATTATGTTATTGATGTATATGAAGGTCAAACGGAGACGTAGAGGCCAACTCGCTAGGAATGATGTCAAATATTACCGCCGAGATGTTAGATTGGGTTAGGTTAGGTTATAATAAGTTTTTGAGGTATATGAAGGTCAAACGGAGACGTAGAGGCCATTAAGCCAGGAATGTGGTTAAATATTACCGCCGAGATGTTAGGTTGGGTTAGGTTAGGTTATATTACGTTATTAATGCATATAAAGATCCCACGGAGACGTAGAGGCCAACTCGCCAGGTATGTTGTCAAATATTACCGCCGAGATGTTAGGTTGGGTTAGGTTAGGTTATATTACGTTATTGATGTATATAAAGCTCTCACGGAGACGTAGAGGCCAACAAGCCAGGAATGTGGTCAAATATTATCGCCGAGATGTTAGGTTGGGTTAGGTTAGGTTATATTACGTTATTGATGTATATAAAGGTCCCACGCAGACGTAGAGGCCAACTCGCCAGGAATGTTGTCAAATATTAGCGCCGAGATGTTAGGTTGGGTTAGGTTAGGTTATATTACGTTATTGATGTATATGAAGGCCCCACGGAGACGTAGAGGCCAACAAGCCAGGAATGTGGTTAAATATTACCGCCGAGATGTTAGGTTGGGTTAGGTTAGGTTATATTACGTTATTGATGTATATAAATGTCCCACGGAGACGTAGATGCCAACTCGCCAGGAATGTTTTCAAATATTACCGCCGAGATGTTAGGTTGGCTTAGGTTAGGTTATATTACGTTATAGATGTATATAAAGGTCCCACGGAGACGGAGAAGCCAACTCGCCTGGAATGTTGTCAAATATTACCACCGAGATGTTAGGTTGGGGTAGGTTTAGGTTATATTACGTTATTGATGTATATAAAGCTCCCACGGAGACGTAGAGGCCAACAAGCCAGGAATGTGTTAAAATATTATCGCCGAGATGTTAGATTGGGTTAGGTTAGGTTATATTACGTTATTGATGTATATAAAGTTCCGACGGAGACGTAGAGGCCAACAAGCCAGGAATGTGGTCAAATATTTCCGCCGAGATGTTAGGTTGGGTTCGGTTAGGTTATATTACGTTAGTTATGTATATAAAGGTCCCACGGAGACGTAGAGGCCAACAAGCCAGGAATGTGGTCAAATATTACCGCCGAGATGTTAGGTTGGGTTAGGTTAGGTTATATTACGTTATTGATGTATATAAAGGTCCCACGGAGACGTAGAGGCCAACTCGCCAGGTATGTTTTCAAATATTACCGGCGAGATGTTAGATTGAGTTAGGTTAGGTTATATTACGTTATTGAAGTATATAAACGTCCGACGGAGACGTAGAGGCCAACAAGCCAGGAATGTGGTCAAATATTACCGCCGAGATGTTAGGTTGGGTTAGGTTAGGTTATAATACGTTATTGATTTATATGAAGGTCAAACGGAGACGTAGAGGCCAACTCAGCAGGAATGATGTCAAATATTACCGCCGAGATGTTAGGTTGGGTTAGGTTAGGTCATATTAAGTTATTGATGTATATAAATGTCCCACGGAGACGGAGAAGCCAACTCGCCAGGAATGTTGTCAAATATTACCGCCGAGATGCTAGGTTGGGTTAGGTTAGGTTATATTACGTTATTGATGTATATAAAGGTCCCACGGAGACGTAGAGGCCAACTCGCCAGGTATGTTTTCAAATATTACCGGCGAGATGTTAGATTGAGTTAGGTTAGGTTATATTACGTTATTGAAGTATATAAACGTCCGACGGAGACGTAGAGGCCAACTAGCCAGAAATGTGGTCAAATATTACCGCCGAGATGTTAGATTGGGTTAGGCTAGCTTATATTATGTTATTGATGTATATAAAGGTCCCACGGAGACGTAGAGGCCAACTCGCCAGGAATGTTGACAAATATTACCGCCGAGATGATAGGTTGGGTTAGGTTACGTTATATTACGTTATTGATGTATATGAAGGTCAAACGGAGACGTAGAGGCCAACTCGCTAGGAATGATGTCAAATATTACCGCCGAGATGTTAGATTGGGTTAGGTTAGGTTATAATAAGTTTTTGATGTATATAAAGCTCCCACGGAGACGTAGAGGCCAACAAGCCAGGAATGTGGTCAAATATTATCGCCGAGATGTTAGGTTGGGTTAGGTTAGGTTATATTACGTTATTGAAGTATATAAAGGTCCGACGGAGACGTAGAGGCCAACAAGCCAGGAATGTGGTCAAATATTACCGCCGAAATGTTAGATTGGGTTAGGCTAGCTTATATTATGTTATTGATGTATATGAAGGTCAAACGGAGACGTAGAGGCCAACTCGCTAGGAATGATGTCAAATATTACCGCCGAGATGTTAGATTGGGTTAGGTTAGGTTATAATAAGTTTTTGAGGTATATGAAGGTCAAACGGAGACGTAGAGGCCATTAAGCCAGGAATGTGGTTAAATATTACCGCCGAGATGTTAGGTTGGGTTAGGTTAGGTTATATTACGTTATTAATGCATATAAAGATCCCACGGAGACGTAGAGGCCAACTCGCCAGGTATGTTGTCAAATATTACCGCCGAGATGTTAGGTTGGGTTAGGTTAGGTTATATTACGTTATTGATGTATATAAAGCTCTCACGGAGACGTAGAGGCCAACAAGCCAGGAATGTGGTCAAATATTATCGCCGAGATGTTAGGTTGGGTTAGGTTAGGTTATATTACGTTATTGATGTATATAAAGGTCCCACGCAGACGTAGAGGCCAACTCGCCAGGAATGTTGTCAAATATTAGCGCCGAGATGTTAGGTTGGGTTAGGTTAGGTTATATTACGTTATTGATGTATATGAAGGCCCCACGGAGACGTAGAGGCCAACAAGCCAGGAATGTGGTTAAATATTACCGCCGAGATGTTAGGTTGGGTTAGGTTAGGTTATATTACGTTATTGATGTATATAAATGTCCCACGGAGACGTAGATGCCAACTCGCCAGGAATGTTTTCAAATATTACCGCCGAGATGTTAGGTTGGCTTAGGTTAGGTTATATTACGTTATAGATGTATATAAAGGTCCCACGGAGACGGAGAAGCCAACTCGCCTGGAATGTTGTCAAATATTACCACCGAGATGTTAGGTTGGGGTAGGTTTAGGTTATATTACGTTATTGATGTATATAAAGGTCCGACGGAGACGTAGAGGCCAACAAGCCAGGAATGTGGT
This sequence comes from Xylocopa violacea, assembly GCA_963969225.1. NCBI lineage: Eukaryota > Metazoa > Arthropoda > Insecta > Hymenoptera > Apidae > Xylocopa > Xylocopa violacea. Next base: position 55,487 of record CAXAJV010001080.1, on the reverse strand, counting down.
CAAATATTACCGCCGAGATGTTAGATTGGGTTAAGCTAGCTTATATTATGTTATTGATGTATATAAAGGTCCCACGGAGACGTAGAGGCCAACTCGCCAGGAATGTTGACAAATATTACCGCCGAGATGATAGGTTGGGTTAGGTTACGTTATATTACGATATTGATGTATATGAAGGTCAAACGGAGACGTAGAGGCCAACTCGCTAGGAATGATGTCAAATATTACCGCCGAGATGTTAGATTGGGTTAGGTTAGGTTATAATAAGTTATTGATGTATATGAAGGTCAAACGGAGACGTAGAGGCCATCAAGCCAGGAATGTGGTCAAATATTACCGCCGAGATGTTAGGTGGGGTTAGGTTAGGTTATATTACGTTATTGATGTATATAAAGGTCCCACGGAGACGTGGAGGCCAACTCGCCAGGTATGTTTTCAAATATTACCGGCGAGATGTTAGATTGGGTTAGGTTAGGTTATATTACGTTATTGATGTATATAAAGGTCCGACGGAGACGTAGAGGCCAACAAGCCAGGAATGTGGTCAAATATTTCCCTCGAGATGTTAGGTTGGGTTAGGTTAGGTTATATTACGTTATTAATGCATATAAAGATCCCACGGAGACGTAGAGGCCAACTCGCCAGGTATGTTGTGAAATATTACCGCCGAGATGTTAGGTTGGGTTAGGTTAGGTTATATTACGTTATTGATGTATATAAAGGTCCGACGCTGACGTAGAGGCCAACAAGCCAGGAATGTGGTCAAATATTACCGCCGAGATGTTAGGTTGGGTTCGGTTAGGTTATATTACGTTATTGATGTATATAAAGGTCCCACGCAGACGTTGAGGCCCACTCGCCAGGTATGTTTTCAAATATCACCGGCGAGATGTTAGATTGGGTTAGGTTAGGTTATATTACGTTATTGAAGTATATAAAGGTCCGACGGAGACGTAGAGGCCAACTCGCCAGGAATGTTGTCAAATATTACCGCCGAGATGTTAGTTTGGGTTAGGTTAGGTTATATTACATTATTGATGTATATAAAGGTCCCACGGAGACATAGAGGCCAACAAGCCAGGAATGTGGTCAAATATTACCGCCGAGATGTTAGATTGGGATAGACTAGCTTATATTATGTTATTGATGTATATAAAGGTCCCACGGAGACGTAGAGGCCAACTCGCCAGGAATGTTGTCAAATATTACCGCCGAGATGATAGGTTGGGTTAGGTTAGGTTATAATACGTTATTGATTTATATGAAGGTCAAACGGAGACGTAGAGGCCAACTCAGCAGGAATGATGTCAAATATTACCGCCGAGATGTTAGGTTGGGTTAGGTTAGGTCATATTACGTTATTGATGTATATAAATGTCCCACGGATACGGAGAAGCCAACTCGCCAGGAATGTTGTCAAATATTACCGCCGAGATGTTAGGTTGGGTTAGGTTAGGTTATATTACGTTATTGATGTATATAAAGCTCCCACGGAGACGTAGAGGCCAACAAGCCAGGAATGTGGTCAAATATTATCGCCGAGATGTTAGGTTGGGTTAGGTTAGGTTATATTACGTTATAGATGTATATAAAGGTCCCACGGAGACGGAGAAGCCAACTCGCCTGGAATGTTGTCAAATATTACCACCGAGATGTTAGGTTGGGGTAGGTTAGGTTATATTACGTTATTGATGTATATAAAGGTCCCACGGAAACGTAGAGGCCAACTCGACAGGAATGTTGTCAAATGTTACCGCCGAGATGTTAGGTTGGGTTAGGTTAAGTTATATTACGTTAGTGATGTATATAAAGGTCCCACGGAGACGTAGAGGCCAACAAGACAGGAATGTGGTCAAATATTACCGCCGAGATGTTAGATTGGGTTAGGCTAGCTTATATTATATTATTGATGTACATAAAGGTCCCACGGAGACGTAGAGGCCAACTCGCCAGGAATGTTGTCAAATATTACCGCCGAGATTTTAGGTTGGTTTAGGATAGGTTATATTACGTTATTGATGTATATAAAGGTCCCACGGAGACGGAGGAGCCAACTCGCCAGGAATGTTGTCAAATGTTACCGCCGAGATGATGGGTTAGGTTAGGTTAGGTTATATTTCGTTATTGATGTATATGAAGGTCCCACGGAGACGTAGAGGCCAACTCGCCAGGAATGTTGTCAAATGTTACCGCCGAGATGTTTGGTTGGGTTAGGTTAGGTTATATTTCGTTATTGATGTATATGAAGGTCCCACGGAGACGTAGAGGCCAACTCGCCAGGTATGTTGTCAAATATTACCGCCGAGATGTTTGGTTGGGTTAGGTTAGGTTATATAACGTTATTGATGTATATGAAGGTCCCACGGAGACGTAGAGGCCAACTCGCCAGGAATGTTGTGAAATATTACCGCCGAGATGCTAGGTTGGGGTAGGTTAGGTTATATTACGTTATTGATGTATATAAATGTCCCACGGAGACGTAGAGGCCAACAAGCCAGGAATGTGGTCAAATATTATCGCCGAGATGTTAGGTTGGGTTAGGTTAGGTTATATTACGTTATTGATGTATATGAAGGCCCCACGGAGACGTAGAGGCCAACAAGCCAGGAATGTGGTTAAATATTACCGCCGAGATGTTAGGTTGGGTTAGGTTAGGTTATATTACGTTATTGATGTATATAAATGTCCCACGGAGACGTAGATGCCAACTCGCCAGGAATGTTGTCAAATGTTACCGCCGAGATGCTAGGTTGGGTTAGGTTAGGTTATATTACGTTATTGATGTAAATAAAGGTGCCACGGAGACGTAGAGGCCAACTCGCCTGGAATGTTTTCAAATATTACCGGCGAGATGTTAGATTGAGTTAGGTTAGGTTATATTACGTTATTGAAGTATATAAACGTCCGACGGAGACGTAGAGGCTAACTAGCCAGAAATGTGGTCAAATATTACCGCCGAGATGTTAGATTGGGTTAGGCTAGCTTATATTATGTTATTGATGTATATAAAGGTCCCACGGAGACGTAGAGGCCAACTCGCCAGGAATGTTGACAAATATTACCGCCGAGATGTTAGGTTGGGTTAGGTTAGGTTATATTACGTTATTGATGTATATAAAGGTCCCACGGAGACGTTGAGGCCAACTCGCCAGGTATGTTTTCAAATATTACCGGCGAGATGTTAGAATGGGTTAGGTTAGGTTATATTACGTTATTGATGTATATAAAGGTCCAACGGAGACGTAGAGGCCAACTCGCCAGGAATGTTGTCAAATATTACCGCCGAGATGATAGGTTGGGTTAGGTTAGGTTATAATACGTTATTGATTTATATGAAGGTCAAACGGAGACGTAGAGGCCAACTCAGCAGGAATGATGTCAAATATTACCGCCGAGATGTTAGGTTGGGTTAGGTTGGGTCATATTACGTTATTGATGTATATAAATGTCCCACGGAGACGGAGAAGCCAACTCGCCAGGAATGTTGTCAAATATTACCGCCGAGATGTTAGGTTGGGTTAGGTTAGGTTATATTACGTTATTGATGTATATAAAGCTCCCACGGAGACGTAGAGGCCAACAAGCCAGGAATGTGGTCAAATATTATCGCCGAGATGTTAGGTTGGGTTAGGTTAGGTTATATTACGTTATTGATGTATATAAAGGTCCCACGCAGACGTAGAGGCCAACTCGCCAGGAATGTTGTCAAATATTAGCGCCGAGATGTTAGGTTCGGTTAGGTTAGGTTATATTACGTTATTGATGTATATAAAGGTCCCACGGAGACGTGGAGGCCAACTCGCCAGGTATGTTTTCAAATATTACCGGCGAGATGTTAGATTGGGTTAGGTTAGGTTATATTACGTTATTGATGTATATAAAGGTCCGACGGAGACGTAGAGGCCAACAAGCCAGGAATGTGGTCAAATATTACCGCCGATATGTTAGGTTGGGTTAGGTTAGGTTATATTACGTTATAGATGTATATAAAGGTCCCACGGAGACGGAGAAGCCAACTCGCCTGGAATGTTGTCAAATATTACCACCGAGATGTTAGGTTGGGGTAGGTTAGGTTATATTACGTTATTGATGTATATAAAGGTCCCACGGAAACGTAGAGGCCAACTCGACAGGAATGTTGTCAAATGTTACCGCCGAGATGTTAGGTTGGGTTAGGTTAAGTTATATTACGTTATTGAAGTATATAAACGTCCGACGGAGACGTAGAGGCCAACTAGCCAGAAATGTGGTCAAATATTACCGCCGAGATGTTAGATTGGGTTAGGCTAGCTTATATTATGTTATTGATGTATATAAAGGTCCCACGGAGACGTAGAGGCCAACTCGCCAGGAATGTTGACAAATATTACCGCCGAGATGATAGGTTGGGTTAGGTTACGTTATATTACGTTATTGATGTATATGAAGGTCAAACGGAGACGTAGAGGCCAACTCGCTAGGAATGATGTCAAATATTACCGCCGAGATGTTAGATTGGGTTAGGTTAGGTTATAATAAGTTTTTGATGTATATAAAGCTCCCACGGAGACGTAGAGGCCAACAAGCCAGGAATGTGGTCAAATATTATCGCCGAGATGTTAGGTTGGGTTAGGTTAGGTTATATTACGTTATTGAAGTATATAAAGGTCCGACGGAGACGTAGAGGCCAACAAGCCAGGAATGTGGTCAAATATTACCGCCGAAATGTTAGATTGGGTTAGGCTAGCTTATATTATGTTATTGATGTATATGAAGGTCAAACGGAGACGTAGAGGCCAACTCGCTAGGAATGATGTCAAATATTACCGCCGAGATGTTAGATTGGGTTAGGTTAGGTTATAATAAGTTTTTGAGGTATATGAAGGTCAAACGGAGACGTAGAGGCCATTAAGCCAGGAATGTGGTTAAATATTACCGCCGAGATGTTAGGTTGGGTTAGGTTAGGTTATATTACGTTATTAATGCATATAAAGATCCCACGGAGACGTAGAGGCCAACTCGCCAGGTATGTTGTCAAATATTACCGCCGAGATGTTAGGTTGGGTTAGGTTAGGTTATATTACGTTATTGATGTATATAAAGCTCTCACGGAGACGTAGAGGCCAACAAGCCAGGAATGTGGTCAAATATTATCGCCGAGATGTTAGGTTGGGTTAGGTTAGGTTATATTACGTTATTGATGTATATAAAGGTCCCACGCAGACGTAGAGGCCAACTCGCCAGGAATGTTGTCAAATATTAGCGCCGAGATGTTAGGTTGGGTTAGGTTAGGTTATATTACGTTATTGATGTATATGAAGGCCCCACGGAGACGTAGAGGCCAACAAGCCAGGAATGTGGTTAAATATTACCGCCGAGATGTTAGGTTGGGTTAGGTTAGGTTATATTACGTTATTGATGTATATAAATGTCCCACGGAGACGTAGATGCCAACTCGCCAGGAATGTTTTCAAATATTACCGCCGAGATGTTAGGTTGGCTTAGGTTAGGTTATATTACGTTATAGATGTATATAAAGGTCCCACGGAGACGGAGAAGCCAACTCGCCTGGAATGTTGTCAAATATTACCACCGAGATGTTAGGTTGGGGTAGGTTTAGGTTATATTACGTTATTGATGTATATAAAGGTCCGACGGAGACGTAGAGGCCAACAAGCCAGGAATGTGGTCAAATATTACCGCCGAGATGTTAGATTGGGTTAAGCTAGCTTATATTATGTTATTGATGTATATAAAGGTCCCACGGAGACGTAGAGGCCAACTCGCCAGGAATGTTGACAAATATTACCGCCGAGATGATAGGTTGGGTTAGGTTACGTTATATTACGATATTGATGTATATGAAGGTCAAACGGAGACGTAGAGGCCAACTCGCTAGGAATGATGTCAAATATTACCGCCGAGATGTTAGATTGGGTTAGGTTAGGTTATAATAAGTTATTGATGTATATGAAGGTCAAACGGAGACGTAGAGGCCATCAAGCCAGGAATGTGGTCAAATATTACCGCCGAGATGTTAGGTGGGGTTAGGTTAGGTTATATTACGTTATTGATGTATATAAAGGTCCCACGGAGACGTGGAGGCCAACTCGCCAGGTATGTTTTCAAATATTACCGGCGAGATGTTAGATTGGGTTAGGTTAGGTTATATTACGTTATTGATGTATATAAAGGTCCGACGGAGACGTAGAGGCCAACAAGCCAGGAATGTGGTCAAATATTTCCCTCGAGATGTTAGGTTGGGTTAGGTTAGGTTATATTACGTTATTAATGCATATAAAGATCCCACGGAGACGTAGAGGCCAACTCGCCAGGTATGTTGTGAAATATTACCGCCGAGATGTTAGGTTGGGTTAGGTTAGGTTATATTACGTTATTGATGTATATAAAGGTCCGACGCTGACGTAGAGGCCAACAAGCCAGGAATGTGGTCAAATATTACCGCCGAGATGTTAGGTTGGGTTCGGTTAGGTTATATTACGTTATTGATGTATATAAAGGTCCCACGCAGACGTTGAGGCCCACTCGCCAGGTATGTTTTCAAATATCACCGGCGAGATGTTAGATTGGGTTAGGTTAGGTTATATTACGTTATTGAAGTATATAAAGGTCCGACGGAGACGTAGAGGCCAACTCGCCAGGAATGTTGTCAAATATTACCGCCGAGATGTTAGTTTGGGTTAGGTTAGGTTATATTACATTATTGATGTATATAAAGGTCCCACGGAGACATAGAGGCCAACAAGCCAGGAATGTGGTCAAATATTACCGCCGAGATGTTAGATTGGGATAGACTAGCTTATATTATGTTATTGATGTATATAAAGGTCCCACGGAGACGTAGAGGCCAACTCGCCAGGAATGTTGTCAAATATTACCGCCGAGATGATAGGTTGGGTTAGGTTAGGTTATAATACGTTATTGATTTATATGAAGGTCAAACGGAGACGTAGAGGCCAACTCAGCAGGAATGATGTCAAATATTACCGCCGAGATGTTAGGTTGGGTTAGGTTAGGTCATATTACGTTATTGATGTATATAAATGTCCCACGGATACGGAGAAGCCAACTCGCCAGGAATGTTGTCAAATATTACCGCCGAGATGTTAGGTTGGGTTAGGTTAGGTTATATTACGTTATTGATGTATATAAAGCTCCCACGGAGACGTAGAGGCCAACAAGCCAGGAATGTGGTCAAATATTATCGCCGAGATGTTAGGTTGGGTTAGGTTAGGTTATATTACGTTATAGATGTATATAAAGGTCCCACGGAGACGGAGAAGCCAACTCGCCTGGAATGTTGTCAAATATTACCACCGAGATGTTAGGTTGGGGTAGGTTAGGTTATATTACGTTATTGATGTATATAAAGGTCCCACGGAAACGTAGAGGCCAACTCGACAGGAATGTTGTCAAATGTTACCGCCGAGATGTTAGGTTGGGTTAGGTTAAGTTATATTACGTTAGTGATGTATATAAAGGTCCCACGGAGACGTAGAGGCCAACAAGACAGGAATGTGGTCAAATATTACCGCCGAGATGTTAGATTGGGTTAGGCTAGCTTATATTATATTATTGATGTACATAAAGGTCCCACGGAGACGTAGAGGCCAACTCGCCAGGAATGTTGTCAAATATTACCGCCGAGATTTTAGGTTGGTTTAGGATAGGTTATATTACGTTATTGATGTATATAAAGGTCCCACGGAGACGGAGGAGCCAACTCGCCAGGAATGTTGTCAAATGTTACCGCCGAGATGATGGGTTAGGTTAGGTTAGGTTATATTTCGTTATTGATGTATATGAAGGTCCCACGGAGACGTAGAGGCCAACTCGCCAGGAATGTTGTCAAATGTTACCGCCGAGATGTTTGGTTGGGTTAGGTTAGGTTATATTTCGTTATTGATGTATATGAAGGTCCCACGGAGACGTAGAGGCCAACTCGCCAGGTATGTTGTCAAATATTACCGCCGAGATGTTTGGTTGGGTTAGGTTAGGTTATATAACGTTATTGATGTATATGAAGGTCCCACGGAGACGTAGAGGCCAACTCGCCAGGAATGTTGTGAAATATTACCGCCGAGATGCTAGGTTGGGGTAGGTTAGGTTATATTACGTTATTGATGTATATAAATGTCCCACGGAGACGTAGAGGCCAACAAGCCAGGAATGTGGTCAAATATTATCGCCGAGATGTTAGGTTGGGTTAGGTTAGGTTATATTACGTTATTGATGTATATGAAGGCCCCACGGAGACGTAGAGGCCAACAAGCCAGGAATGTGGTTAAATATTACCGCCGAGATGTTAGGTTGGGTTAGGTTAGGTTATATTACGTTATTGATGTATATAAATGTCCCACGGAGACGTAGATGCCAACTCGCCAGGAATGTTGTCAAATGTTACCGCCGAGATGCTAGGTTGGGTTAGGTTAGGTTATATTACGTTATTGATGTAAATAAAGGTGCCACGGAGACGTAGAGGCCAACTCGCCTGGAATGTTTTCAAATATTACCGGCGAGATGTTAGATTGAGTTAGGTTAGGTTATATTACGTTATTGAAGTATATAAACGTCCGACGGAGACGTAGAGGCTAACTAGCCAGAAATGTGGTCAAATATTACCGCCGAGATGTTAGATTGGGTTAGGCTAGCTTATATTATGTTATTGATGTATATAAAGGTCCCACGGAGACGTAGAGGCCAACTCGCCAGGAATGTTGACAAATATTACCGCCGAGATGTTAGGTTGGGTTAGGTTAGGTTATATTACGTTATTGATGTATATAAAGGTCCCACGGAGACGTTGAGGCCAACTCGCCAGGTATGTTTTCAAATATTACCGGCGAGATGTTAGAATGGGTTAGGTTAGGTTATATTACGTTATTGATGTATATAAAGGTCCAACGGAGACGTAGAGGCCAACTCGCCAGGAATGTTGTCAAATATTACCGCCGAGATGATAGGTTGGGTTAGGTTAGGTTATAATACGTTATTGATTTATATGAAGGTCAAACGGAGACGTAGAGGCCAACTCAGCAGGAATGATGTCAAATATTACCGCCGAGATGTTAGGTTGGGTTAGGTTAGGTCATATTACGTTATTGATGTATATAAATGTCCCACGGAGACGGAGAAGCCAACTCGCCAGGAATGTTGTCAAATATTACCGCCGAGATGTTAGGTTGGGTTAGGTTAGGTTATATTACGTTATTGATGTATATAAAGCTCCCACGGAGACGTAGAGGCCAACAAGCCAGGAATGTGGTCAAATATTATCGCCGAGATGTTAGGTTGGGTTAGGTTAGGTTATATTACGTTATTGATGTATATAAAGGTCCCACGCAGACGTAGAGGCCAACTCGCCAGGAATGTTGTCAAATATTAGCGCCGAGATGTTAGGTTCGGTTAGGTTAGGTTATATTACGTTATTGATGTATATAAAGGTCCCACGGAGACGTGGAGGCCAACTCGCCAGGTATGTTTTCAAATATTACCGGCGAGATGTTAGATTGGGTTAGGTTAGGTTATATTACGTTATTGATGTATATAAAGGTCCGACGGAGACGTAGAGGCCAACAAGCCAGGAATGTGGTCAAATATTACCGCCGATATGTTAGGTTGGGTTAGGTTAGGTTATATTACGTTATAGATGTATATAAAGGTCCCACGGAGACGGAGAAGCCAACTCGCCTGGAATGTTGTCAAATATTACCACCGAGATGTTAGGTTGGGGTAGGTTAGGTTATATTACGTTATTGATGTATATAAAGGTCCCACGGAAACGTAGAGGCCAACTCGACAGGAATGTTGTCAAATGTTACCGCCGAGATGTTAGGTTGGGTTAGGTTAAGTTATATTACGTTAGTGATGTATATAAAGGTCCCATGGAGACGTAGAGGCCAACAAGACAGGAATGTGGTCAAATATTACCGCCGAGATGTTAGATTGGGTTAGGTTAGGTTATATTACGTTATTGATGTATATGAAGGCCCCACGGAGACGTAGAGGCCAACAAGCCAGGAATGTGGTTAAATATTACCGCCGAGGTGTTAGGTTGGGTTAGGTTAGGTTATATTACGTTATTGATGTATATAAAGGTCCCACGGAGACGTGGAGGCCAACTCGCCAGGTATGTTTTCAAATATTACCGGCGAGATGTTAGATTGGGTTAGGTTAGGTTATATTACGTTATTGATGTATATAAAGGTCCGACGGAGACGTAGAGGCCAACAAGCCAGGAATGTGGTCAAATATTACCGCCGATATGTTAGGTTGGGTTAGGTTAGGTTATATTACGTTATAGATGTATATAAAGGTCCCACGGAGACGGAGAAGCCAACTCGCCTGGAATGTTGTCAAATATTACCACCGAGATGTTAGGTTGGGGTAGGTTAGGTTATATTACGTTATTGATGTATATAAAGGTCCCACGGAAACGTAGAGGCCAACTCGACAGGAATGTTGTCAAATGTTACCGCCGAGATGTTAGGTTGGGTTAGGTTAAGTTATATTACGTTAGTGATGTATATAAAGGTCCCATGGAGACGTAGAGGCCAACAAGACAGGAATGTGGTCAAATATTACCGCCGAGATGTTAGATTGGGTTAGGTTAGGTTATATTACGTTATTGATGTATATGAAGGCCCCACGGAGACGTAGAGGCCAACAAGCCAGGAATGTGGTTAAATATTACCGCCGAGGTGTTAGGTTGGGTTAGGTTAGGTTATATTACGTTATTGATGTATATAAATGTCCCACGGAGACGTAGATGCCAACTCGCCAGGAATGTTGTCAAATATTACCGCCGAGATGCTAGATTGGGTTAGGTTAGGTTATATTACGTTATTGATGTATATAAAGGTCCCACGGAGACGTAGAGGCCTACTCGCCTGGAATGTTTTCAAATATTACCGGCGAGATGTTAGATTGAGTTAGGTTAGGTTATATTACGTTATTGAAGTATATAAACGTCCGACGGAGACGTAGAGGCCAACTAGCCAGAAATGTGGTCAAATATTACCGCCGAGATGTTAGATTGGGTTAGGCTAGCTTATATTATGTTATTGATGTATATAAAGGTCCCACGGAGACGTAGAGGCCAACTCGCCAGGAATGTTGACAAATATTACCGCCGAGATGATAGGTTGGGTTAGGTTACGTTATATTACGTTATTGATGTATATGAAGGTCAAACGGAGACGTAGAGGCCAACTCGCTAGGAATGATGTCAAATATTACCGCCGAGATGTTAGATTGGGTTTGGTTAGGTTATAATAAGTTTTTGATGTATATGAAGGTCAAACGGAGACGTAGAGGCCATTAAGCCAGGAATATGGTTAAATATTACCGCCGAGATGTTAGGTTGGGTTAGGTTAGGTTATATTACGTTATTGATGTATATAAAGCTCCCACGGAGACGTAGAGGCCAACAAGCCAGGAATGTGTTAAAATATTATCGCCGAGATGTTAGATTGGGTTAGGTTAGGTTATATTACGTTATTGATGTATATAAAGTTCCGACGGAGACGTAGAGGCCAACAAGCCAGGAATGTGGTCAAATATTTCCGCCGAGATGTTAGGTTGGGTTCGGTTAGGTTATATTACGTTATTGATGTATATAAAGGTCCGACGGAGACGTAGAGGCCAACAAGCCAGGAATGTGGTCAAATATTACCGCCGAGATGTTAGGTTGGGTTAGGTTAGGTTATATTACGTTATAGATGTATATAAAGGTCCCACGGAGACGGAGAAGCCAACTCGCCTGGAATGTTGTCAAATATTACCACCGAGATGTTAGGTTGGGGTAGGTTAGGTTATATTACGTTATTGATGTATATAAAGGTCCCACGGAAACGTAGAGGCCAACTCGACAGGAATGTTGTCAAATGTTACCGCCGAGATGTTAGGTTGGGTTAGGTTAAGTTATATTACGTTAGTGATGTATATAAAGGTCCCACGGAGACGTAGAGGCCAACAAGACAGGAATGTGGTCAAATATTACCGCCGAGATGTTAGATTGGGTTAGGCTAGCTTATATTATATTATTGATGTACATAAAGGTCCCACGGAGACGTAGAGGCCAACTCGCCAGGAATGTTGTCAAATATTACCGCCGAGATTTTAGGTTGGTTTAGGATAGGTTATATTACGTTATTGATGTATATAAAGGACCCACGGAGACGGAGGAGCCAACTCGCCAGGAATGTTGTCAAATGTTACCGCCGAGATGATGGGTTAGGTTAGGTTAGGTTATATTTCGTTATTGATGTATATGAAGGTCCCACGGAGACGTAGAGGCCAACTCGCCAGGAATGTTGTCAAATGTTACCGCCGAGATGTTTGGTTGGGTTAGGTTAGGTTATATTTCGTTATTGATGTATATGAAGGTCCCACGGAGACGTAGAGGCCAACTCGCCAGGTATGTTGTCAAATATTACCGCCGAGATGTTTGGTTGGGTTAGGTTAGGTTATATAACGTTATTGATGTATATGAAGGTCCCACGGAGACGTAGAGGCCAACTCGCCAGGAATGTTGTCAAATATTACCGCCGAGATGCTAGGTTGGGGTAGGTTAGGTTATATTACGTTATTGATGTATATAAATGTCCCACGGAGACGTAGAGGCCAACAAGCCAGGAATGTGGTCAAATATTATCGCCGAGATGTTAGGTTGGGTTAGGTTAGGTTATATTACGTTATTGATGTATATGAAGGCCCCACGGAGACGTAGAGGCCAACAAGCCAGGAATGTGGTTAAATATTACCGCCGAGATGTTAGGTTGGGTTAGGTTAGGTTATATTACGTTATTGATGTATATAAATGTCCCACGGAGACGTAGATGCCAACTCGCCAGGAATGTTGTCAAATATTACCGCCGAGATGCTAGGTTGGGTTAGGTTAGGTTATATTACGTTATTGATGTATATAAAGGTCCCACGGAGACGTAGAGGCCAACTCGCCTGGAATGTTTTCAAATATTACCGGCGAGATGTTAGATTGAGTTAGGTTAGGTTATATTACGTTATTGATGTATATAAAGGTCCGACGGAGACGTAGAGGCCAACAAGCCAGGAATGTGGTCAAATATTACCGCCGAGATGTTAGGTTGGGTTAGGTTAGGTTATATTACGTTATTGATGTATATGAAGGTCAAACGGAGACGTAGAGGCCAACTCGCTAGGAATGATGTCAAATATTACCGCCGAGATGTTAGATTGGGTTAGGTTAGGTTATAATAAGTTTTTGATGTATATGAAGGTCAAACGGAGACGTAGAGGCCATTAAGCCAGGAATATGGTTAAATATTACCGCCGAGATGTTAGGTTGGGTTAGGTTAGGGTATATTACGTTATTGATGTATATAAAGGTCCCACGGAGACGGAGAAGCCAACTCGCCAGGAATGTTGTCAAATATTACCGCCGAGATGTTAGGTTGGGTTAGGTTAGGTTATATTACGTTATTGATGTATATAAAGGTCCCACGGAGACGAAGATGCCAACTCGCCAGGTATGTTTTCAAATATTACCGCCGAGATGTTAGGTTGGGTTAGGTTAGGTTATATTACGTTATTGATGTATATAAAGGTCCCACGCAGACGTAGCGGCCAACTCGCCTGGAATGTTGTCAAATATTACCACCGAGATGTTAGGTTGGGGTAGGTTAGGTTATATTACGTTATTGATGTATATAAAGGTCCCACGGAAACGTAGAGGCCAACTCGACAGGAATGTTGTCAAATGTTACCGCCGAGATGTTAGGTTGGGTTAGGTTAAGTTATATTACGTTAGTGATGTATATAAAGGTCCCACGGAGACGTAGAGGCCAACAAGACAGGAATGTGGTCAAATATTACCGCCGAGATGTTAGATTGGGTTAGGCTAGCTTATATTATATTATTGATGTACATAAAGGTCCCACGGAGACGTAGAGGCCAACTCGCCAGGAATGTTGTCAAATATTACCGCCGAGATTTTAGGTTGGTTTAGGATAGGTTATATTACGTTATTGATGTATATAAAGGTCCCACGGAGACGGAGGAGCCAACTCGCCAGGAATGTTGTCAAATGTTACCGCCGAGATGATGGGTTAGGTTAGGTTAGGTTATATTTCGTTATTGATGTATATGAAGGTCCCACGGAGACGTAGAGGCCAACTCGCCAGGAATGTTGTCAAATGTTACCGCCGAGATGTTTGGTTGGGTTAGGTTAGGTTATATTTCGTTATTGATGTATATGAAGGTCCCACGGAGACGTAGAGGCCAACTCGCCAGGTATGTTGTCAAATATTACCGCCGAGATGTTTGGTTGGGTTAGGTTAGGTTATATAACGTTATTGATGTATATGAAGGTCCCACGGAGACGTAGAGGCCAACTCGCCAGGAATGTTGTCAAATATTACCGCCGAGATGCTAGGTTGGGGTAGGTTAGGTTATATTACGTTATTGATGTATATAAATGTCCCACGGAGACGTAGAGGCCAACAAGCCAGGAATGTGGTCAAATATTATCGCCGAGATGTTAGGTTGGGTTAGGTTAGGTTATATTACGTTATTGATGTATATGAAGGCCCCACGGAGACGTAGAGGCCAACAAGCCAGGAATGTGGTTAAATATTACCGCCGAGATGTTAGGTTGGGTTAGGTTAGGTTATATTACGTTATTGATGTATATAAATGTCCCACGGAGACGTAGATGCCAACTCGCCAGGAATGTTGTCAAATATTACCGCCGAGGTGCTAGGTTTGGTTAGGGTAGGTTATATTACGTTATTGATGTATATAAAGGTCCCACGGAGACGTAGAGGCCAACTCGCCTGGAATGTTTTCAAATATTACCGGCGAGATGTTAGATTGAGTTAGGTTAGGTTATATTACGTTATTGAAGTATATAAAGGTCCGACGGAGACGTAGAGGCCAACAAGCCAGGAATGTGGTCAAATATTACCGCCGAGATGTTAGGTTGGGTTAGGTTAGGTTATATTACGTTATTGATGTATATGAAGGTCAAACGGAGACGTAGAGGCCAACTCGCTAGGAATGATGTCAAATATTACCGCCGAGATGTTAGATTGGGTTAGGTTAGGTTATAATAAGTTTTTGATGTATATGAAGGTCAAACGGAGACGTAGAGGCCATTAAGCCAGGAATATGGTTAAATATTACCGCCGAGATGTTAGGTTGGGTTAGGTTAGGGTATATTACGTTATTGATGTATATAAAGGTCCCACGGAGACGGAGAAGCCAACTCGCCAGGAATGTTGTCAAATATTACCGCCGAGATGTTAGGTTGGGTTAGGTTAGGTTATATTACGTTATTGATGTATATAAAGGTCCCACGGAGACGAAGATGCCAACTCGCCAGGTATGTTTTCAAATATTACCGCCGAGATGTTAGGTTGGGTTAGGTTAGGTTATATTACGTTATTGATGTATATAAACGTCCCACGCAGACGTAGAGGCCAACTCGCCTGGAATGTTGTCAAATATTACCACCGAGATGTTAGGTTGGGGTAGGTTAGGTTATATTACGTTATTGATGTATATAAAGGTCCCACGGAAACGTAGAGGCCAACTCGACAGGAATGTTGTCAAATGTTACCGCCGAGATGATGGGTTAGGTTAGGTTAGGTTATATTTCGTTATTGATGTATATGAAGGTCCCACGGAGACGTAGAGGCCAACTCGCCAGGAATGTTGTCAAATGTTACCGCCGAGATGTTTGGTTGGGTTAGGTTAGGTTATATTTCGTTATTGATGTATATAAATGTCCCACGGAGACGTAGAGGCCAACTCGCCAGGAATGTTGTCAAATATTACCGCCGAGATTTTAGGTTGGTTTAGGATAGGTTATATTACGTTATTGATGTATATAAAGGTCCCACGGAGACGTAGAGGCCAACTCGCCAGGTGTGTTGTCAAATATTACCGCCGAGATGTTTGGTTGGGTTAGGTTAGGTTATATAACGTTATTGATGTATATGAAGGTCCCACGGAGACGTAGAGGCCAACTCGCCAGGAATGTTGTCAAATATTACCGCCGAGATGCTAGGTTGGGGTAGGTTAGGTTATATTACGTTATTGATGTATATAAAGGTCCCACGGAGACGTAGAGGCCAACTCGCCTGGAATGTTTTCAAATATTACCGGCGAGATGTTAGATTGAGTTAGGTTAGGTTATATTACGTTATTGAAGTATATAAACGTCCGACGGAGACGTAGAGGCCAACTAGCCAGAAATGTGGTCAAATATTACCGCCGAGATGTTAGATTGGGTTAGGCTAGCTTATATTATGTTATTGATGTATATAAAGGTCCCACGGAGACGTAGAGGCCAACTCGCCAGGAATGTTGACAAATATTACCGCCGAGATGATAGGTTGGGTTAGGTTACGTTATATTACGTTATTGATGTATATGAAGGTCAAACGGAGACGTAGAGGCCAACTCGCTAGGAATGATGTCAAATATTACCGCCGAGATGTTAGATTGGGTTTGGTTAGGTTATAATAAGTTTTTGATGTATATGAAGGTCAAACGGAGACGTAGAGGCCATTAAGCCAGGAATATGGTTAAATATTACCGCCGAGATGTTAGGTTGGGTTAGGTTAGGTTATATTACGTTATTGATGTATATAAAGCTCCCACGGAGACGTAGAGGCCAACAAGCCAGGAATGTGTTAAAATATTATCGCCGAGATGTTAGATTGGGTTAGGTTAGGTTATATTACGTTATTGATGTATATAAAGTTCCGACGGAGACGTAGAGGCCAACAAGCCAGGAATGTGGTCAAATATTTCCGCCGAGATGTTAGGTTGGGTTCGGTTAGGTTATATTACGTTATTGATGTATATAAAGGTCCGACGGAGACGTAGAGGCCAACAAGCCAGGAATGTGGTCAAATATTACCGCCGAGATGTTAGGTTGGGTTAGGTTAGGTTATATTACGTTATAGATGTATATAAAGGTCCCACGGAGACGGAGAAGCCAACTCGCCTGGAATGTTGTCAAATATTACCACCGAGATGTTAGGTTGGGGTAGGTTAGGTTATATTACGTTATTGATGTATATAAAGGTCCCACGGAAACGTAGAGGCCAACTCGACAGGAATGTTGTCAAATGTTACCGCCGAGATGTTAGGTTGGGTTAGGTTAAGTTATATTACGTTAGTGATGTATATAAAGGTCCCACGGAGACGTAGAGGCCAACAAGACAGGAATGTGGTCAAATATTACCGCCGAGATGTTAGATTGGGTTAGGCTAGCTTATATTATATTATTGATGTACATAAAGGTCCCACGGAGACGTAGAGGTCAACTCGCCAGGAATGTTGTCAAATATTACCGCCGAGATTTTAGGTTGGTTTAGGATAGGTTATATTACGTTATTGATGTATATAAAGGTCCCACGGAGACGGAGGAGCCAACTCGCCAGGAATGTTGTCAAATGTTACCGCCGAGATGATGGGTTAGGTTAGGTTAGGTTATATTTCGTTATTGATGTATATGAAGGTCCCACGGAGACGTAGAGGCCAACTCGCCAGGAATGTTGTCAAATGTTACCGCCGAGATGTTTGGTTGGGTTAGGTTAGGTTATATTTCGTTATTGATGTATATGAAGGTCCCACGGAGACGTAGAGGCCAACTCGCCAGGTATGTTGTCAAATATTACCGCCGAGATGTTTGGTTGGGTTAGGTTAGGTTATATAACGTTATTGATGTATATGAAGGTCCCACGGAGACGTAGAGGCCAACTCGCCAGGAATGTTGTCAAATATTACCGCCGAGATGCTAGGTTGGGGTAGGTTAGGTTATATTACGTTATTGATGTATATAAATGTCCCACGGAGACGTAGAGGCCAACAAGCCAGGAATGTGGTCAAATATTATCGCCGAGATGTTAGGTTGGGTTAGGTTAGGTTATATTACGTTATTGATGTATATGAAGGCCCCACGGAGACGTAGAGGCCAACAAGCCAGGAATGTGGTTAAATATTACCGCCGAGATGTTAGGTTGGGTTAGGTTAGGTTATATTACGTTATTGATGTATATAAATGTCCCACGGAGACGTAGATGCCAACTCGCCAGGAATGTTGTCAAATATTACCGCCGAGATGCTAGGTTGGGTTAGGTTAGGTTATATTACGTTATTGATGTATATAAAGGTCCCACGGAGACGTAGAGGCCAACTCGCCTGGAATGTTTTCAAATATTACCGGCGAGATGTTAGATTGAGTTAGGTTAGGTTATATTACGTTATTGAAGTATATAAAGGTCCGACGGAGACGTAGAGGCCAACAAGCCAGGAATGTGGTCAAATATTACCGCCGAGATGTTAGGTTGGGTTAGGTTAGGTTATATTACGTTATTGATGTATATGAAGGTCAAACGGAGACGTAGAGGCCAACTCGCTAGGAATAATGTCAAATATTACCGCCGAGATGTTAGATTGGGTTAGGTTAGGTTATAATAAGTTTTTGATGTATATGAAGGTCAAACGGAGACGTAGAGGCCATTAAGCCAGGAATATGGTTAAATATTACCGCCGAGATGTTAGGTTGGGTTAGGTTAGGGTATATTACGTTATTGATGTATATAAAGGTCCCACGGAGACGGAGAAGCCAACTCGCCAGGAATGTTGTCAAATATTACCGCCGAGATGTTAGGTTGGGTTAGGTTAGGTTATATTACGTTATTGATGTATATAAAGGTCCCACGCAGACGTAGAGGCCAACTCGCCTGGAATGTTGTCAAATATTACCACCGAGATGTTAGGTTGGGGTAGGTTAGGTTATATTACGTTATTGATGTATATAAAGGTCCCACGGAAACGTAGAGGCCAACTCGACAGGAATGTTGTCAAATGTTACCGCCGAGATGTTAGGTTGGGTTAGGTTAAGTTATATTACGTTAGTGATGTATATAAAGGTCCCACGGAGACGTAGAGGCCAACAAGACAGGAATGTGGTCAAATATTACCGCCGAGATGTTAGATTGGGTTAGGCTAGCTTATATTATATTATTGATGTACATAAAGGTCCCACGGAGACGTAGAGGCCAACTCGCCAGGAATGTTGTCAAATATTACCGCCGAGATTTTAGGTTGGTTTAGGATAGGTTATATTACGTTATTGATGTATATAAAGGTCCCACGGAGACGGAGGAGCCAACTCGCCAGGAATGTTGTCAAATGTTACCGCCGAGATGATGGGTTAGGTTAGGTTAGGTTATATTTCGTTATTGATGTATATGAAGGTCCCACGGAGACGTAGAGGCCAACTCGCCAGGAATGTTGTCAAATGTTACCGCCGAGATGTTTGGTTGGGTTAGGTTAGGTTATATTTCGTTATTGATGTATATGAAGGTCCCACGGAGACGTAGAGGCCAACTCGCCAGGTATGTTGTCAAATATTACCGCCGAGATGTTTGGTTGGGTTAGGTTAGGTTATATAACGTTATTGATGTATATGAAGGTCCCACGGAGACGTAGAGGCCAACTCGCCAGGAATGTTGTCAAATATTACCGCCGAGATGCTAGGTTGGGGTAGGTTAGGTTATATTACGTTATTGATGTATATAAATGTCCCACGGAGACGTAGAGGCCAACAAGCCAGGAATGTGGTCAAATATTATCGCCGAGATGTTAGGTTGGGTTAGGTTAGGTTATATTACGTTATTGATGTATATGAAGGCCCCACGGAGACGTAGAGGCCAACAAGCCAGGAATGTGGTTAAATATTACCGCCGAGATGTTAGGTTGGGTTAGGTTAGGTTATATTACGTTATTGATGTATATAAATGTCCCACGGAGACGTAGATGCCAACTCGCCAGGAATGTTGTCAAATATTACCGCCGAGATGCTAGGTTGGGTTAGGTTAGGTTATATTACGTTATTGATGTATATAAAGGTCCCACGGAGACGTAGAGGCCAACTCGCCTGGAATGTTTTCAAATATTACCGGCGAGATGTTAGATTGAGTTAGGTTAGGTTATATTACGTTATTGAAGTATATAAAGGTCCGACGGAGACGTAGAGGCCAACAAGCCAGGAATGTGGTCAAATATTACCGCCGAGATGTTAGGTTGGGTTAGGTTAGGTTATATTACGTTATAGATGTATATAAAGGTCCCACGGAGACGGAGAAGCCAACTCGCCTGGAATGTTGTCAAATATTACCACCGAGATGTTAGGTTGGGGTAGGTTAGGTTATATTACGTTATTGATGTATATAAAGGTCCCACGGAAACGTAGAGGCCAACTCGACAGGAATGTTGTCAAATGTTACCGCCGAGATGTTAGGTTGGGTTAGGTTAAGTTATATTACGTTAGTGATGTATATAAAGGTCCCACGGAGACGTAGAGGCCAACAAGACAGGAATGTGGTCAAATATTACCGCCGAGATGTTAGATTGGGTTAGGCTAGCTTATATTATATTATTGATGTACATAAAGGTCCCACGGAGACGTAGAGGCCAACTCGCCAGGAATGTTGTCAAATATTACCGCCGAGATTTTAGGTTGGTTTAGGATAGGTTATATTACGTTATTGATGTATATAAAGGTTCCACGGAGACGGAGGAGCCAACTCGCCAGGAATGTTGTCAAATGTTACCGCCGAGATGATGGGTTAGGTTAGGTTAGGTTATATTTCGTTATTGATGTATATGAAGGTCCCACGGAGACGTAGAGGCCAACTCGCCAGGAATGTTGTCAAATGTTACCGCCGAGATGTTTGGTTGGGTTAGGTTAGGTTATATTTCGTTATTGATGTATATGAAGGTCCCACGGAGACGTAGAGGCCAACTCGCCAGGTATGTTGTCAAATATTACCGCCGAGATGTTTGGTTGGGTTAGGTTAGGTTATATAACGTTATTGATGTATATGAAGGTCCCACGGAGACGTAGAGGCCAACTCGCCAGGAATGTTGTCAAATATTACCGACGAGATGCTAGGTTGGGGTAGGTTAGGTTATATTACGTTATTGATGTATATAAATGTCCCACGGAGACGTAGAGGCCAACAAGCCAGGAATGTGGTCAAATATTATCGCCGGGATGTTAGGTTGGGTTAGGTTAGGTTATATTACGTTATTGATGTATATGAAGGCCCCACGGAGACGTAGAGGCCAACAAGCCAGGAATGTGGTTAAATATTACCGCCGAGATGTTAGGTTGGGTTAGGTTAGTTTATATTACGTTATTGATGTATATAAATGTCCCACGGAGACGTAGATGCCAACTCGCCAGGAATGTTGTCAAATATTACCGCCGAGATGCGAGGTTGGGTTAGGTTAGGTTATATTACGTTATTGATGTATATAAAGGTCCCACGGAGAGGTAGAGGCCAACTCGCCTGGAATGTTTTCAAATATTACCGGCGAGATGTTAGATTGAGTTAGGTTAGGTTATATTACGTTATTGAAGTATATAAACGTCCGACGGAGACGTAGAGGCCAACTAGCCAGAAATGTGGTCAAATATTACCGCCGAGATGTTAGATTGGGTTAGGCTAGCTTATATTATGTTATTGATGTATATAAAGGTCCCACGGAGACGTAGAGGCCAACTCGCCAGGAATGTTGACAAATATTACCGCCGAGATGATAGGTTGGGTTAGGTTACGTTATATTACGTTATTGATGTATATGAAGGTCAAACGGAGACGTAGAGGCCAACTCGCTAGGAATGATGTCAAATATTACCGCCGAGATGTTAGATTGGGTTAGGTTAGGTTATAATAAGTTTTTGATGTATATGAAGGTCAAACGGAGACGTAGAGGCCATTAAGCCAGGAATATGGTTAAATATTACCGCCGAGATGTTAGGTTGGGTTAGGTTAGGTTATATTACGTTATTAATGCATATAAAGATCCCACGGAGACGTAGAGGCCAACTCGCCAGGTATGTTGTCAAATATTACCGCCGAGATGTTAGGTTGGGTTAGGTTAGGTTATATTACGTTATTGATGTATATAAAGCTCCCACGGAGACGTAGAGGCCAACAAGCCAGGAATGTGGTCAAATATTATCGCCGAGATGTTAGATTGGGTTAGGTTAGGTTATATTACGTTATTGATGTATATAAAGTTCCGACGGAGACGTAGAGGCCAACAAGCCAGGAATGTGGTCAAATATTTCCGCCGAGATGTTAGGTTGGGTTCGGTTAGGTTATATTACGTTATTGATGTATATAAAGGTCCCACGGAGACGTTGAGGACCACTCGCCAGGTATGTTTTCAAATATTACCGGCGAGATGTTAGATTGGGTTAGGTTAGGTTATATTACGTTATTGAAGTATATAAAGGTCCGACGGAGACGTAGAGGCCAACTCGCCAGGAATGTTGTCAAATATTACCGCCGAGATGTTAGTTTGGATTAGGTTAGGTTATATTACATTATTGATGTATATAAAGGTCCCACGGAGACATAGAGGCCAACAATGTGGTCAAATATTACCGCCGAGATGTTAGATTGGGATAGACTAGCTTATATTATGTTATTGATGTATATAAACGTCCCACGGAGACGTAGAGGCCAACTCGACAGGAATGTTGTCAAATATTACCGCCGAGATGATAGGTTGGGTTAGGTTAGGTTATAATACGTTATTGATGTATATAAAGGTCCCACGGAGACGTAGAGGCCAACTCGCCAGGTATGTTTTCAAATATTACCGGCGAGATGTTAGATTGAGTTAGGTTAGGTTATATTACGTTATTGAAGTATATAAACGTCCGACGGAGACGTAGAGGCCAACTAGCCAGAAATGTGGTCAAATATTACCGCCGAGATGTTAGATTGGGTTAGGCTAGCTTATATTATGTTATTGATGTATATAAAGGTCCCACGGAGACGTAGAGGCCAACTCGCCAGGAATGTTGACAAATATTACAGCCGAGATGATAGGTTGGGTTAGGTTACGTTATATTACGTTATTGATATATATGAAGGTCAAACGGAGACGTAGAGGCCAACTCGCTAGGAATGATGTCAAATATTACCGCCGAGATGTTAGATTGGGTTAGGTTAGGTTATAATAAGTTTTTGATGTATATGAAGGTCAAACGGAGACGTAGAGGCCATTAAGCCAGGAATGTGGTTAAATATTACCGCCGAGATGTTAGGTTGGGTTAGGTTAGGTTATATTACGTTATTAATGCATATAAAGATCCCACGGAGACGTAGAGGCCAACTCGCCAGGTATGTTGTCAAATATTACCGCCGAGATGTTAGGTTGGGTTAGGTTAGGTTATATTACGTTATTGATGTATATAAAGCTCCCACGGAGACGTAGAGGCCAACAAGCCAGGAATGTGGTCAAATATTACCGCCGAGATGTTAGGTTGGGTTAGGCTAGGTTATATTACGTTATTGATGCATATAAAGGTCCCACGGAGACGTTGAGGCCAACTCGCCAGGTATGTTTTCAAATATTACCGGCGAGATGTTAGATTGGGGTAGGTTAGGTTATATTACGTTAGTGATGTATATAAAGGTCCCACGGAGACGTAGAGGCCAACAAGCCAGGAATGTGGTCAAATATTACCGCCGAGATGTTAGGTTGGGTTAGGTTAGGTTATATTACGTTATTGATGTATATAAAGGTCCCACGGAGACGTAGAGGCCAACTCGCCAGGTATGTTTTCAAATATTACCGGCGAGATGTTAGATTGAGTTAGGTTAGGTTATATTACGTTATTGAAGTATATAAACGTCCGACGGAGACGTAGAGGCCAACAAGCCAGAAATGTGGTCAAATATTACCGCCGAGATGTTAGATTGGGTTAGGCTAGCTTATATTATGTTATTGATGTATATAAAGGTCCCACGGAGACGTAGAGGCCAACTCGCCAGGAATGTTGACAAATATTACCGCCGAGATGATAGGTTGGGTTAGGTTACGTTATATTACGATATTGATGTATATTAAGGTCAAACGGAGACGTAGAGGCCAACTCGCTAGGAATGATGTCAAATATTACCGCCGAGATGTTAGATTGGGTTAGGTTAGGTTATAATAAGTTATTGATGTATATGAAGGTCAAACGGAGACGTAGAGGCCATCAAGCCAGGAATGTAGTTAAATATTACCGCCGAGATGTTAGGTTGGGTTCGGTTAGGTTATATTACGTTATTGATGTATATAAAGGTCCCACGGAGACGTAGAGGCCAACAAGCCAGGAATGTGGTCAAATATTACCGCCGAGATGTTAGGTTGGGTTAGGTTAGGTTATATTACGTTATTGATGTATATAAAGGTCCCACGGAGACGTAGAGGCCAACTCGCCAGGTATGTTTTCAAATATTACCGGCGAGATGTTAGATTGAGTTAGGTTAGGTTATATTACGTTATTGAAGTATATAAACGTCCGACGGAGACGTAGAGCCCAACAAGCCAGAAATGTGGTCAAATATTACCGCCGAGATGTTAGATTGGGTTAGGCTAGCTTATATTATGTTATTGATGTATATAAAGGTCCCACGGAGACGTAGAGGCCAACTCGCCAGGAATGTTGACAAATATTACCGCCGAGATGATAGGTTGGGTTAGGTTACGTTATATTACGATATTGATGTATATGAAGGTCAAACGGAGACGTAGAGGCCAACTCGCTAGGAATGATGTCAAATATTACCGCCGAGATGTTAGATTGGGTTAGGTTAGGTTATAATAAGTTATTGATGTATATGAAGGTCAAACGGAGACGTAGAGGCCATCAAGCCAGGAATGTGGTTAAATATTACCGCCGAGATGTTAGGTTGGGTTCGGTTAGGTTATATTACGTTATTGATGTATATAAAGTCCCACGGAGAGGTTGAGGCCCACTCGCCAGGTATGTTTTCAAATATTACCGGCGAGATGTTAGATTGTTTTAGGTTAGGTTATATTACGTTATTGAAGTATATAAAGGTCCGACGGAGACGTAGAGGCCAACTCGCCAGGAATGTTGTCAAATATTACCGCCGAGATGTTAGTTTGGGTTAGGTTAGGTTATATTACATTATTGATGTATATAAAGGTCCCACGGAGACATAGAGGCCAACAAGCCAGGAATGTGGTCAAATATTACCGCCGAGATGTTAGATTGGGATAGACTAGCTTATATTATGTTATTGATGTATATAAAGGTCCCACGGAGACGTAGAGGCCAACTCGCCAGGAATGTTGTCAAATATTACCGCCGAGATGATAGGTTGGGTTAGGTTAGGTTATAATACGTTATTGATTTATATGAAGGTCAAACGGAGACGTAGAGGCCAACTCAGCAGGAATGATGTCAAATATTACCGCCGAGATGTTAGGTTGGGTTAGGTTAGGTCATATTACGTTATTGATGTATATAAATGTCCCACGGAGACGGAGAAGCCAACTCGCCAGGAATGTTGTCAAATATTACCGCCGAGATGCTAGGTTGGGTTAGGTTAGGTTATATTACGTTATTGATGTATATAAATGTCCCACGGAGACGTAGAGGCCAACAAGCCAGGAATGTGGTCAAATATTACCGCCGAGATGTTAGGTTGGGTTAGGTTAGGTTATATTACGTTATTGATGTATATAAAGGTCCCACGGAGACGTAGAGGCCAACTCGCCAGGTATGTTTTCAAATATTACCGGCGAGATGTTAGATTGAGTTAGGTTAGGTTATATTACGTTATTGAAGTATATAAACGTCCGACGGAGACGTAGAGGCCAACTAGCCAGAAATGTGGTCAAATATTACCGCCGAGATGTTAGATTGGGTTAGTCTAGCTTATATTATGTTATTGATATATATAAAGGTCCCACGGAGACGTAGAGGCCAACTCGCCAGGAATGTTGACAAATATTACCGCCGAGATGATAGGTTGGGTTAGGTTACGTTATATTACGTTATTGATGTATATGAAGGTCAAACGGAGACGTAGAGGCCAACTCGCTAGGAATGATGTCAAATATTACCGCCGAGATGTTAGATTGGGTTAGGTTAGGTTATAATAAGTTTTTGATGTATATGAAGGTCAAACGGAGACGTAGAGGCCATTAAGCCAGGAATGTGGTTAAATATTACCGCCGAGATGTTAGGTTGGGTTAGGTTAGGTTATATTACGTTATTAATGCATATAAAGATCCCACGGAGACGTAGAGGGCAACTCGCCAGGAATGTTATCAAATATTAGCGCCGAGATGTTAGGTTCGGTTAGGTTAGGTTATATTACGTTATTGATGTATATAAAGGTCCCACGGAGACGTGGAGGCCAACTCGCCAGGTATGTTTTCAAATATTACCGGCGAGATGTTAGATTGGGTTAGGTTAGGTTATATTACGTTATTGATGTATATAAAGGTCCGACGGAGACGTAGAGGCCAACAAGCCAGCAATGTGGTCAAATATTACCGCCGAGATGTTAGGTTGGGTTAGGTTAGGTTATATTACGTGATTGATGTATATAAAGGTCCCACGGAGACGAAGAGGCCAACTCGCCAGGTATGTTTTCAAATATTACCGCCGAGATGTTAGATTGGTTTAGGTTAGGTTATATTACGTTATTGATGTATATAAAGGTCCCACGGAGACGGAGAAGCCAACTCGCCTGGAATGTTGTCAAATATTACCACCGAGATGTTAGGTTGGGGTAGGTTAGGTTATATTACGTTATTGATGTATATAAATGTCCCACTGAGACGTAGAGGCCAACAAGCCAGGAATGTGGTTAAATATTACCGCCGAGATGTTAGGTTGGGTTCGGTTAGGTTATATTACGTGATTGATGTATATAAAGGTCCCACGGAGACGAAGAGGCCAACTCGCCAGGTATGTTTTCAAATATTACGGCCGAGATGTTAGATTGGTTTAGGTTAGGTTATATTACGTTATTGATGTATATAAAGGTCCCACGGAGACGGAGAAGCCAACTCGCCTGGAATGTTGTCAAATATTACCACCGAGATGTTAGGTTGGGGTAGGTTAGGTTATATTACGTTATTGATGTATATAAATGTCCCACGGAGACGTAGAGGCCAACAAGCCAGGAATGTGGTCAAATATTATCGCCGAGATGTTAGGTTGGGTTAGGTTAGGTTATATTACGTTATTGATCTATATGAAGGTCCCACGGAGACGTAGAGGCCAACTCGCCAGGTATGTTTTCAAATATTACCGGCGAGATGTTAGATTGAGTTAGGTTAGGTTATATTACGTTATTGAAGTATATAAACGTCCGACGGAGACGTAGAGGCCAACAAGCCAGAAATGTGGTCAAATATTACCGCCGAGATGTTAGATTGGGTTAGGCTAGCTTATATTATGTTATTGATGTATATAAAGGTCCCACGGAGACGTAGAGGCCAACTCGCCAGGAATGTTGACAAATATTACCGCCGAGATGATAGGTTGGGTTAGGTTACGTTATATTACGATATTGATGTATATGAAGGTCAAACGGAGACGTAGAGGCCAACTCGCTAGGAATGATGTCAAATATTACCGCCGAGATGTTAGATTGGGTTAGGTTAGGTTATAATAAGTTATTGATGTATATGAAGGTCAAACGGAGACGTAGAGGCCATCAAGCCAGGAATGTGGTTAAATATTACCGCCGAGATGTTAGGTTGGGTTAGGTTAGGTTATATTACGTTATTAATGCATATAAAGATCCCACGGAGACGTAGAGGCCAACTCGCCAGGTATGTTGTCAAATATTACCGCCGAGTTGTTAGGTTGGGTTAGGTTAGGTTATATTTCGTTATTGATGTATATAAAGGTCCCACGGAGACGTGGAGGCCAACTCGCCAGGTATGTTTTCAAATATTACCGGCGAGATGTTAGATTGGGATAGACTAGCTTATATTATGTTATTGATGTATATAAAGGTCCCACGGAGACGTAGAGGCCAACTCGCCAGGAATGTTGTCAAATATTACCGCCGAGATGATAGGTTGGGTTAGGTTAGGTTATATTACGATATTGATGTATATGAAGGTCAAACGGAGACGTAGAGGCCAACTCGCTAGGAATGATGTCAAATATTACCGCCGAGATGTTAGATTGGGTTAGGTTAGGTTATAATAAGTTATTGATGTATATGAAGGTCAAACGGAGACGTAGAGGCCATCAAGCCAGGAATGTGGTTAAATATTACCGCCGAGATGTTAGGTTGGGTTAGGTTAGGTTATATTACGTTATTAATGCATATAAAGATCCCACGGAGACGTAGAGGCCAACTCGCCAGGTATGTTGTCAAATATTACCGCCGAGTTGTTAGGTTGGGTTAGGTTAGGTTATATTTCGTTATTGATGTATATAAAGGTCCCACGGAGACGTGGAGGCCAACTCGCCAGGTATGTTTTCAAATATTACCGGCGAGATGTTAGATTGGGATAGACTAGCTTATATTATGTTATTGATGTATATAAAGGTCCCACGGAGACGTAGAGGCCAACTCGCCAGGAATGTTGTCAAATATTACCGCCGAGATGATAGGTTGGGTTAGGTTACGTTATATTACGATATTGATGTATATGAAGGTCAAACGGAGACGTAGAGGCCAACTCGCTAGGAATGATGTCAAATATTACCGCCGAGATGTTAGATTGGGTTAGGTTAGGTTATAATAAGTTATTGATGTATATGAAGGTCAAACGGAGACGTAGAGGCCAACTCGCCAGGTATGTTTTCAAATATTACCGGCGAGATGTTAGATTGAGTTAGGTTAGGTTATATTACGTTATTGAAGTATATAAACGTCCGACGGAGACGTAGAGGCCAACAAGCCAGAAATGTGGTCAAATATTACCGCCGAGATGTTAGATTGGGTTAGGCTAGCTTATATTATGTTATTGATGTATATAAAGGTCCCACGGAGACGTAGAGGCCAACTCGCCAGGAATGTTGACAAATATTACCGCCGAGATGATAGGTTGGGTTAGGTTACGTTATATTACGATATTGATGTATATTAAGGTCAAACGGAGACGTAGAGGCCAACTCGCTAGGAATGATGTCAAATATTACCGCCGAGATGTTAGATTGGGTTAGGTTAGGTTATAATAAGTTATTGATGTATATGAAGGTCAAACGGAGACGTAGAGGCCATCAAGCCAGGAATGTAGTTAAATATTACCGCCGAGATGTTAGGTTGGGTTCGGTTAGGTTATATTACGTTATTGATGTATATAAAGGTCCCACGGAGACGTAGAGGCCAACAAGCCAGGAATGTGGTCAAATATTACCGCCGAGATGTTAGGTTGGGTTAGGTTAGGTTATATTACGTTATTGATGTATATAAAGGTCCCACGGAGACGTAGAGGCCAACTCGCCAGGTATGTTTTCAAATATTACCGGCGAGATGTTAGATTGAGTTAGGTTAGGTTATATTACGTTATTGAAGTATATAAACGTCCGACGGAGACGTAGAGCCCAACAAGCCAGAAATGTGGTCAAATATTACCGCCGAGATGTTAGATTGGGTTAGGCTAGCTTATATTATGTTATTGATGTATATAAAGGTCCCACGGAGACGTAGAGGCCAACTCGCCAGGAATGTTGACAAATATTACCGCCGAGATGATAGGTTGGGTTAGGTTACGTTATATTACGATATTGATGTATATGAAGGTCAAACGGAGACGTAGAGGCCAACTCGCTAGGAATGATGTCAAATATTACCGCCGAGATGTTAGATTGGGTTAGGTTAGGTTATAATAAGTTATTGATGTATATGAAGGTCAAACGGAGACGTAGAGGCCATCAAGCCAGGAATGTGGTTAAATATTACCGCCGAGATGTTAGGTTGGGTTCGGTTAGGTTATATTACGTTATTGATGTATATAAAGTCCCACGGAGAGGTTGAGGCCCACTCGCCAGGTATGTTTTCAAATATTACCGGCGAGATGTTAGATTGTTTTAGGTTAGGTTATATTACGTTATTGAAGTATATAAAGGTCCGACGGAGACGTAGAGGCCAACTCGCCAGGAATGTTGTCAAATATTACCGCCGAGATGTTAGTTTGGGTTAGGTTAGGTTATATTACATTATTGATGTATATAAAGGTCCCACGGAGACATAGAGGCCAACAAGCCAGGAATGTGGTCAAATATTACCGCCGAGATGTTAGATTGGGATAGACTAGCTTATATTATGTTATTGATGTATATAAAGGTCCCACGGAGACGTAGAGGCCAACTCGCCAGGAATGTTGTCAAATATTACCGCCGAGATGATAGGTTGGGTTAGGTTAGGTTATAATACGTTATTGATTTATATGAAGGTCAAACGGAGACGTAGAGGCCAACTCAGCAGGAATGATGTCAAATATTACCGCCGAGATGTTAGGTTGGGTTAGGTTAGGTCATATTACGTTATTGATGTATATAAATGTCCCACGGAGACGGAGAAGCCAACTCGCCAGGAATGTTGTCAAATATTACCGCCGAGATGCTAGGTTGGGTTAGGTTAGGTTATATTACGTTATTGATGTATATAAATGTCCCACGGAGACGTAGAGGCCAACAAGCCAGGAATGTGGTCAAATATTACCGCCGAGATGTTAGGTTGGGTTAGGTTAGGTTATATTACGTTATTGATGTATATAAAGGTCCCACGGAGACGTAGAGGCCAACTCGCCAGGTATGTTTTCAAATATTACCGGCGAGATGTTAGATTGAGTTAGGTTAGGTTATATTACGTTATTGAAGTATATAAACGTCCGACGGAGACGTAGAGGCCAACTAGCCAGAAATGTGGTCAAATATTACCGCCGAGATGTTAGATTGGGTTAGTCTAGCTTATATTATGTTATTGATATATATAAAGGTCCCACGGAGACGTAGAGGCCAACTCGCCAGGAATGTTGACAAATATTACCGCCGAGATGATAGGTTGGGTTAGGTTACGTTATATTACGTTATTGATGTATATGAAGGTCAAACGGAGACGTAGAGGCCAACTCGCTAGGAATGATGTCAAATATTACCGCCGAGATGTTAGATTGGGTTAGGTTAGGTTATAATAAGTTTTTGATGTATATGAAGGTCAAACGGAGACGTAGAGGCCATTAAGCCAGGAATGTGGTTAAATATTACCGCCGAGATGTTAGGTTGGGTTAGGTTAGGTTATATTACGTTATTAATGCATATAAAGATCCCACGGAGACGTAGAGGGCAACTCGCCAGGAATGTTATCAAATATTACCGCCGAGATGTTAGGTTCGGTTAGGTTAGGTTATATTACGTTATTGATGTATATAAAGGTCCCACGGAGACGTGGAGGCCAACTCGCCAGGTATGTTTTCAAATATTACCGGCGAGATGTTAGATTGGGTTAGGTTAGGTTATATTACGTTATTGATGTATATAAAGGTCCGACGGAGACGTAGAGGCCAACAAGCCAGCAATGTGGTCAAATATTACCGCCGAGATGTTAGGTTGGGTTAGGTTAGGTTATATTACGTGATTGATGTATATAAAGGTCCCACGGAGACGAAGAGGCCAACTCGCCAGGTATGTTTTCAAATATTACCGCCGAGATGTTAGATTGGTTTAGGTTAGGTTATATTACGTTATTGATGTATATAAAGGTCCCACGGAGACGGAGAAGCCAACTCGCCTGGAATGTTGTCAAATATTACCACCGAGATGTTAGGTTGGGGTAGGTTAGGTTATATTACGTTATTGATGTATATAAATGTCCCACTGAGACGTAGAGGCCAACAAGCCAGGAATGTGGTTAAATATTACCGCCGAGATGTTAGGTTGGGTTCGGTTAGGTTATATTACGTGATTGATGTATATAAAGGTCCCACGGAGACGAAGAGGCCAACTCGCCAGGTATGTTTTCAAATATTACGGCCGAGATGTTAGATTGGTTTAGGTTAGGTTATATTACGTTATTGATGTATATAAAGGTCCCACGGAGACGGAGAAGCCAACTCGCCTGGAATGTTGTCAAATATTACCACCGAGATGTTAGGTTGGGGTAGGTTAGGTTATATTACGTTATTGATGTATATAAATGTCCCACGGAGACGTAGAGGCCAACAAGCCAGGAATGTGGTCAAATATTATCGCCGAGATGTTAGGTTGGGTTAGGTTAGGTTATATTACGTTATTGATCTATATGAAGGTCCCACGGAGACGTAGAGGCCAACTCGCCAGGTATGTTTTCAAATATTACCGGCGAGATGTTAGATTGAGTTAGGTTAGGTTATATTACGTTATTGAAGTATATAAACGTCCGACGGAGACGTAGAGGCCAACAAGCCAGAAATGTGGTCAAATATTACCGCCGAGATGTTAGATTGGGTTAGGCTAGCTTATATTATGTTATTGATGTATATAAAGGTCCCACGGAGACGTAGAGGCCAACTCGCCAGGAATGTTGACAAATATTACCGCCGAGATGATAGGTTGGGTTAGGTTACGTTATATTACGATATTGATGTATATGAAGGTCAAACGGAGACGTAGAGGCCAACTCGCTAGGAATGATGTCAAATATTACCGCCGAGATGTTAGATTGGGTTAGGTTAGGTTATAATAAGTTATTGATGTATATGAAGGTCAAACGGAGACGTAGAGGCCATCAAGCCAGGAATGTGGTTAAATATTACCGCCGAGATGTTAGGTTGGGTTAGGTTAGGTTATATTACGTTATTAATGCATATAAAGATCCCACGGAGACGTAGAGGCCAACTCGCCAGGTATGTTGTCAAATATTACCGCCGAGTTGTTAGGTTGGGTTAGGTTAGGTTATATTTCGTTATTGATGTATATAAAGGTCCCACGGAGACGTGGAGGCCAACTCGCCAGGTATGTTTTCAAATATTACCGGCGAGATGTTAGATTGGGATAGACTAGCTTATATTATGTTATTGATGTATATAAAGGTCCCACGGAGACGTAGAGGCCAACTCGCCAGGAATGTTGTCAAATATTACCGCCGAGATGATAGGTTGGGTTAGGTTAGGTTATAATACGTTATTGATTTATATGAAGGTCAAACGGAGACGTAGAGGCCAACTCAGCAGGAATGATGTCAAATATTACCGCCGAGATGTTAGGTTGGGTTAGGTTAGGTCATATTAGGTTATTGATGTATATAAATGTCCCACGGAGACGGAGAAGCCAACTCGCCAGGAATGTTGTCAAATATTACCGCCGAGATGCTAGGTTGGGTTAGGTTAGGTTATATTACGTTATTGATGTATATAAATGTCCCACGGAGACGTAGAGGCCAACAAGCCAGGAATGTGGTCAAATATTATCGCCGAGATGTTAGGTTGGGTTAGGTTAGGTTATATTACGTTATTGATCTATATGAAGGTCCCACGGAG
Source organism: Xylocopa violacea (assembly GCA_963969225.1). Classification (NCBI taxonomy): domain Eukaryota; kingdom Metazoa; phylum Arthropoda; class Insecta; order Hymenoptera; family Apidae; genus Xylocopa; species Xylocopa violacea. The sequence continues at coordinate 22,172 of CAXAJV010001080.1, read as the reverse complement.
ACGTAGAGGCCAACTCGCCAGGTATGTTTTCAAATATTACCGGCGAGATGTTAGATTGAGTTAGGTTAGGTTATATTACGTTATTGAAGTATATAAACGTCCGACGGAGACGTAGAGGCCAACAAGCCAGAAATGTGGTCAAATATTACCGCCGAGATGTTAGATTGGGTTAGGCTAGCTTATATTATGTTATTGATGTATATAAAGGTCCCACGGAGACGTAGAGGCCAACTCGACAGGAATGTTGACAAATATTACCGCCGAGATGATAGGTTGGGTTAGGTTACGTTATATTACGATATTGATGTATATGAAGGTCAAACGGAGACGTAGAGGCCAACTCGCTAGGAATGATGTCAAATATTACCGCCGAGATGTTAGATTGGGTTAGGTTAGGTTATAATAAGTTATTGATGTATATGAAGGTCAAACGGAGACGTAGAGGCCATCAAGCCAGGAATGTGGTTAAATATTACCGCCGAGATGTTAGGTTGGGTTAGGTTAGGTTATATTACGTTATTAATGCATATAAAGATCCCACGGAGACGTAGAGGCCAACTCGCCAGGTATGTTGTCAAATATTACCGCCGAGTTGTTAGGTTGGGTTAGGTTAGGTTATATTTCGTTATTGATGTATATAAAGGTCCCACGGAGACGTGGAGGCCAACTCGCCAGGTATGTTTTCAAATATTACCGGCGAGATGTTAGATTGGGATAGACTAGCTTATATTATGTTATTGATGTATATAAAGGTCCCACGGAGACGTAGAGGCCAACTCGCCAGGAATGTTGTCAAATATTACCGCCGAGATGATAGGTTGGGTTAGGTTACGTTATATTACGATATTGATGTATATGAAGGTCAAACGGAGACGTAGAGGCCAACTCGCTAGGAATGATGTCAAATATTACCGCCGAGATGTTAGATTGGGTTAGGTTAGGTTATAATAAGTTATTGATGTATATGAAGGTCAAACGGAGACGTAGAGGCCATCAAGCCAGGAATGTGGTTAAATATTACCGCCGAGATGTTAGGTTGGGTTAGGTTAGGTTATATTACGTTATTAATGCATATAAAGATCCCACGGAGACGTAGAGGCCAACTCGCCAGGTATGTTGTCAAATATTACCGCCGAGTTGTTAGGTTGGGTTAGGTTAGGTTATATTTCGTTATTGATGTATATAAAGGTCCCACGGAGACGTGGAGGCCAACTCGCCAGGTATGTTTTCAAATATTACCGGCGAGATGTTAGATTGGGATAGACTAGCTTATATTATGTTATTGATGTATATAAAGGTCCCACGGAGACGTAGAGGCCAACTCGCCAGGTATGTTTTCAAATATTACCGGCGAGATGTTAGATTGAGTTAGGTTAGGTTATATTACGTTATTGAAGTATATAAACGTCCGACGGAGACGTAGAGGCCAACAAGCCAGAAATGTGGTCAAATATTACCGCCGAGATGTTAGATTGGGTTAGGCTAGCTTATATTATGTTATTGATGTATATAAAGGTCCCACGGAGACGTAGAGGCCAACTCGACAGGAATGTTGACAAATATTACCGCCGAGATGATAGGTTGGGTTAGGTTACGTTATATTACGATATTGATGTATATGAAGGTCAAACGGAGACGTAGAGGCCAACTCGCTAGGAATGATGTCAAATATTACCGCCGAGATGTTAGATTGGGTTAGGTTAGGTTATAATAAGTTATTGATGTATATGAAGGTCAAACGGAGACGTAGAGGCCATCAAGCCAGGAATGTGGTTAAATATTACCGCCGAGATGTTAGGTTGGGTTAGGTTAGGTTATATTACGTTATTAATGCATATAAAGATCCCACGGAGACGTAGAGGCCAACTCGCCAGGTATGTTGTCAAATATTACCGCCGAGTTGTTAGGTTGGGTTAGGTTAGGTTATATTTCGTTATTGATGTATATAAAGGTCCCACGGAGACGTGGAGGCCAACTCGCCAGGTATGTTTTCAAATATTACCGGCGAGATGTTAGATTGGGATAGACTAGCTTATATTATGTTATTGATGTATATAAAGGTCCCACGGAGACGTAGAGGCCAACTCGCCCGGAATGTTGTCAAATATTACCGCCGAGATGATAGGTTGGGTTAGGTTAGGTTATAATACGTTATTGATTTATATGAAGGTCAAACGGAGACGTAGAGGCGAACTCAGCAGGAATGATGTCAAATATTACCGCCGAGATGTTAGGTTGGGTTAGGTTAGGTCATATTAGGTTATTGATGTATATAAATGTCCCACGGAGACGGAGAAGCCAACTCGCCAGGAATGTTGTCAAATATTACCGCCGAGATGCTAGGTTGGGTTAGGTTAGGTTATATTACGTTATTGATGTATATAAATGTCCCACGGAGACGTAGAGGCCAACAAGCCAGGAATGTGGTCAAATATTATCGCCGAGATGTTAGGTTGGGTTAGGTTAGGTTATATTACGTTATTGATCTATATGAAGGTCCCACGGAGACGTAGAGGCCAACTCGCCAGGTATGTTTTCAAATATTACCGGCGAGATGTTAGATTGAGTTAGGTTAGGTTATATTACGTTATTGAAGTATATAAACGTCCGACGGAGACGTAGAGGCCAACAAGACAGAAATGTGGTCAAATATTACCGCCGAGATGTTAGATTGGGTTAGGCTAGCTTATATTATGTTATTGATGTATATAAAGGTCCCACAGAGACGTAGAGGCCAACTCGCCAGGAATGTTGACAAATATTACCGCCGAGATGATAGGTTGGGTTAGGTTACGTTATATTACGATATTGATGTATATGAAGGTCAAACGGAGACGTAGAGGCCAACTCGCTAGGAATGATGTCAAATATTACCGCCGAGATGTTAGATTGGGTTAGGTTAGTTTATAATAAGTTATTGATGTATATGAAGGTCAAACGGAGACGTAGAGGCCATCAAGCCAGGAATGTGGTTAAATATTATCGCCGAGATGTTAGGTTGGGTTAGGTTAGGTTATATTACGTTATTAATGCATATAAAGATCCCACGGAGACGTAGAGGCCAACTCGCCAGGTATGTTGTCAAATATTACCGCCGAGTTGTTAGGTTGGGTTAGGTTAGGTTATATTTCGTTATTGATGTATATAAAGGTCCCACGGAGACGTGGAGGCCAACTCGCTAGGAATGATGTCAAATATTACCGCCGAGATGTTAGATTGGGTTAGGTTAGGATATATTACGTTATTGATGTATATAAAGGTCCCACGGAGACGTAGAGGCCAACTCGCCAGGTATGTTTTCAAATATTACCGGCGAGATGTTAGATTGAGTTAGGTTAGGTTATATTACGTTATTGAAGTATATAAACGTCCGACGGAGACGTAGAGGCCAACTAGCCAGAAATGTGGTCAAATATTACCGCCGAGATGTTAGATTGGGTTAGGCTAGCTTATATTATGTTATTGATATATATAAAGGTCCCACGGAGACGTAGAGGCCAACTCGCCAGGAATGTTGACAAATATTACCGCCGAGATGATAGGTTGGGTTAGGTTACGTTATATTACGTTATTGATGTATATGAAGGTCAAACGGAGACGTAGAGGCCAACTCGCTAGGAATGATGTCAAATATTACCGCCGAGATGTTAGATTGGGTTAGGTTAGGTTATAATAAGTTTTTGATGTATATGAAGGTCAAACGGAGACGTAGAGGCCATTAAGCCAGGAATGTGGTTAAATATTACCGCCGAGATGTTAGGTTGGGTTAGGTTAGGTTATATTACGTTATTAATGCATATAAAGATCCCACGGAGACGTAGAGGCCAACTCGCCAGGTATGTTGTCAAATATTACCGCCGAGATGTTAGGTTGGGTTAGGTTAGGATATATTACGTTATTGATGTATATAAAGCTCCCACGGAGACGTAGAGGCCAACAAGCCAGGAATGTGGTCAAATATTATCGCCGAGATGTTAGGTTGGGTTAGGTTAGGTTATATTACGTTATTGATGTATATACAGGTCAAACGGAGACGTAGAGGCCAACTCAGCAGGAATGATGTCAAATATTACCGCCGAGATGTTAGGTTGGGTTAGGTTAGGTCATATTACGTTATTGATGTATATAAATGTCCCACGGAGACGGAGAAGCCAACTCGCCAGGAATGTTGTCAAATATTACCGCCGAGATGCTAGGTTGGGTTAGGTTAGGTTATATTACGTTATTGATGTATATAAGTGTCCCACGGAGACGTAGAGGCCAACAAGCCAGGAATGTTGTCAAATATTACCACCGAGATGTTAGGTTGGGGTAGGTTAGGTAATATTACGTTATTGATGTATATAAATGTCCCACGGAGGCGTAGAGGCCAACAAGCCAGGAATGTGGTGAAATATTATCGCCGAGATGTTAGGTTGGGTTAGGTTATGTTATATTACGTTATTGATGTATATGAAGGCCCCACGGAGACGTAGAGGCCAACAAGCCAGGAATGTGGTTAAATATTACCGCCGAGATGTTAGGTTGGGTTAGGTTAGGTTATATTACGTTATTGATGTATATAAATGTCCCACGGAGACGTAGATGCCAACTCGCCAGGAATATTTTCAAATATTACCGCCGAGATGTTAGGTTGGCTTTGGTTAGGTTATATTACGTTATAGATGTATATAAAGGTCCCACGGAGACGGAGAAGCCAACTCGCCTGGAATGTTGTCAAATATTACCACCGAGATGTTAGGTTGGGGTAGGTTAGGTTATATTACGTTATTGATGTATATAAAGGTCCCACGGAAACGTAGAGGCCAACTCGACAGGAATGTTGTCAAATGTTACCGCCGAGATGTTAGATTGGGTTAGGTTAGGTTATAATAAGTTTTTGATGTATATGAAGGTCAAACGGAGACGTAGAGGCCATTAAGCCAGGAATGTGGTTAAATATTACCGCCGAGATGTTAGGTTGGGTTAGGTTAGGTTATATTACGTTATTAATGCATATAAAGATCCCACGGAGACGTAGAGGCCAACTCGCCAGGTATGTTGTCAAATATTACCGCCGAGATGTTAGGTTGGGTTAGGTTAGGATATATTACGTTATTGATGTATATAAAGCTCCCACGGAGACGTAGAGGCCAACAAGCCAGGAATGTGGTCAAATATTATCGCCGAGATGTTAGGTTGGGTTAGGTTAGGTTATATTACGTTATTGATGTATATAAAGGTCAAACGGAGACGTAGAGGCCAACTCAGCAGGAATGATGTCAAATATTACCGCCGAGATGTTAGGTTGGGTTAGGTTAGGTCATATTACGTTATTGATGTATATAAATGTCCCACGGAGACGGAGAAGCCAACTCGCCAGGAATGTTGTCAAATATTACCGCCGAGATGCTAGGTTGGGTTAGGTTAGGTTATATTACGTTATTGATGTATATAAGTGTCCCACGGAGACGTAGAGGCCAACAAGCCAGGAATGTTGTCAAATATTACCACCGAGATGTTAGGTTGGGGTAGGTTAGGTAATATTACGTTATTGATGTATATAAATGTCCCACGGAGACGTAGAGGCCAACAAGCCAGGAATGTGGTCAAATATTATCGCCGAGATGTTAGGTTGGGTTAGGTTATGTTATATTACGTTATTGATGTATATGAAGGCCCCACGGAGACGTAGAGGCCAACAAGCCAGGAATGTGGTTAAATATTACCGCCGAGATGTTAGGTTGGGTTAGGTTAGGTTATATTACGTTATTGATGTATATAAATGTCCCACGGAGACGTAGATGCCAACTCGCCAGGAATATTTTCAAATATTACCGCCGAGATGTTAGGTTGGCTTTGGTTAGGTTATATTACGTTATAGATGTATATAAAGGTCCCACGGAGACGGAGAAGCCAACTCGCCTGGAATGTTGTCAAATATTACCACCGAGATGTTAGGTTGGGGTAGGTTAGGTTATATTACGTTATTGATGTATATAAAGGTCCCACGGAAACGTAGAGGCCAACTCGACAGGAATGTTGTCAAATGTTACCGCCGAGATGTTAGATTGGGTTAGGTTAGGCTATATTACGTTATTGAAGTATATAAAGGTCCCACGGAGACGTAGAGGCCAACAAGACAGGAATGTGGTCAAATATTACCGCCGAGATGTTAGATTGGGTTAGGCTAGCTTATATTATATTATTGATGTACATAAAGGTCCCACGGAGACGTAGAGGCCAACTCGCCAGGAATGTTGTCAAATATTACCGCCGAGATTTTAGGTTGGTTTAGGATAGGTTATATTACGTTATTGATGTATATAAAGGTCCCACGGAGACGGAGGAGCCAACTCGCCAGGAATGTTGTCAAATGTTACCGCCGAGATGATGGGTTAGGTTAGGTTAGGTTATATTTCGTTATTGATGTATATGAAGGTCCCACGGAGACGTAGAGGCCAACTCGCCAGGAATGTTGTCAAATGTTACCGCCGAGATGATGGGTTAGGTTAGGTTAGGTTATATTTCGTTATTGATGTATATGAAGGTCCCACGTAGACGTAGAGGCCAACTCGCCAGGAATGTTGTCAAATGTTACCGGCGAGATGTTTGGTTGGGTTAGGTTAGGTTATATTTCGTTATTGATGTATATGAAGGTCCCACGGAGACGTAGAGGCCAACTCGCCAGGTATGTTTTCAAATATTACCGCCGTGATGTTAGATTGGGTTAGGTTAGGTTATATTACGTTATTGAAGTATATAAGGGTCCCACGGAGACGTAGAGGCCAACAAGCCAGGAATGTGGTCAAATATTACCGCCGAGAAGTTAGATTGGGTTAGGCTAGCTTATATTATGTTATTGATGTATATAAAGGTCCCACGGAGACGGAGGAGCCAACTCGCCAGGAATGTTGTCTAATGTTACCGCCGAGATGATTGGTTAGGTTAGGTTAGGTTATATTACGTTATTGATGTATATAAAGGTCCCACGGAGACGTAGAGGCCAACTCGTCAGGAATGTTGTCAAATATTACCGCCGAGATGATAGGTTGGGTTAGGTTACGTTACATTACGTTATTGATGTATATGAAGGTTAACCGGAGACGTAGAGGCCAACTCGCTAGGAATGATGTCAAATATTACCGCCGAGATATTAGATTGGGTTAGGTTAGGTTATATTACGTTATTGAAGTATATAAAGGTCCCACGGAGACGTAGAGGCCAACAAGCCAGGAATGTGGTCAAATATTACCGCCGAGATGTTAGGTTGGGTTAGGTTAGGTTATATTACGTTATTGATGTATATAAAGGTCCCACGGAGACGTAGAGGCCAACAAGACAGGAATGTGGTCAAATATTACCGCCGAGATGTTAGATTGGGTTAGGCTAGCTTATATTATGTTATTGATGTACATAAAGGTCCCACGGAGACGTAGAGGCCAACAAGACAGGAATGTGGTCAAATATTACCGCCGAGATGTTAGGTTGGGATAGGTTAGCTTATATTACGTTATTGATGTATATAAAGGTCCCACGGAGACGTAGAGGCCAACTCGACAGGTATGTTTTCAAATATTACCGCCGTGATGTTAGATTGGGTTAGGTTAGGTTATATTACGTTATTGAAGTATATAAGGGTCCCACGGAGACGTAGAGGCCAACAAGCCAGGAATGTGGTCAAATATTACCGCCGAGAAGTTAGATTGGGTTAGGCTAGCTTATATTATGTAATTGATGTATATAAAGGTCCCACGGAGACGGAGGAGCCAACTCGCCAGGAATGTTGTCTAATGTTACCGCCGAGATGATTGGTTAGGTTAGGTTAGGTTATATTACGTTATTGATGTATATAAAGGTCCCACGGATACGTAGAGGCCAACTCGTCAGGAATGTTGTCAAATATTACCGCCGAGATGGTAGGTTGGGTTAGGTTACGTTACATTACGTTATTGATGTATATGAAGGTTAACCGGAGACGTAGAGGCCAACTCGCTAGGAATGATGTCAAATATTACCGGCGAGATGTTAGATTGGGTTAGGTTAGGTTATAATAAGTTATTGATGTATATGAAGGTCAAACGGAGACGTAGAGGCCATCAAGCCAGGAATGTGGTTAAATATTACCGCCGAGATGTTAGGTTGGGTTAGGTTAGGTTATATTACGTTATTAATGCATATAAAGATCCCACGGAGACGTAGAGGCCAACTCGCCAGGTATGTTGTCAAATATTACCGCCGAGTTGTTAGGTTGGGTTAGGTTAGGTTATATTTCGTTATTGATGTATATAAAGGTCCCACGGACACGTGGAGGCCAACTCGCCAGGTATGTTTTCAAATATTACCGGCGAGATGTTAGATTGGGATAGACTAGCTTATATTATGTTATTGATGTATATAAAGGTCCCACGGAGACGTAGAGGCCAACTCGCCAGGAATGTTGTCAAATATTACCGCCGAGATGATAGGTTGGGTTAGGTTAGGTTATAATACGTTATTGATTTATATGAAGGTCAAACGGAGACGTAGAGGCCAACTCAGCAGGAATGATGTCAAATATTACCGCCGAGATGTTAGGTTGGGTTAGGTTAGGTCATATTACGTTATTGATGTATATAAATGTCCCACGGAGACGGAGAAGCCAACTCGCCAGGAATGTTGTCAAATGTTACCGCCGAGATGCTAGGTTGGGTTAGGTTAGGTTATATTACGTTATTGATGTATATAAATGTCCCACGGAGACGTAGAGGCCAACAAGCCAGGAATGTGGTCAAATATTACCGCCGAGATGTTAGGTTGGGTTAGGTTAGGTTATATTACGTTATTGATGTATATAAAGGTCCCACGGAGACGTAGAGGCCAACTCGCCAGGTATGTTTTCAAATATTACCGGCGAGATGTTAGATTGAGTTAGGTTAGGTTATATTACGTTATTGAAGTATATAAACGTCCGACGGAGACGTAGGGGCCAACTAGCCAGAAATGTGGTCAAATATTACCGCCGAGATGTTAGATTGGGTTAGGCTAGCTTATATTATGTTATTGATGTATATAAAGGTCCCACGGAGACGTAGAGGCCAACAAGACAGGAATGTGGTCAAATATTACCGCCGAGATGTTAGGTTGGGATAGGTTAGCTTATATTACGTTATTGATGTATATAAAGGTCCCACGGAGACGTAGAGGCCAACTCGACAGGTATGTTTTCAAATATTACCGCCGTGATGTTAGATTGGGTTAGGTTAGGTTATATTACGTTATTGAAGTATATAAGGGTCCCACGGAGACGTAGAGGCCAACAAGCCAGGAATGTGGTCAAATATTACCGCCGAGAAGTTAGATTGGGTTAGGCTAGCTTATATTATGTAATTGATGTATATAAAGGTCCCACGGAGACGGAGGAGCCAACTCGCCAGGAATGTTGTCTAATGTTACCGCCGAGATGATTGGTTAGGTTAGGTTAGGTTATATTACGTTATTGATGTATATAAAGGTCCCACGGATACGTAGAGGCCAACTCGTCAGGAATGTTGTCAAATATTACCGCCGAGATGGTAGGTTGGGTTAGGTTACGTTACATTACGTTATTGATGTATATGAAGGTTAACCGGAGACGTAGAGGCCAACTCGCTAGGAATGATGTCAAATATTACCGGCGAGATGTTAGATTGGGTTAGGTTAGGTTATAATAAGTTATTGATGTATATGAAGGTCAAACGGAGACGTAGAGGCCATCAAGCCAGGAATGTGGTTAAATATTACCGCCGAGATGTTAGGTTGGGTTAGGTTAGGTTATATTACGTTATTAATGCATATAAAGATCCCACGGAGACGTAGAGGCCAACTCGCCAGGTATGTTGTCAAATATTACCGCCGAGTTGTTAGGTTGGGTTAGGTTAGGTTATATTTCGTTATTGATGTATATAAAGGTCCCACGGACACGTGGAGGCCAACTCGCCAGGTATGTTTTCAAATATTACCGGCGAGATGTTAGATTGGGATAGACTAGCTTATATTATGTTATTGATGTATATAAAGGTCCCACGGAGACGTAGAGGCCAACTCGCCAGGAATGTTGTCAAATATTACCGCCGAGATGATAGGTTGGGTTAGGTTAGGTTATAATACGTTATTGATTTATATGAAGGTCAAACGGAGACGTAGAGGCCAACTCAGCAGGAATGATGTCAAATATTACCGCCGAGATGTTAGGTTGGGTTAGGTTAGGTCATATTACGTTATTGATGTATATAAATGTCCCACGGAGACGGAGAAGCCAACTCGCCAGGAATGTTGTCAAATGTTACCGCCGAGATGCTAGGTTGGGTTAGGTTAGGTTATATTACGTTATTGATGTATATAAATGTCCCACGGAGACGTAGAGGCCAACAAGCCAGGAATGTGGTCAAATATTACCGCCGAGATGTTAGGTTGGGTTAGGTTAGGTTATATTACGTTATTGATGTATATAAAGGTCCCACGGAGACGTAGAGGCCAACTCGCCAGGTATGTTTTCAAATATTACCGGCGAGATGTTAGATTGAGTTAGGTTAGGTTATATTACGTTATTGAAGTATATAAACGTCCGACGGAGACGTAGGGGCCAACTAGCCAGAAATGTGGTCAAATATTACCGCCGAGATGTTAGATTGGGTTAGGCTAGCTTATATTATGTTATTGATGTATATAAAGGTCCCACGGAGACGTAGAGGCCAACTCGCCAGGAATGTTGACAAATATTACCGCCGAGATGATAGGTTGGGTTAGGTTACGTTATATTACGTTATTGATGTATATGAAGGTCAAACGGAGACGTAGAGGCCAACTCGCTAGGAATGATGTCAAATATTACCGCCGAGATGTTAGATTGGGTTAGGTTAGGTTATAATAAGTTTTTGATGTATATGAAGGTCAAACGGAGACGTAGAGGCCATTAAGCCAGGAATGTGGTTAAATATTACCGCCGAGATGTTAGGTTGGGTTAGGTTAGGTTATATTACGTTATTAATGCATATAAAGATCCCACGGAGACGTAGAGGCCAACTCGCCAGGTATGTTGTCAAATATTACCGCCGAGATGTTAGGTTGGGTTAGGTTAGGATATATTACGTTATTGATGTATATAAAGCTCCCACGGAGACGTAGAGGCCAACAAGCCAGGAATATGGTCAAATATTATCGCCGAGATGTTAGGTTGGGTTAGGTTAGGTTATATTACGTTATTAATGCATATAAAGATCCCACGGAGACGTAGAGGCCAACTCGCCAGGTATGTTGTCAAATATTACCGCCGAGTTGTTAGGTTGGGTTAGGTTAGGTTATATTTCGTTATTGATGTATATAAAGGTCCCACGGACACGTGGAGGCCAACTCGCCAGGTATGTTTTCAAATATTACCGGCGAGATGTTAGATTGGGATAGACTAGCTTATATTATGTTATTGATGTATATAAAGGTCCCACGGAGACGTAGAGGCCAACTCGCCAGGAATGTTGTCAAATATTACCGCCGAGATGATAGGTTGGGTTAGGTTAGGTTATAATACGTTATTGATTTATATGAAGGTCAAACGGAGACGTAGAGGCCAACTCAGCAGGAATGATGTCAAATATTACCGCCGAGATGTTAGGTTGGGTTAGGTTAGGTCATATTACGTTATTGATGTATATAAATGTCCCACGGAGACGGAGAAGCCAACTCGCCAGGAATGTTGTCAAATGTTACCGCCGAGATGCTAGGTTGGGTTAGGTTAGGTTATATTACGTTATTGATGTATATAAATGTCCCACGGAGACGTAGAGGCCAACAAGCCAGGAATGTGGTCAAATATTACCGCCGAGATGTTAGGTTGGGTTAGGTTAGGTTATATTACGTTATTGATGTATATAAAGGTCCCACGGAGACGTAGAGGCCAACTCGCCAGGTATGTTTTCAAATATTACCGGCGAGATGTTAGATTGAGTTAGGTTAGGTTATATTACGTTATTGAAGTATATAAACGTCCGACGGAGACGTAGGGGCCAACTAGCCAGAAATGTGGTCAAATATTACCGCCGAGATGTTAGATTGGGTTAGGCTAGCTTATATTATGTTATTGATGTATATAAAGGTCCCACGGAGACGTAGAGGCCAACTCGCCAGGAATGTTGACAAATATTACCGCCGAGATGATAGGTTGGGTTAGGTTACGTTATATTACGTTATTGATGTATATGAAGGTCAAACGGAGACGTAGAGGCCAACTCGCTAGGAATGATGTCAAATATTACCGCCGAGATGTTAGATTGGGTTAGGTTAGGTTATAATAAGTTTTTGATGTATATGAAGGTCAAACGGAGACGTAGAGGCCATTAAGCCAGGAATGTGGTTAAATATTACCGCCGAGATGTTAGGTTGGGTTAGGTTAGGTTATATTACGTTATTAATGCATATAAAGATCCCACGGAGACGTAGAGGCCAACTCGCCAGGTATGTTGTCAAATATTACCGCCGAGATGTTAGGTTGGGTTAGGTTAGGATATATTACGTTATTGATGTATATAAAGCTCCCACGGAGACGTAGAGGCCAACAAGCCAGGAATATGGTCAAATATTATCGCCGAGATGTTAGGTTGGGTTAGGTTAGGTTATATTACGTTATTGATGTATATAAAGGTCAAACGGAGACGTAGAGGCCAACTCAGCAGGAATGATGTCAAATATTACCGCCGAGATGTTAGGTTGGGTTAGGTTAGGTCATATTACGTTATTGATGTATATAAATGTCCCACGGAGACGGAGAAGCCAACTCGCCAGGAATGTTGTCAAATATTACCGCCGAGATGCTAGGTTGGGTTAGGTTAGGTTATATTACGTTATTGATGTATATAAGTGTCCCACGGAGACGTAGAGGCCAACAAGACAGGAATGTGGTCAAATATTACCGCCGAGATGTTAGATTGGGTTAGGCTGGCTTATATTATGTTATTGATGTACATAAAGGTCCCACGGAGACGTAGAGGCCAACAAGACAGGAATGTGGTCAAATATTACCGCCGAGATGTTAGGTTGGGGTAGGTTAGCTTATATTACGTTATTGATGTATATAAAGGTCCCACGGAGACGTAGAGGCCAACTCGACAGGAATGTTGTCAAATATTAGCGCCGAGATGATAGGTTGGGTTAGGTTAGGTTATATTACGTTATTGATGTATATAAGGGTCCCACGGAGACGTAGAGGCCAACTCGTCAGGAATGTTGTCAAATATTACCGCCGAGATGATAGGTTGGGTTAGGTTACGATATATTACGTTATTGATGTATATGAAGGTTAACCGGAGACGTAGAGGCCAACTCGCTAGGAATGATGTCAAATATTACCGCCGAGATATTAGATTGGGTTAGGTTAGGCTATATTACGTTATTGATGTATATGAAGGTCCCACGGAGACGTAGAGGCCAACTCGCCAGGAATGTTGTCAAATATTACAGCCGAGATGTTAGGTTGGCTTAGGTTAGGTCATATTACGTTATAGATGTATATAAAGGTCCCACGGAGACGGAGAAGCCAACTCGCCTGGAATGTTGTCAAATATTACCGCCGAGATGTTAGGTTGGGGTAGGTTAGGTTGTATTACGTTATTGATGTACATAAAGGTCCCACGAAGACGTAGAGGCCAACTCGCCAGGAATGTTGTCAAATATTACAGCCGAGATGTTAGGTTGGCTTAGGTTAGGTCATATTACGTTATAGATGTATATAAAGGTCCCACGGAGACGGAGAAGCCAACTCGCCTGGATTGTTGTCAAATATTACCGCCGAGATGTTAGGTTGGGGTAGGTTAGGTTGTATTACGTTATTGATGTACATAAAGGTCCCACGAAGACGTAGAGGCCAACTCGCCAGGAATGTTGTCAAATATTACCGCCGAGATTTTAGGTTGGTTTAGGATAGGTTATATTACGTTATTGATGTATATAAAGGTCCCACGGAGACGGAGGAGCCAACTCGCCAGGAATGTTGTCAAATGTCACCGCCGAGATGATAGGTTAGGTTAGGTTAGGTTGTATTTCGTTATTGAAGTATATGAAGGTCCCACGGAGACGTAGAGGCGAACTCGCCAGGTATGTTGTCAAATATTACCGCCGAGATGTTTGGTTGGGTTAGGATAGGTTATATAACGTTATTGATGTATATGAAGGTCCCACGGAGACGTAGAGGCCAACTCGCCAGAAATGTTGTCAAATATTACCGCCGAGATGTTAGATTGGGTTAGGTTAGGTTATATTACGTTATTGATGTATATAAATGTCCCACGGAGACGTAGATGCCAACTCGCAAGGAATGTTTTCAAATATGACCGCCGAGATGTTAGGTTGGGTTAGGTTAGGTTATATTACGTTATAGATGTATATAAAGGTCCCATGGAAACGGAGAAGCCAACTCGCCTGGAATGTTGTCAAATATTATCACCGAGATGTTAGGTTGGGATAGGTTAGGTTATATTACGTTATTGATGTATATAAAGGTCCCACGGAAACGTAGAGGCCAACTCGACAGGAATGTTGTCAAATGTTACCGCCGAGATGTTAGGTTGGGTTAGGTTAAGTTATATTACGTTAGTGATGTATATAAAGGTCCCACGGAGACGTAGAGGCCAACAAGACAGGAATGTGGTCAAATATTACCGCCGAGATGTTAGGTTGGGGTAGGTTAGCTTATATTACGTTATTGATGTATATAAAGGTCCCACGGAGACGTAGAGGCCAACTCGACAGGAATGTTGTCAAATGTTACCGCCGAGATGTTAGGTTGGGTTAAGTTAGGTTATATTACGTGATTGATGTATATAAAGGTCCCACGGAGACGTAGAGGCCAACTCGCCAGGAATGTTGTCAAATATTACCGCCGAGATTTTAGGTTGGTTTAGGATAGGTTATATTACGTTATTGATGTATATAAAGGTCCCACGGAGACGGAGGAGCCAACTCGCCAGGAATGTTGTCTAATGTTACCGCCGAGATGATTGGTTAGGTTAGGTTAGGTTATATTACGTTATTGATGTATATAAAGGTCCCACGGAGACGTAGAGGCCAACTCGTCAGGAATGTTGTCAAATATTACCGCCGAGATGATAGGTTGGGTTAGGTTACGATATATTACGTTATTGATGTATATGAAGGTTAACCGGAGACGTAGAGGCCAACTCGCTAGGAATGATGTCAAATATTACCGCCGAGATATTAGATTGGGTTAGGTTAGGTTAT
The DNA here is from genome assembly GCA_963969225.1 of Xylocopa violacea. Classification (NCBI taxonomy): domain Eukaryota; kingdom Metazoa; phylum Arthropoda; class Insecta; order Hymenoptera; family Apidae; genus Xylocopa; species Xylocopa violacea. The sequence continues at coordinate 6,947 of CAXAJV010001080.1, read as the reverse complement.
ATCACGTTATTGAAGTATATAAAGGTCCCACGGAGACGTAGCGGCCAACAAGCCAGGAATGTGGTCAAATATTACCGCCGAGATGTTAGGTTGGGTTAGGTTAGGTTATATTACGTTATTGATGTATATAAAGGTCCCACGGAGACGTAGAGGACAACAAGACATGAATGTGGTCAAATATTACCGCCGAGATGTTAGATTGGGTTAGGCTAGCTTATATTATGTTATTGATGTACATAAAGGTCCCACGGAGACGTAGAGGCCAACAAGACAGGAATGTGGTCAAATATTACCGCCGAGATGTTAGGTTGGGGTAGGTTAGCTTATATTACGTTATTGATGTATATAAAGGTCCCACGGAGACGTAGAGGCCAACTCGACAGGAATGTTGTCAAATATTAGCGCCGAGATGATAGGTTGGGTTAGGTTAGGTTATATTACGTTATTGATGTATATAAGGGTCCCACGGAGACGTAGAGGCCAACTCGTCAGGAATGTTGTCAAATATTACCGCCGAGATGATAGGTTGGGTTAGGTTACGATATATTACGTTATTGATGTATATGAAGGTTAACCGGAGACGTAGAGGCCAACTCGCTAGGAATGATGTCAAATATTACCGCCGAGATATTAGATTGGGTTAGGTTAGGCTATATTACGTTATTGATGTATATGAAGGTCCCACGGAGACGTAGAGGCCAACTCGCCAGGAATGTTGTCAAATATTACCGACGAGATGTTAGGTTGGCTTAGGTTAGGTCATATTACGTTATAGATGAATATAAAGGTCCCAAGGAGACGGAGAAGCCAACTCGCCTGGAATGTTGTCAAATATTACCGCCGAGATGTTAGGTTGGGTTAGGTTAGGTTATATTACGTTATTGATGTATATAAATGTCCCACGGAGACGTAGATGCCAACTCGCCAGGAATATTTTCAAATATTACCGCCGAGATGTTAGGTTGGCTTTGGTTAGGTTATATTACGTTATAGATGTATATAAAGGTCCCACGGAGACGGAGAAGCCAACTCGCCTGGAATGTTGTCAAATATTACCACCGAGATGTTAGGTTGGGGTAGGTTAGGTTATATTACGTTATTGATGTATATAAAGGTCCCACGGAAACGTAGAGGCCAACTCGACAGGAATGTTGTCAAATGTTACCGCCGAGATGTTAGATTGGGTTAGGTTAGGCTATATTACGTTATTGAAGTATATAAAGGTCCCACGGAGACGTAGAGGCCAACAAGACAGGAATGTGGTCAAATATTACCGCCGAGATGTTAGATTGGGTTAGGCTAGCTTATATTATATTATTGATGTACATAAAGGTCCCACGGAGACGTAGAGGCCAACTCGCCAGGAATGTTGTCAAATATTACCGCCGAGATTTTAGGTTGGTTTAGGATAGGTTATATTACGTTATTGATGTATATAAAGGTCCCACGGAGACGGAGGAGCCAACTCGCCAGGAATGTTGTCAAATGTTACCGCCGAGATGATGGGTTAGGTTAGGTTAGGTTATATTTCGTTATTGATGTATATGAAGGTCCCACGGAGACGTAGAGGCCAACTCGCCAGGAATGTTGTCAAATGTTACCGCCGAGATGATGGGTTAGGTTAGGTTAGGTTATATTTCGTTATTGATGTATATGAAGGTCCCACGGAGACGTAGAGGCCAACTCGCCAGGAATGTTGTCAAATGTTACCGGCGAGATGTTTGGTTGGGTTAGGTTAGGTTATATTTCGTTATTGATGTATATGAAGGTCCCACGGAGACGTAGAGGCCAACTCGCCAGGTATGTTTTCAAATATTACCGCCGTGATGTTAGATTGGGTTAGGTTAGGTTATATTACGTTATTGAAGTATATAAGGGTCCCACGGAGACGTAGAGGCCAACAAGCCAGGAATGTGGTCAAATATTACCGCCGAGAAGTTAGATTGGGTTAGGCTAGCTTATATTATGTTATTGAAGTATATAAAGGTCCCACGGAGACGTAGAGGCCAACAAGCCAGGAATGTGGTCAAATATTACCGCCGAGATGTTAGGTTGGGTTAGGTTAGGTTATATTACGTTATTGATGTATATAAAGGTCCCACGGAGACGTAGAGGCCAACAAGACAGGAATGTGGTCAAATATTACCGCCGAGATGTTAGATTGGGTTAGGCTAGCTTATATTATGTTATTGATGTACATAAAGGTCCCACGGAGACGTAGAGGCCAACAAGACAGGAATGTGGTCAAATATTACCGCCGAGATGTTAGGTTGGGATAGGTTAGCTTATATTACGTTATTGATGTATATAAAGGTCCCACGGAGACGTAGAGGCCAACTCGACAGGTATGTTTTCAAATATTACCGCCGTGATGTTAGATTGGGTTAGGTTAGGTTATATTACGTTATTGAAGTATATAAGGGTCCCACGGAGACGTAGAGGCCAACAAGCCAGGAATGTGGTCAAATATTACCGCCGAGAAGTTAGATTGGGTTAGGCTAGCTTATATTATGTAATTGATGTATATAAAGGTCCCACGGAGACGGAGGAGCCAACTCGCCAGGAATGTTGTCTAATGTTACCGCCGAGATGATTGGTTAGGTTAGGTTAGGTTATATTACGTTATTGATGTATATAAAGGTCCCACGGATACGTAGAGGCCAACTCGTCAGGAATGTTGTCAAATATTACCGCCGAGATGGTAGGTTGGGTTAGGTTACGTTACATTACGTTATTGATGTATATGAAGGTTAACCGGAGACGTAGAGGCCAACTCGCTAGGAATGATGTCAAATATTACCGGCGAGATGTTAGATTGGGTTAGGTTAGGTTATAATAAGTTATTGATGTATATGAAGGTCAAACGGAGACGTAGAGGCCATCAAGCCAGGAATGTGGTTAAATATTACCGCCGAGATGTTAGGTTGGGTTAGGTTAGGTTATATTACGTTATTAATGCATATAAAGATCCCACGGAGACGTAGAGGCCAACTCGCCAGGTATGTTGTCAAATATTACCGCCGAGTTGTTAGGTTGGGTTAGGTTAGGTTATATTTCGTTATTGATGTATATAAAGGTCCCACGGACACGTGGAGGCCAACTCGCCAGGTATGTTTTCAAATATTACCGGCGAGATGTTAGATTGGGATAGACTAGCTTATATTATGTTATTGATGTATATAAAGGTCCCACGGAGACGTAGAGGCCAACTCGCCAGGAATGTTGTCAAATATTACCGCCGAGATGATAGGTTGGGTTAGGTTAGGTTATAATACGTTATTGATTTATATGAAGGTCAAACGGAGACGTAGAGGCCAACTCAGCAGGAATGATGTCAAATATTACCGCCGAGATGTTAGGTTGGGTTAGGTTAGGTCATATTACGTTATTGATGTATATAAATGTCCCACGGAGACGGAGAAGCCAACTCGCCAGGAATGTTGTCAAATGTTACCGCCGAGATGCTAGGTTGGGTTAGGTTAGGTTATATTACGTTATTGATGTATATAAATGTCCCACGGAGACGTAGAGGCCAACAAGCCAGGAATGTGGTCAAATATTACCGCCGAGATGTTAGGTTGGGTTAGGTTAGGTTATATTACGTTATTGATGTATATAAAGGTCCCACGGAGACGTAGAGGCCAACTCGCCAGGTATGTTTTCAAATATTACCGGCGAGATGTTAGATTGAGTTAGGTTAGGTTATATTACGTTATTGAAGTATATAAACGTCCGACGGAGACGTAGGGGCCAACTAGCCAGAAATGTGGTCAAATATTACCGCCGAGATGTTAGATTGGGTTAGGCTAGCTTATATTATGTTATTGATGTATATAAAGGTCCCACGGAGACGTAGAGGCCAACTCGCCAGGAATGTTGACAAATATTACCGCCGAGATGATAGGTTGGGTTAGGTTACGTTATATTACGTTATTGATGTATATGAAGGTCAAACGGAGACGTAGAGGCCAACTCGCTAGGAATGATGTCAAATATTACCGCCGAGATGTTAGATTGGGTTAGGTTAGGTTATAATAAGTTTTTGATGTATATGAAGGTCAAACGGAGACGTAGAGGCCATTAAGCCAGGAATGTGGTTAAATATTACCGCCGAGATGTTAGGTTGGGTTAGGTTAGGTTATATTACGTTATTAATGCATATAAAGATCCCACGGAGACGTAGAGGCCAACTCGCCAGGTATGTTGTCAAATATTACCGCCGAGATGTTAGGTTGGGTTAGGTTAGGATATATTACGTTATTGATGTATATAAAGCTCCCACGGAGACGTAGAGGCCAACAAGCCAGGAATATGGTCAAATATTATCGCCGAGATGTTAGGTTGGGTTAGGTTAGGTTATATTACGTTATTGATGTATATAAAGGTCAAACGGAGACGTAGAGGCCAACTCAGCAGGAATGATGTCAAATATTACCGCCGAGATGTTAGGTTGGGTTAGGTTAGGTCATATTACGTTATTGATGTATATAAATGTCCCACGGAGACGGAGAAGCCAACTCGCCAGGAATGTTGTCAAATATTACCGCCGAGATGCTAGGTTGGGTTAGGTTAGGTTATATTACGTTATTGATGTATATAAGTGTCCCACGGAGACGTAGAGGCCAACAAGACAGGAATGTGGTCAAATATTACCGCCGAGATGTTAGATTGGGTTAGGCTGGCTTATATTATGTTATTGATGTACATAAAGGTCCCACGGAGACGTAGAGGCCAACAAGACAGGAATGTGGTCAAATATTACCGCCGAGATGTTAGGTTGGGGTAGGTTAGCTTATATTACGTTATTGATGTATATAAAGGTCCCACGGAGACGTAGAGGCCAACTCGACAGGAATGTTGTCAAATATTAGCGCCGAGATGATAGGTTGGGTTAGGTTAGGTTATATTACGTTATTGATGTATATAAGGGTCCCACGGAGACGTAGAGGCCAACTCGTCAGGAATGTTGTCAAATATTACCGCCGAGATGATAGGTTGGGTTAGGTTACGATATATTACGTTATTGATGTATATGAAGGTTAACCGGAGACGTAGAGGCCAACTCGCTAGGAATGATGTCAAATATTACCGCCGAGATATTAGATTGGGTTAGGTTAGGCTATATTACGTTATTGATGTATATGAAGGTCCCACGGAGACGTAGAGGCCAACTCGCCAGGAATGTTGTCAAATATTACAGCCGAGATGTTAGGTTGGCTTAGGTTAGGTCATATTACGTTATAGATGTATATAAAGGTCCCACGGAGACGGAGAAGCCAACTCGCCTGGAATGTTGTCAAATATTACCGCCGAGATGTTAGGTTGGGGTAGGTTAGGTTGTATTACGTTATTGATGTACATAAAGGTCCCACGAAGACGTAGAGGCCAACTCGCCAGGAATGTTGTCAAATATTACAGCCGAGATGTTAGGTTGGCTTAGGTTAGGTCATATTACGTTATAGATGTATATAAAGGTCCCACGGAGACGGAGAAGCCAACTCGCCTGGATTGTTGTCAAATATTACCGCCGAGATGTTAGGTTGGGGTAGGTTAGGTTGTATTACGTTATTGATGTACATAAAGGTCCCACGAAGACGTAGAGGCCAACTCGCCAGGAATGTTGTCAAATATTACCGCCGAGATTTTAGGTTGGTTTAGGATAGGTTATATTACGTTATTGATGTATATAAAGGTCCCACGGAGACGGAGGAGCCAACTCGCCAGGAATGTTGTCAAATGTTACCGCCGAGATGATAGGTTAGGTTAGGTTAGGTTGTATTTCGTTATTGATGTATATGAAGGTCCCACGGAGACGTAGAGGCGAACTCGCCAGGTATGTTGTCAAATATTACCGCCGAGATGTTTGGTTGGGTTAGGATAGGTTATATAACGTTATTGATGTATATGAAGGTCCCACGGAGACGTAGAGGCCAACTCGCCAGAAATGTTGTCAAATATTACCGCCGAGATGTTAGATTGGGTTAGGTTAGGTTATATTACGTTATTGATGTATATAAATGTCCCACGGAGACGTAGATGCCAACTCGCAAGGAATGTTTTCAAATATTACCGCCGAGATGTTAGGTTGGGTTAGGTTAGGTTATATTACGTTATAGATGTATATAAAGGTCCCATGGAAACGGAGAAGCCAACTCGCCTGGAATGTTGTCAAATATTATCACCGAGATGTTAGGTTGGGATAGGTTAGGTTATATTACGTTATTGATGTATATAAAGGTCCCACGGAAACGTAGAGGCCAACTCGACAGGAATGTTGTCAAATGTTACCGCCGAGATGTTAGGTTGGGTTAGGTTAAGTTATATTACGTTAGTGATGTATATAAAGGTCCCACGGAGACGTAGAGGCCAACAAGACAGGAATGTGGTCAAATATTACCGCCGAGATGTTAGGTTGGGGTAGGTTAGCTTATATTACGTTATTGATGTATATAAAGGTCCCACGGAGACGTAGAGGCCAACTCGACAGGAATATTGTCAAATGTTACCGCCGAGATGTTAGGTTGGGTTAAGTTAGGTTATATTACGTGATTGATGTATATAAAGGTCCCACGGAGACGTAGAGGCCAACTCGCCAGGAATGTTGTCAAATATTACCGCCGAGATTTTAGGTTGGTTTAGGATAGGTTATATTACGTTATTGATGTATATAAAGGTCCCACGGAGACGGAGGAGCCAACTCGCCAGGAATGTTGTCAAATGTTACCGCCGAGATGATAGGTTAGGTTAGGTTAGGTTGTATTTCGTTATTGATGTATATGAAGGTCCCACGGAGACGTAGAGGCGAACTCGCCAGGTATGTTGTCAAATGTTACCGCCGAGATGATAGGTTAGGTTAGGTTAGGTTATATTTCGTTATTGATGTATATGAAGGTCCCACGGAGACGTAGAGGCCAACTCGCCAGGTATGTTGTCAAATATTACCGCCG
>CAXAJV010001079.1:0-22900 GCA_963969225.1 Xylocopa violacea | reverse complement strand
ACGGTGCACCAGGACTCTGTATGCGCCTGTTGCGGCCACTGGCTCCTTCGATTTGGATACGAGAAATTTAGTGGTAATATTCCACGCTAACTGATAGCCAATGTTTGATCGAGGTTAGTTCCTGCTTTGACTATGCACGTGTAATGCTCGGAGTTCCAACTATGCGGTATTCTTCTGTAATTTCGAAAATGTGCAACACTCGCAGAGATATTTACTGGTTCGTTATTGCATCATGATTAATAACTTAGCTCAAAATAAACTCCACGATATTAATGCACTTCACGTATCTGTAATACAAAGCTTCAACCCTTAACCTCTAAGTTGATTGCATACACAATATACGTATGAATAATTAATCTTCAAACATTTCCATTCCTCTGCAAATAGATTAAACCGCTCTCAAACTGAGCGAATCAAATTTAACCCTTTTGTACCATTCAAATAGTTTCAACCAAATTGCCTCGAACCGTCTCGGTGCAACAAACACGTACATCTCGTAGAGAACGATATTCGATACGTTTCTCCTCGATTAGCATAAGATTACTAGATCGATAGGTCTTATTATGCGATGTGGTGGATTCACAGAGACGCTGCGTATTTTTGCAGGACCAGGACATGTTTGTCACGGGAGGCAGGTGGTGCGGCGGAACAACTGTTGGCTGGCCGTACTGGCCGTGTCAGTGGTGCTATCGATTCTTCGAAACAGTTTGGCGGGCGAACGGTATCCGCTCGATTATGGTAACAACCAGCTGTCGGTTAACCGCGCCGAAGTCGCTTACGGGGCTCGCGGCGCTAATGAACCATCCCTGAAATTCCAAAACCATTCAAATACTCCGTCATCCCGGCACCCTTAAAAGTTATCATTGCCATCAACTACCGCTCGGCAAACATTCCGTCCACTCGTCAAGAATGACATCACGGAGGAGTCGTCGAGAGCAATTTCCTGGCGAACCGCCCAGGCGGTGGGCGCGAATCAAACCGACGAAGATGACGATCGATCGATCCGGTCGAGCGATCGTCGACTCGCGGATCCCGACCCGTCGAACGACTGCCACAAGGAACGACGCGATAAACGCCGAGCCGGGCCAACTGCGAGGGGATCGACCGGATTCACCGGGAGTTCAGTGAATATTCCGGAAGAGCCCCGCTTATCCTCCCGGGTTTCCCGTGTCGCGATGAAAGACGTCGCTAGAGAGGCGGCGATGCGACCGTTGATTACGGTCACGTTGTTGTGGATTCGTGCAATGACGACTCGCTAAAGGCTTTCAGACGAGAGAACAAGGACGTGAGAAGGCAAAGGGGATTCAGTGGCGAGCTTCGACGTCTTCGGATGAAAAGATCCTATAGGGTGGACGGTCAAAGGACCATGGACTATTTTCAGGCTGACGGTATCGTGGGTTCTCGGAGCTTGGGAGATGGCGAGGAAACCGCAATGGAAGCGACATTCGACTGAGATTCCTGAATCCGTTGTTTCTATCGGTAAAGCATTCGAAACAGGATTGAAATCGGAGAAATTCGCGGATCCAGGGGGATTGAGTGGTAGGAAGCCGTCGGAAGGCTCGGTTGAGCAATATTTAATCGATTCCGCCGAGTCTTCCACCTCTATTAATCAACTATTAAGGATTGGACGGTTGAAATTGAAAACGCTGACGGGTCGAAAAAGATTAAAAGACGCGAAGAGACGAGCATCTACGAAAGGAAAGAAAGATACGCGAGATGTTGAGCCCAAAGGATACATCCAGAAACGATATTTCATTGAAACTCCTAAATCTTCCGCTTCTATTAGTGAACTGTTCGACGGAGAATTGATACCAAAAGGGAAATCGGAAATAGAAGTCGACGGGCATGATAATTCCATGTATCAGTTGATGAGCAGAAGGTCCATTAAAATTCGGGAATAAAACTTGACGAAGAGCCGAGGTCGTTCGATTTTGGTGATGTAATAAATCTGGAGTGGTCGTACCTCTGCCAGAATTCGGGATCCTCGAATTGCGAGCCGCGAGGCAAAAGAGTCAAAGCAATCAAGACAGAAGGGAGGACTCCTCATTCTTCAGAGTTCGAAGGTTCCTGGTGAACGTCGACGTCTCGTAAATCAACGTTGATTCGGAGAGAGATGGAGTATACGCGCCAGTTGAATGGAATCTCCGTGAAACAGATATCAACAAATGGAAGCGATGATGAGGCAGACAGGAGAACCCGTGGAAATTTTTCGATCCGCGAGAAGAGAAATATTATTCCGTCTAGCGACGCGGTCACGTTGAATTCGTCGCAATACGATGGAACTTCATTGAATGTTACTTTCAACGAAACGACAAATGATTTTTTGGATAACGATGCGAAAATTGTTGAGACAGAATTGGAGATCGACTTCATTTCAGAGAACGTTAAGTATAACTCACTGGACGATCGAGATGCTGCAGCACACGTACAGCAGTGGAATGATTCGACGTTAAATTTGAGTACTTTAACATTGAGCAATGAATTCAGTTCAACAAGTCACGACGGAAGCACAGGATGAGTTAACAGAGTAACACTCGAAGCACCAGATGTGGTGAGTGAGAACGATTCACTGCTATCGGATAGCTCGATGTTAAATGGCAAACCGAATTCGACGTTGAAATGACAATGCACAGTTACCGGAAAACGTTTCAAGTCTAAGTAACGATGTGATCTCGATAAGACTCAATTTGAGCGCGGATTCGTCGCAAGATATGGAATTAGACGCTCCGCGGAGCGAGATTGATAAGGCTAAAGAAGAGGCGAATAAAGCGACAACGGAAGAGGCTTCTGCGCAAAGTAACGTGACAAAGGAGTCTGACGGCGTCCTCGTGAACTCCGAGCATAGCTCTATTGCGGCGCCAAGGAGTGCCCCGTACCTAAGAAACGATATGAACTGTCTAACCGAAAGGGGCTGTACGTCGGAGAACAGTGGCCTTCCTGAATTCGGCGAGGGAAATTCCGACGATACGTTCAGGAACTCACCTTCGACTGAGCAAGAGCGGAAGATTACGAAGGATATCAAAACAAACGCGAACCATAAGCAATCGCTCGTGAATAAAACGAAATATTCGAAATCGAAGCTTCCTTTAACCCCTTCTGAACGACCATCCGCGTCTAGAAAAGCCGTTATCCAAACAATTGGGACGATAAATAGGAAAATCGACGACCAGGCGGAACGGTTCGATACAGCTACGGATGGTTTGACAGAAGATGATGAAGTAACGTTTAACGATCCTCTAATGGTTTCGAAGAAACGGCAACCCGTCGGTTCAAGGGCGACAGAGTCGTTGAATCGAAATATTCAAACATGACTGCGACATTAAGCCTGATAAACCGTCCGTCGGGTTTAGCTCGAAAAATGAGAGGGCTCAAACCCGCTCGTTGGATAATGGAACGGTGAATGAAGTTAATCCGTCCGACGGGTTTAACTCCTTGAGCACGATGCCCATCCCGGTGATCGATCATCCTACGAGAGAACGAAAGTCCAGGTAGTCCACGGTGCAAACTTCGACATCGACGAGCCTGAAACTTGATTCATCTATGAAGGTCGGAGGCCCGGTGTCGGGACGAACTTCTACGCCGACGTGGGTCAAGGACGAGGTCCAACGAAGAACCGCCTCGACCATGCAAATGGAATACGTCCAAGCGAATGCCAGCAACGATGCTCCCGGGGGGCTAAGAGTCTCGTTGACACATCCACTAGAATTCGTCTCCAGAGTGCAGGATTGATCAAAGGTTTCGCTCCCGTTTGAAAAGTACGAATGGTTCTCTGGACAACTACCTTAACGAAAATCTCGCGCTTTCGTCTACAGAGAGGGAACAACTTCCAGTTACCGCCGAAACGTCGACCATCGGATTGATTAACGACGTGAACCAATTTTTGTTCACTTTTGACATGATCGCCACTTCTTCTGACCATGAACCGTTACCATGGACGAGGCGTCCTCGCAAACGACGAACAACTCGTCGCATGAGCTGGAACCGCCGAATCAGTGGCCAGTTAAGCACAGCGCGATGGTCGAGTATAATCTAGTGTTGAGTCGTCTAATGATGGTCCATGAGAGGAAGGATACCATCACCTGCGGGCCAGTGATGCCGCAACGTGACGTTCAAGCGCTCGAGGTGATGCTTTACACTCTGGACAGGCTCAACGATCGTGGAATTGTACCCGGTGTTAAGATCGGCGCCTACATTCTCGACGATTACGACAAGGATACGTACGGCTTGGGAATGGCTGTGGACTTTATCAAAGGTACGTGTTGTTTTGTCAGTTGATTAGCTGAAGGCTGATAATTCAATGGTCGTCGGTGTCCGATGTTGTAGATTGATGTTATGATTGACGAGTGCGATGCATTCGCGCGTCGGAAATGTAAATTCGTACGAGTTTCAGCAATACCCGCGAGCAACTGTCAACGTGTTTAATACGTTTTTGATTAGAGAAACAATTCGAGTTAAACGACTAAGAAAATTGAATTTCTCTTTAAAGGAAAAAGATGTTCCGTTTCACCACATTGTTACTAATTATTTGCGAAGATCAGAAAAATGGAAAGAACACCGCTTATTTGCCGACTTCATTCTTTTTGAGAGATAAAGAGAATGTTCGATTTGCTTAAGTTCGTTCATTTCCAAGATACGACAAGTGAAATTGACAATGTGAAACTTCGCGAACATCTCACGGAGGTCTACGGAACCATTGCGTACTCTGAATTTTTCAATCCAACAATACAATCACATGCATTCACATTATAGGGAGAAAAATGAAATTCCGCGAATGTAGGTCACGCTGTGGGCACGATTCCACTGAAACTGTGAAAATTTTAACTGCTTTGAAGGCTAGGGGAATCTCACAGCGATAGCTCAAAGAAGCGATAAGATGTTCAGCGTGCGCGATGCTTTATATGGAAAATTCCGCTCGTGTAACGAACTTACGCGGCGCGGTGCTAGATGAAATTGCGGCAACTTTCTTCCAACTTTTCCGTTCTCTCCTCTCTGTCACGAGTCATGTTAATCTATTATTCTCCGCGAAATGCCAGGTTCATGTTTACCAAATGAATCAACCCGACAGGAAGTTTCATCAACCTTCAAATCAAAGAACGAACGTAGTATAATAAAAGAAGCCTCGTCACGCGTACTTGAACTTCGTCGAATTTTACATCGGTTACATCGCGTTCTTTGACGTAACGAATTCGTCTGTGGAAATACCGAACCGTTGCTTTTACTTCTTGTATTTCATTTTATCACCCTTTCTCATTTCGAAGCGAGTGTGAATACATTGTATACATTGTGTCGGAGATTCGTATTGTCGTTTTTTCTCTCTAATGATTCTTCAGTAAATTCTCGACCTAGATATTTGGCCAATGCCAGATGTTAATTTATCCTTTCTACACGATTATCGATGCGCGACCAGGTTTGATAGATTCTAGGACCGTTTCTTTCGACAGTGAACATGAGCCTCTATAGCGATTCAGTGGTGATGAAAAATTGTACCCCTTGAAGAAAGAAGAGTATACTCTGTTGGGATATCGAACGGAAAGTTACACAAAACTCCGCTCGGAACGGAGAAGAAAAATTTGTATTTCTACTTCAGGTTCCAAAAATATGCAATGCCTAACGAGCTCAACGCTTCGAAAATGAGACTTCAATAGAAACATCTATGACCTAGCGACCATTACATAATTATGAATTAATTTCAGCATACGGTTTACGTGTCCCCAGAGATTTAAATCCTGGATATTTAATCTAATTTGCTTCCTTTGAATGGAATCAACACACGGATTACGTTTTTGCTAGTGGGCAATTTCGCAGGGCATTGAAGCAAACCAGTTAACGAATTGTTAGCGCAGAGCTATTTTAATTAACGTGAATGATAGCTCCAGCGAAAACGCGCGCTGGACCTACAATCAAGTTTCTGATTAACACAATTCAGAGGGCGCAAACTGCTTCGCTGTAAAGCCTATCGTGTGTCGAGCGAAGTTTCTTTAATCGAACCATTTTCACAAAGTAATTTGGTGTTTAAAATTGTTAACGTACGCAACTACTGAATTATTACTGTGTCACAAATACAATGAAGATCAACTGAATGGTTAACATCGCTAATCTAAATGTCGAAACTTCAAAATGATTCTAACATTAATACACGTTCTCCAAAGTTTTCTAGTAGTTGTCATATTTGCCTTTCAATTAGAATAAAAATTAAGATATAATATAACAAGAAGCGGTACTAGACAATTCTGAAACGATAAGCTCTATAGAATTCAATTTCCTCGAAAAGGAAATCGTAAATGCAGAGCTATCACACTGCTAGTTTACCGTGAGATAGTTTGCATTCGTGATAGACGTGCGTTATATCACGATACTGCACTCTCCTACAAAAATAGGTAATTAGGATTTCCCTTGTTCCGAAACAATCAGAATCTACACCAAAAACATGCAACACTGCTTTTAAATACCCATCGAGATGCAACAAAACAGAACAATACAGCCTCATCCTTTTACGTACAAAAAAGATGTAATAACGCGTGTATAGAAGACCGCCTCATCCGAATGAAAGCATCTTTCCTACCCTTCGCCATTGTTAGATTTCCGTGTAACGAAGAATACTTGACGTTTCGTTTGCTTCCATTATACAGGCTAGGGGAACTCCATTCCCCAGAGTAGATCATGTCTTAACTAGAGAAGACATTCAGTCGCTAGCGGCTGGACCATTACGAGGCATAAAAATTCCAATGAAAAGAACACAACTTCCCATGCACTCGGCGGTAAAGTAAAGTGCGGATATTAAAATTTGATGTCCGTAGCAATAGCCCGACACTCGGTGAAAGCGAATTCGCATTGAAAGTTGACATTATTCATGTGTTTCCGCGAGATCACGTCGCGATACTGACAATTTCACCGCAGCACGAATGCGAAAGCAGGCGAACGAAACGTGCAAACACTGCAAAGATGAGGCAGAGCGGACATAGCGTTTCTAAATGAAAAACTCTGGCAGAAGTATTGAATTACTGAATTCCTTTTATAAGTTGCTGTATGAGAATGCAATGCTAATACAAATTTCGAGATTGATGTCGCGAATGTTTCAAAAAATTCGCGAGATTCTCTGTCTTTGCTTGTTGCGCGGTTCTAACGATTTCTGATCGACTAATTGAATTCTTGTACGAATATAATACACTTGCAACATATACGCTATTTGATTGAATATCGGTAAGGAGATTTTCTGCTCCGTGCTGCGATTGTATCTACAAAGAAATTTGCTTCTGAAGAAATCTAGAATCCCGCATAGATAACATGCAGGCATCGAGACGAGTCGATACGGAGGTGTCGTGAAGCTTTCCACGGTGCACTGCAAACTCAAGTATCGCCTGTCGGTAAGCTCGTGATACTCTGCAAGCTCAAGTCGACAACTTCGTCTCGATTTATCCTAGTACCGACGAGCTACAAGATAGGCCACTGATCTAATGGAATTTTATGACCATTACTGTCCGAAATATTGATCGCGTACAAATTTTTACACCCTGTACAATATAGGATTCGAAATTGATAAAGTAGCAGTTCTTGCAAGATTCGTGGATATATTTTACGCAAAAGGGAGGACCGAATTAAAAATTTTCCAAAGCTCATAAAATGTGAATTATTGCAGACATAAAACCTCTTGCCAGATAAAGATTTGATTTAAATTAAAATCCAAAAAGACCAGAGAGAAAGTAGAATTCTTCGACGGTTCCAGGTTGATGCCACGAGAGTAAAATTTTACTTAACTTAATTTAAATTATGGCTTCAACTATTACCTGAAGTACAACGTAAATAGAATTTCCAAGTCCTGAAAAGGACTTAGATAATTTAAATTGTACTGCAAAATACTCGATGCTAAAAATACCAGTAATCCAGTTATTCTAATCTCGCGCAAAGTTCATGAAATAATGGAATGAATGAGTATCATAGAAAATTGTTGAAAGTAAATCTATGAAACCTTTGATCAAGTGAAAAATCTATCTATCTCTATCAAAAGCTACGACCACCATCTTTTAACTAGTGTGGTACATCTAGCATTACGTTTACTACAATACTTATGTCTACAAGCGCAGTCCTTAGCATGATATCGTCTTTCAGAGACCAGGATCTCGAAAACGTTACCAAGTACCCAGGTCCACCAACGAGGAGGTGACTACGCAGGAACACATCCATATTTCCCTAATCCCATCCACCCTCCATTACATGTTGACGATCTCGGTACAGAAGGTACCGAGATCCAACTCTACTTGAATTCAATACACGCCAAATCCATGGTACATTTTCTTAGAAATTGCAACGTGGACTTTACGAATCGCGAAAGGGAAGAAGGGACTGGAAGTATATATCATGTTCTTATCCAGAGAGTAATTTACAAAGTCTCTTTATCGACACTTTAGAAACATTAAAGCGTTTCTCAAAAGGGATTACGATGCGATAAACACTAAACTCTATTATACTCTATTCTGAAAAAAAGAAATTAAAAAGGTAATTAAAGTTGGACAAACTTGTGATAAGTAATAAATCAAAGAGAAAAGTGAACATAACATTCGCGACGTGACCAAAGGTACTCTACATACTCACGTGGTACTACGTAATCACGTAGATTTGCTAACTAAATGTTTCCGGCGCTGTCCACTTTCCAAACCACGGTCTTTTCGACCCATGGAGCTACTCATGGCAGCGACTTACGTGTAACATTAAGTTAGCGTGCTCACTACTTGCTTGCCACATGCGATGCATGCCAGCGAGTACGCAGAGTAATAAAACTATTACTGATAAACATCAGTAGTGTGCAAATGGAGACTAAGAATAATTATATTCAATTTCGATAAAACGGGGATTTTGAGGAAAAATTCTATGGTTTCGCTCTTGATAAGACAATGTACATACTCCCTTACAATTTCATTACAATTATTATCACAATTACTATTATCTAATTATAATTACTATTATCTATGACTAATAATATACGCATCCAGCGGCGATCCAACGGCGAACGTAGAAATATCTGTTGAAATTATTTATTGACATCACAGGAATTTTATTATAGAAATCATAAAAATTGGATAACAGAATGGAAATGAAAAGGATTGGTTGAAATTCGACTCAAAACCATTGAATTTTTGACAAGAACGGAGAAAATACGTCAAATTTCACGATTCCCTAATAATCATTCTCAATTATAATTTCGTACAGCCTATTTGCGTGAAACAATTGGAAAGAACCTTGGAAAACGTGGAAATGGCAATTTCTTTACGTAAAACAATACCATGCGTCAAACGCTGCATTCACCGAAAATATCATTTCCTCATTTCCAAATTTAAAGAGAATAATGAAGTCACTTTGCGACTACAGAATTAAATTTTCTGTTGTTGTAATTATTGAAATCAAGAGCCAACCTTTGATCAAGGGAAGATACCATGGAGACAGAAAGAGAGAGAAAGAGAGATGGAGAGAGAGAGATGCCGGATTATTTAAACAATTCCCTGATTTTCCACCGTCGCATATATTTCTTTAATCACAGAATGATTACTTCTATTTCAACTACACCTGCTCTCAGTTTCAATACTTAAGATAACTCATCTACCGATCACTGAATAGATTACTAATACCGAATGAATTGATTAGCATGAGAATAGTCATGGGAAAGGAACAAAGATGGAACGTAATTAAATTATATTAATGGAGAATATGTAGTAAGTTATATCACGACATCCAGCCGCGTTCCAGCGGCGAAGGCAGGGGTTAAAATAAATCAGAATAAACCAAAAACTAAGCGGATTTCCGAACATCAATCGAACATTAAAGAATCAAACAACCCTCCTTCGATGAGGCACGATAAATTTAACAAGTTATATCAAGTCATCCAACAGCGGTCCAGCGGCGATCCAGCGGCGAACGCAAAAATTAACTTAAACTATATCTTATTCTCTAATTACACTAATTATATAATCTACGTGCGTAGTCCTTAGCATGATATCGTTTTCGGGAGGCCGGTCTCTCGAAAACGTTACCAAGGGCCCAGGTCCACCCCGTGGAGGTGACTACGCAGGGACCCATCCCTAAACCCTAATCCCATCCACCCTCCATTATATATTTACGATCTCGGTACAGAAGGTACCGAGATCTGACTCTACTTGAATTTAATACACGCGAAATCCATAATACATTTCCTAAAATCTATCAGATATTTAGAAACTGCAGTATGGACTTTACGAAAGGGGTGACGAGAAATACCACTGTCTTACCCGAAGAGAGATTTATTAAGTGACTCTTCCAACACTTTCGACAAACGAAAGTGTCTCGCAAAAGGTTCTACGGTACGATACTCTAAATTCTACTATTATATTAAAGAGCATTCCAATCCGATGCTTCCGCGTTAGCCATTTGGCAAACCGTACCCGACGCGAATCGCGAGCAAGTTTTATGCCACGTCTTACGTCGAAACAATCGCAACCGCGCTCTCCCCGACGGTGAGTGAGATGTCCATCTGAACCCCAGCGAGGCCCAACTCTAGGATTGCTCTGCGATAGAGACGAACCTCGTGGAACCGCCCGAATCCGTCTTACAGCAGGTCAGACCCCAGCGCCTCGGGTTGGGAACCACTCAGCCCGCTCCATCGTGAGCGCGTCCACGGCTGAACCCGTGAAGATCCAGGTGGCCACGACAAACACGCATCGGTTTGATTGAGTCGCAACTGTTTCCCTGCGTGACGATTAAAATCTAAATCTCGAGCGAAGGAGAAAAAAAGGAAAGGGAAAAAAGGAAGAAGAAAAAAAGAGGAAATCTACGTGAAGCGATCTTACGAAGCATAAAGTTAGAGTGCTCGAGCAAATAAACGCGAACTAATTTACGCGAGAAAAATTAAAAGTTCTGTCTTGATAAACGAGGGGTGCAAGAAAGGGGAGCAGTTATTTCTCTCTCCGGGTAAGAAAACGTATTTCTTTACAATACGATTACAATTAAATTACAGAGATATACAATATACAAGTACTTATGACTAAAAACGCACGCATCCGTCAGCGATCCAGCGGCGATCCAACGGCGTTCCAACGGCGAACAGAGATTTAAGTAAACCAGAATAAACCAGAAAGAAAGTGATTTTCTAACCATCAAATATCAAACCATCGATCATCAAACCATCGATCATCAAACCATCAAACATCAAGCCATCAAACATCAAGCCATCAAACATCAAACCATCAAACCATCAAACCTTCAAACGTCAAAGCATCAGACGTCGAACGATCAAACAACCCTTCATCGAAGGGACACCATAGCGAGATAGAAGTCACCATATATAATTAATAATAAAAACGGGGGAAATCGGGATAAAAGGGGATGATTATCTTATTAAAATTACATTACATGAATGTACAAATTGGATGGCAATAATTAACTTAAACTAAACTATTCGCAGTCCAATTTAAAGTTTCCAAGTCCTGAGAAGGACTTGGAAATTTCAATTGTACTGAAAAAGACTCGACGCTAGAAGTACCAGTGATTAAATTATTCTAATCTCTAACGAAATTAATGAAATAATAAAAAATTGTTAAAAGTGAATCTATGAAATCTTTATACAAATGAAAAATCAAACTATCTCTATTAGAAGCTACGAACCACGATCTTTTGATCAGCTTGGTATTTCTAGCGTCAAGTTTACAATTATACTTATGTCTACGCGCGTAGTCCTTAGCTTGATATCGTTTTCGAGAAGGCAATCTCTCGAAAACGTTACCAAGGGCCCAGGTCTACCCCGTGGAGGTGACTACGCAAGGACTCACCCCTAAACCCAAATCCCATCCACTCTCCATTACATATTTACGATCTCGTTACAGAAGGTACCGAGATCTGACTCTATTTCAGTTAAAAAACCGAGATCCATAATACATTTTCTAAAATCTACCAAAGAATTCTAGAAATTGCAGTATGGACTTTACGATTCGCAAAAGGAAACACTTTCTTATTCAGAGAGAAACATTATTATAGAATGATTGTACGATGATTCTATTTTACAAAAGTTAAAGTATTGCACAAAAAGCAACACGAAAGGATACTTTAAATTCTATTATTCTACTTTAAAACGACTCAAAATTAAACGGAATAAATCAAAGTGTGTGTTTCCCTCTGAATAAGAAGAATGTGTTTCCCTCTGAATAAGAAGAATGTGTTTCCGTACAATTTTATTACAATAATCAGTACAATACATATACAAAGTTTGGTACAGTAATCATAACAATTTCATTGCAATAATCATAACAATTTCATTACAATAGTCATAACAATTTCATCATAGTAATCATATAAATTTGATAACAAAGGAAGTGGAAAGGATTAGGGGTATTATTCTCGACGAAGTTGGTGAAGTTGTTGAAATTCGCCCCAAAACCAATGAATTTTTGACAAGAACGGAGAAAATACGTCCAATTTCAAGATTCTCTTAATAGTGATTCTCCTAATAGAATTTCGTATAGCCTGTTTGCGTGAAGCAATTGGAAAGAATCTTAAAGATTGTGGAAATGGAGACTTTTTGACGTAAAACAATACCATAGTGATATCTCCAACGTTATATTCACCGAAAATATCATTTTCTTATTTCCAAATGTAAAAAGAATAATGAAACCACTTTGCGATCACAAAATAGGTAAATATAAAATCATTGATTAAACTTTACGTTCAGAGACGTATCCAACGACGTTCCAACGATGAACGTAGAAATTAAAATAAATTAGGAATGGAGTGAATTTCCAACAATCAGACCAATCTCTTTCGAGAACAAACACCACAAAGAGATAGAAATTGCCATAGATTATGCAGGATTCTCTTAAACGAGCCCCTGAGTTTTGACCGACGTGTTTTTATGAATAGAATATGAATAGAAAATGAATGATTTTATCGCTGACAACAAAGAAATGCGAGATACCGGTTTCGAAACAACTATTCTACCACATATCGAAGAATCTGTTAGTACCCAATGAACTGGGATACCATTCTTACGAACTAATTAAAGCGAGAATAACTACGCTCGGTTGTGATAAGTGAGAGAAGTCAGGATAAGAGAGAAAGGGTTACACAATTACAAATTTACATTACACAAGTGTACAAATATAATAGTAAAAATTAACTTAAATGAGTCAGGATAAGAGGGAAAGGCTCACACAATTATAAATTTACATTATATGAGTACAAATATGATCTTATAAATTAACTTAAACTAAACTATTTGCTGTCCAATTTAAAGTTTCAACGTCCTGAAAAGGACTTGGAAAATTTAAATTGTATTGCAAAATATTCGGTGCTAAAAGTACCAGTAATTAAATTATTCTAATCTCGCGTAAAGTTAATGAAATAATAGAATGAATGAGCATCATGGAAAATTGTTAAAGGTAAATCTATGTAATCTTTGTACAAGTGGAAAATCTATCTAGCTTTATCAGAAGTTACGAAGCATGGTCTTCTAACTAGTTTGGTACTTCTAGCACCGAGTTTACAACAATACTTATGTCTACGCGCGTAGTCCTTAGCTTGATATCGTTTTCGAGAGAGCAGTCTCTCGAAAACGTTACCAAGGGCCCAGGTCCACCACGTGGAGGTGACTGCGCAGGGACCCTTACTTACATGCAGCATGCGATGCATGCAAGCGAATGCGCAGCTAAATGATTTATTAATACCAAGCAAATATGAATTGATTTGCACTAGATCAATTAGTAATTCTGTTTTCTTAAACGAGAAGTATAAGAAAAATAGGGATAGGTTGTGTTTACTTTGGGTAAGATTATTTATTTTATTTAGCATATAAATCTAAATTAATTCTAACTAAAGATGTATTCTCATCCCTCGGCGATCCCACGAGTAACGCAGAAATTTGATTTATTTTCACAGAAATCTGAAGTACGAGATAAAGGAGCGAGATCAGATACCAACGAAGAATGACAGAGTAAGAATTCGAACGAAAAGAGATGCGAAATAAAACAGAATATGGAATAATGGAATAATATCGACACTTGACAAGAACATCGCAACGAACATTGATATCCTTACGCAAATAACTTAAATCTGACTCTTGAATCTGACTCTTAAATTTAACTCTTAAATCTAAGTCTTAAATCTAATGTTACTCGATATCGTTTTAGAAAGACCGGTCTTTCAAAAACGTTATCAAGGAATTAGGTCCCTGCATACTTGCCTCCACGTTTAGAGATGAGTACGCAGGGACCTATCCCCAAACACAAATCCCATCCACCCTTCCATTATATGCAGCCTCGGCACTGAGGTACCAAGATTTCATTCAACTTTTCTCTTAAACTTGTGTAATGCCAAATGGATACGGTGCGCAGCACGGCTATTTGCTTACGCACGCAACTTATTAGGAATTCTTTTATCGTTACTCTAATACACTATTTTTATTTTGTTATATCGTTACTTTAATAAACTATTTTTATTATAAATCTAACATATAATAGGTGTGGACTTTCAATTCTCTGAAGTCCAAAAATATTTCAGTAATATGTCAAGAATTCGGAGACAAAAATTCGGCGTCAAAAATTCGGTAATAATTGCAAAAAGCTAAATTCTTCAAATACAAAAGTTTGGTAGCAAAAAGAAAATTAAAATTGAAAAATAAGAAAAACAAATAATAAATCATAAAACTAATAAAAGTAATAAAACTAATCGTTCAATCCCAAGAGTGTTCGCGATATACACTAGTCATTCAATCGCGAAACTATTCTCAACACATAACAATCTCTCATTTTTTAAACCGATAAACTAATAAAAAGAACGATTACAATTATATAAAATAGGAGGGCTATATATGCTAGCATTCAGTCGAATGCGCTAGCTGATAGCCCTCCAGTTTGTTCAAGTATATATCAAAATTACTACTACTGCTACCTCATCTACCCCACCACCTCTAATTAAAAATTCGGTTTGTACAAACTCACCGTTCGCAGACAAGTGACGTCATCAGCGGCTAGCATCCTCTCCATGATCCTCTACCATCGACTCAGCTAGCTGACCATTGTCCACTACTAAGCAGGCAGCACCCTCTCCGTAATCCTCCAGCATCGACTCAGCTCGCTGACTACTTTCCATTACCAAGGGGTTATCGCGATGACCAGTGTCCACTATCATGGGGCTCAGCAGCCTCTCCGTGATCCACCACCATCGACTCAGCTCGCTTGACCACTGTCACCTACCAAGGGATCATCAGGCTGACCAGTGTCCGCCACCATGGAGGGCAGCACCCTCTTCGTGGTCCCCCACCACCATCATAACACGTTGATCATGGTCCATCTTCCTGAACTAGGCCCAAGAGGAGCTCCGATCGGTACCGCGTCTATCGAGCAACTGATTAAAACAGCGGAAGTGCCCTCCTTATATACCCATGGCTCCCCACCCTTGCGCTTAAATTTTAAATTGATTTTTCGTTAAAATTGGCCGTAATTTAGCGATTTTCGCAATTTTTTTTACCAATTAATATTCTTAACGATTACTCACAACTATTGGTAATAATGATTTATAAATTTTATGTAAACTAAAGCTACATTTACGTTTTAAAGGAGAATTATTGTTATTTTTCGCGAGTTTACTTCTTAATCATTTATGTATTATTATCGCGGACAAGATGCATCTACTGGGATCACTATTGCTACTTCCGGTACCTATTTGGAGCCATATGCTGAATTGGTAACATTTCGAAAGACAGTAAAATTGTACGACTTTGGTGATCGTACTTTGATCACAGTCGTAAGGGAAGTAGTAGAGCTTTCACTGCTAACTCGTAGCTTTTACCGGTAACAACAATCTCTCCAATATCAAAATCTGATAACTTTTAAAAATCTTCACGAAACTCGAATTGTTACAACTATTTGCGTAATTCAATTAGATTTAGAAATATTTGCCGATATATAAAACCATTTATTCTTTCTCTAATTTTCAGTGATATCAATCAATATACCAGACTGGCAATTAAGTGACCAACAATTTTCCTCAAACAAGAGCAAAATTAAAAGTAACAAAAATTGTACAATCGTACACATAATTTTCCAGAAACTTGCCTATATTATAAACTAAACACGAAGCACGCTAGCCATAAATGCAGAAATTTTACGAGCTCAATAAGAAGCACGCTTTATTACTCCGCGAATGTCTATCGTCGGTGCAATGCCGTTCCTCACTACTTGTTCAATTAAATATTCAAACCTCAACGTTTAATCTCGCTACAAAGTAATGGTAGGTGTAATGCGGGTTACAGTTTTTAACGTCCAAGTTCCTCCACCCAGTTACTCTTGCTGACGCAATCTCGTTGATATTCAAAGTAGTATTCGAGTTTTTATTAATATTTTTATGGGCAGTGCTTAAAACGCGTGCACTCGGATATTCTGCAGATCGGACGTGGAGGTGTTGCTATTCCACTCTCGCCTAGCCTTTTCCACTTTTTTCTTTTTCCGACGTCCTCTTTTTTCCTGTTTTTTTCTTTTTCTTTTAAAGCTTCTCAGCGAACGTGGAACACGTATACGTATCGGGAGATTCGTACGTAGGGAACATACGTAATTCCATAGCGTAAATATTTCAACAATTTTCATAACCCACTGGTTGGCCACGATATCGTGACGCGTTCGAGGAAAACCTCGTCTAAAATTGAATAAAACAGAGAGATGAAAAAGGAATCATGGTATGAAAATTATGTACTTTATTCGCGTAAAGGAACAAACTTTTGTGCCCAGCGCACTGGCTGTATAAAATTCTTCTGTATAAAGGAACACGTCAAATACGCTGCTTTGCAAATGAACTCTTTACTGAACGTGAATTTTATTAAATTACACAGGTTGAAGTTAATAACTACACGAAAGTCCGATGGTAATGAATGTAATATAACGGCAAACTAGTTGAGTTAGCATATGATTATTGTAATACCACGTTGACCTCCTTTTGCACGTGAAGGCTTCCAGCTTTTTCGTTTTCCTCGTCCTAGCTGTTCGTGGATAATTAACTTTCCCATTGAAATTAGTCGAATCGCATTTCAATTTTAATTACGATTTGCGCAGAAAAGAAAAATGTCGGCACCGTCGAGCGATCCCTAGAGAACGATTTTTATAATTATATAGTTAAATTGGAAACGTTTATATTCTCGTATAAACACAGTCAGGGAAATCGCGCATATAATTTAACGAGAATTTTCGTTATTTCGCAGAAATTTCCAATTGATATCGTCTAATGTAGACGCTCGATTACGCGGATACTTTTCGCGACGTTCCCACGCGAATATCGGCTCTATTATTCGCGTACAACCGGGGGATTGATATTAAATTTCCATTAATTTTCACCGCGAGGAAACATCAATTTCTGGCCAGAAGGTGCACGTAAATACGCGTAGATAACGCTACTGTGAACAGTGAACGCGATAATTTGTCACGACTTACTTCCGGACAAACAGTTTAGAACCTCCATTTTTCATGAAGCGACCAACTCAAGTTGGGGGGGGGGGGGTGATAATGACAAAATCGAAGCAATGCCACGATCTAGTAAAAACTTGTTGATATGATAAAAACAATGTTTATCCGGTTGAAAATTTCAGTACGTTTGCGTGTCCATATCAGACGACGTAAATGTAATTTCTAAAAGACTGAAATCGATTAAAATGGCAAACGAGAAAAAAATTACGGATTCTCTGATACGTACATATTTTGGTAAACTGACTTTGAAATAGTTCCATATTTCTGTTAGATGCATTTATCTATTTTTTCGCCCCTGCTCGTATTCTCTCTCTCTCTCTCTCTCCCTCTCTGTTTCCCTACGTTACTTAAAAAGCACGCTGGCAATATTTCGCAAAGGATAAATTAAGTTGGCTGCTAGGTTTTTAAAATATTCCCTCTCGCGTAGCGTTTTAGGAATTTACTTTGTAACTCGTGGGGCGTCGTGTAAAACAATTGGGATCGAGCTATCGATTTCATTATGAAACGGAGCTTTGAAAGAATTCGTGTTTCGGGTCAACGGAAATTCCAGAACGAAGAAATTGCAATTTCCTGATGGAAAAGCTTCCTCGATTTGTTGCGACTGTAGTCGTTGCAGATCAAACCCAGTGTCGTAATTTCTACTACGTTGGTGTTTGGAAATGTTTTTAGTCGCGCTTCCGAGAAGAATTTCCAATTTCATTGCATTAACATGCAATATATTAACGTGTCTTCTTTTTTATTCATTAGACAAAAATATTTACAAATAATAGCACGGATCAGGTGTCACCGTCCACGATTTTCCTGTTCAAACGGAAAGATATTTCACGTAGTATATCAAAGAAGACGAGACGCTACGATAGTGTCAATTAATCATTAATTAAGACGGAGTGAAAAAAAAAAGTATGAAGAAGAGCGACACAGAAATTTCTCGTTCACACTCATTAACTCGTGAACGATGCTTCAGATATTCCATAAACGCGGAAGCATCTCTTCTGGTGGAAGACTCGTCCTCTGTTGGACGATTTTTCGTGTAACCGTCGACGCTTGACACGGCCAGGTAGCCAGTCATGTAAATAAAAATAAGAACCATGGTGTATTCTGTATTTATGAAACGGATGAGGTGGAAAAATAGCGAATTTATTCGATTTTCAAGGAACTGAAGAATAAAAGAAGGAGCAGTTTGTACTCATAACCGCTGGGAGCAGAACGACGAGATCTCGAGAGAACTTTAAGGTGACGCTGAAAACGAACAGCGAAGCTCGAGTGAATGTTAATAAACACCCGTTAAACAACACAAGAGAGAAAAAATTCGCTCACAAGCCGGAAGTGCGAGAGGTAGAGGTGTGCAGCTTCAACGAACGGAATCGAGTGACGCCTCGTTACAGAATAATAAAATTTAATTAAAAGGAGGCAAAAATAAGAAGCAACATTTCATTATGGAAAAATTAAAGCATCCTGGTTCAGCAACGTTCCTGTTAACTGAAAAATGTAACGTTTCGAATTAAAATGATACACCTCTTCACCTCGCAGCCAATTCGAAATGACTGCATTAAATTTTCATGCTGCAAACTATGAAGAAAATATGAAAACTCGTACCATAAAGGATGCCTAGTGTAATAGAGGAAGCCCAGTATAATAGACTTCATATGCATTTCCTATACGACTCGAGAATTGTATAACGATCGACGATGTTTCGATGCTGGTATATTTAAAGGTAGTTGTAACCAATTTATAGCGAACCACCAAACACAATCATACACCCTTTGTGCCGACGAAATCGAACAGACTCGTCGGTTTCGCCGCATACGTTTTGTTCGAGAGAAAGTGAGAAAAAAAAATGAAAGTTGTATCATTTCTGCCTCTGCGTTTATCGATTTTCAATATTTATAAGATACAAACTTGTTCATTAGCAACGTCATTTCATAACCTGTTAAAATGCAGATTTTAATTTATCCATCGTTATCTTCTTTTATCACGCGGCGATTAAAAAGTTAATTCGCCTAGCGATAACAACAGCAGTCTGAAAAAATATTCTCTACGCCCGCTCATGCGCAGCCACTCTCCACTTTTTGACCTCTCCTCTACGACATGAAAGTGTTTCTTCAAAAAGATGAAACTTCGATCGTAGCTGCAGATATTTGCTCTTTGAAATTAGACTACGCGTTTCCCGCGTTCATCGCATTTTCCTCGATAAATAATGCAACAATGCCTGTAACATTTTAAACCTGGAATTTTCAACGGTCTAGAAAGCCCTCCCATTATTCGCATCGAATCAATTATCCTGAAATATCGAATCGCCCTTATCGGATTTCGTTTTAATTGTGATAATCCGACTAGATAAGATACAAGCAACCTTGTCCACTGAAGGAAACGGTCGATTAAACGTTCAATTAACCATCAATCCACGAATTATTTAGGGTAACGTTCAATGGGATACAATGATCGCGCGAAATTTCTTCTGTTTCCAGAGAGATGTCTCAGGTGTAGATACTTATTTTCTGGTTTTTTACCACTAGACGATAAATATCAAAAAATGAGGCGGGAAAGTTAGGGGAAAAGAAGGAACGAAACCACTGAAAGGAAAGGACTGAAATTACGCAGAAGTTTGTGGCTTGTTCGTGAAGAAAATTGCCTCATAAACTTTCCTTATCGTGTAAATATAACGCCTCTCTGCTTGTTGCGAGGGATAATATTCAGTTAGGATATCGTAGGCAAAAAGCGAACGCTTTCGTTAATAAGATACTCCGCAACGAGTTCTGGGCACCCAGTTCTCGGAACTTAGTGAAGGAACGTTTAACGCTTGCACGTGTCATCCTATTTTTCACCATCGACTGGAAGGGATATGGAGATTCATCGAGTCTAGAGGAACCAATGAAATTCACGTCGCCGATGATGTTTTTCGGCATCGCATACTTCATCCGCACAGATGCTTACTACACATCATTCACTTTTATTCCAGTGTATCCATCTCGTTCCAAGTTCCATTCCAAACATCGCCGTTTTACTCGAGCCAAAAGGAAAACGAAATTAATGTCTCGACGGAGAGGTCAAAGAAGGAGGAGCTTGAACTCGCTTTTGAAGTAATTTCCGTCCTTTTGCAACATGGGAATTTTTTTTATGTCGCTGCACACCAATACCATCGACGCGACGTAATGCCCGAGCAATACCGTTATGGCATTTCCTGCGATGTTGGTCTCGAATCCTTTCAAACCTACCGCACCCATTACAAGTTTCCAATAGAAGGAGCGATCCGGCATGATGCAATGAAAGGAATAATAATACCAGGGGAACGAGCGAAAAAAGAGAAACGTTAAAGTAAAACAAAGCCAAAAGCGGTCCGAATCGATGCGCTGGCTCCATGAAAAAGCATCCGAAGTGTCGTATAACTGTCACGCACCCGTCAAAAGGGAAATTCTTTTTCGAAAAATAAATCTGTCCGCCATTTGACAAACCCGATAATCGCGCGTCTTGTCCGACATAGCTACACGATCCGCCGCTATAATTGGATGGCTCGCATCAGTTTTCCCTCACTGTTCGTTCCTGTTGCGGGAACTTGTTCCGGGAATCGCTACGAACCCGATTAACTTCGACGCCTGAATTTAATGAGAACGCGATGCGCGAAACTTTCGGACAACGAAACAGAACCGCGCTGGTTGCAAACACAAAGCAACGCCGAAACGCGTAGTAAGTAATGCTCAATGTGGATTCGATATGAAACTCCCAACTCGCGACGTGACGGCTTGGAAATTTATAATTACTCGTCAAATTTTTTCTTCTATCTCGGTGACAGAACTGAAGTTATGAACCGAAGAAGGGAAAATTCTGCAGCTTCATTCTGCGAGAAGTAACCTGCTCCGCTTAACCGAATCGTAATATTCTACAATTTGTCTTTTATTACCTCCAGCCTCCCCGTGAACCAACTTTCGCAGCAATCTAAAGAACATTACCAAAGAAAACAGCAGATAAGCAGAAGAAGTCGCATCGAAGTACCGTCCCAGCGTCATGACTGGCGCGTCGGGCCTCCCTCCGGGAACTCTTCGAGAAATAAATAAAAGACACAACCCCAGTCCCGTTATTTTCCTCGCCTTTCGCTCCCAGACCATCTACATGGGACACGCGCACACGCGCATACCCGCCATCACGGGATTAGCTCCTTACGTACGACGACAATAATTTATCAAAGTACTTCTTACAAGTCTAAAAGTGCCAATGCTGACAACCGGTGGAATAAAGAAAACTTCCACTTCTTCCGTTCCTCTCTTCTTTACATTTCGTTCTGGCTTTCTTTAATTCCTACCCGCGAGAGAATTATGATCGACAATTTAAACAGTTGCACGCGGCAAAATGAAAGGAACAGGATTCGCGAGGCGTGACGTGGGACAGGGTAAGACGGTTTGGAGGATCGAGGAAGAGAATGAACGGGAGGGAGAAGGAAGGCAGGGTAGTAGGGAACGAGGCAGGGCTTCGAGGGTGGCGGAGGGTTGATGCGTTCCACAGGAGGGTAGTGTTGATACAGTCGCAGAGCCAGTCAGTAGCTGCTACGACACGGGGCCGCGCGCGCGTGCTCAAACTACTCCAACGGCTCTCTGTCCTACGATGCCGTTGGATTATTGTGGCCGAAGAAATGTGTACGAAGAGTCAAACAAGTGGACGAAAAACCGACCGGCTCGTTTCCCACGAATCCTGCCGCGGTTTTTCGGCGTTTTATTGAACGATTCCATGAAATTGCTATTGTCACAGTGGTGTTCCGTCACCGATGTGAAAATCGTAAGCATCGTTAAAATATCTCTCTGATAACAGAGTACATTGAAGACACGGGTGTAATCGATCGATCCATTGGATAAAACGGGGGGCAAAATTATTCGAGCGAGGAGCAAAAAGAAATTAACTACGGAAATTCATTCGCGGGTAAAGAATGAACACATTGTTTAACAAAAATCGTTTAAAACAAAAATGAAACAATGGCGAAAGGGAGAAACTAATCCCTATGCGATTACGCTTAGCGCATGATATAACACGAGAAACAGTTTGGAAGATTACTTCTGAAATTCTCTGGCAATACAGCTTGACGAGACGGAGGTGATTGAAAAATACCACGTTCGTTAAGTGGCAGCTGCCGCGGTTTTATAGCAATTTACGCGATCCTGTGCTTGTCGCGCACGCAAGAACGTTATCGCCGGAAATAATTGCGCCGTAAACTAGTGAATAATTGTCTCAATGAAAATGAAGGAAAAAGAAAAGAGACTGTTTGAAAACTTTTTTCGTAGGTTCGAGTAACATTTTCGAGATAGCGTTACCAGAAGCACGCGTCGGTACAATTTTCTGGTAATGAATGAAGGAAAGTAAATGTTATCCGTCGTTGACCGTAATCGGTCAGATTAGAGACTTCGAGCGTAAGATCTGTTAATTAGAAATTTGATTACCGAGTAAGCGGT
>CAXAJV010001078.1:0-13170 GCA_963969225.1 Xylocopa violacea | reverse complement strand
ACGTATACGTGGGACCTTTATATACATAAATAACGTAATATAACCTAATCTAACCCAACCTAACATCTCGGCGGTAATATTTGAGAATATACCTGGCGAGTTGGCCTCTACGTCCCCGTGGGACATTTATATACATCAATAACGTAATATAACCTAACCTAACCCAACCTAACATCTCGGCGGTAATATTTCACCACATTCCTCTCTTGTTGTCTCATCGTCTCCGTGCGGCCTTTATATACATCAATAACGAAATATAACCTAACCTAACCCAACCTATCATCTCGGCGGTAATATTTGACAACATTCCTGGCGAGTTGGCCTCTACGTCTCCGTTGGATCTTTATATACATCAATAACGTAATATAAGCTAACCTAACCCAACCTAACATCTCGGCGGTAATATTTGAAAACATTCCTGGCGAGTTGGCTTCTCTGTCTCCGTGGGACCTTTAGATACGTCAATAACGTAATATAACTTAACCTGACCCAACCTAACATCTCCGCGGTAATATTTGACAACACTCCTGGCGAGTTGGCCTCTACGTCTCCGTTTGACCTTCATATACGTCAATAACGTAATTTCACCTAACCTAACACAACCTATCATCTCGGCGGCAACATTTGACCACATTCCTAGCGAGTTGGCTTCTCCGTCTCCGTTGGATCTTTATATACATCAATAACGTAATATAAGCTAACCATCCCAACCTAACATTTCGGCGGTAACATTTGAAAACATTCCTAGCGAGTTGGCTTCTCCGTCTCCGCGGGACCTTTAGATACGTCAATAACGTAATATAACTTAACCTAACCCAACCTAACATTTCGGCGGTAATATTTGACAACATACCTGGCGAGTTGGCCTCTACGTCTCCGTGGGACCTTCATATACATCAATAACGAAATATAACCTATCCTAACCCCAACCTATCATCTCGGCGGTAATATTTGACAACATTCCTGGCGAGTTGGCCTCTACGTCTCCGTGGGACCTTTATATACATCAATAACGAAATATAACCTATCCTAACCCAACCTATCATCTCGGCGGTAATATTTGACAACATTCCTGGCGAGTTGGCCTCTACGTCTCCGTGGGATCTTTATATACATCAATGACGTAATACAACCTAACCTAACCCAACCTAACATCTCGGAGGATATATTTGACAACATACCTGGCGACTTGGCCTCTACGTCTCCGTGGGACCTTCGTATATATCAACAACGAAATATAACCTAACCTAACCCAACCTATCATCTCGGCGGTAATATTTGACAACATTCCTGGCGAGTTGGCCTCTACGTCTCCGTTGGTTCTTTATATACATCAATAAAGTAATATAACCTAACCTAACCCAACCTGTCATCTCGGCGGTAATATTTGACAACATTCCTGGCGAGTTGGCCTCTACGTCTCCGTTGGATCTTTATATACATCAATAACGTAATATAACCTAACCTAACCCAACCTAACATCTCGGCGGTAGTATTTGAAAACATTCCTAGCGAGTTGGCTTCTCCGTCTCCGTTGGATTTTTATATACATCAATAACGTAATATAAGCTAACCTAACGCAACCTAACATTTCGGCGGTAATATTTGAAATCATTCCTGGCGATTTGGCTTCTCCGTCTCCGCGGGACCTTTAGATACGTCAATAACGTAATATAACTTAACCTAACCCAACCTAACATTTCGGCGGTAATATTTGACAACATACCTGGCGAGTTGGCCTCTACGTCTCCGTGGGACCTTCATATACATCAATAACGAAATATAACCTATCCTAACCCCAACCTATCATCTCGGCGGTAATATTTGACAACATTCCTGGCGAGTTGGCCTCTACGTCTCCGTGCGACCTTTATATACATCAATGACGTAATATAACCTAACCTAACCCAACCTAACATCTCGGTGGTAATATTTGACAACATTCCTGGCGAGTTGGCTTTTTCGTCTCCGTGGGACCTTTATATACATCAATAACGTAATATAACCAAACCTAACCCAACCTAACATCTCGGCGGTAATATTTGAAAACATTCCTAGCGAGTTGGCTTCTCCGTCTCCGTGGGACCTTTAGATACGTCAATAACGTAATACAACCTAACCTAACCCAACCTAACAACTCGGCGGATATATTTGACAATATACCTGGCGACTTGGCCTCTACGTCTCCGTGGGACCTTCGTATACATCAATAACGAAATATAACCTAACCTAACCCAACCTATCATCTCGGCGGTAATATTTGACAACATTCCTGGCGAGTTGGCCTCTACGTCTCCGTGGGACCTTTATATACATCAATAACGTAATATAACCTAACCTAACCCAACCTAACATCTCGGCAGTATTATGTGACCACATTCCTGTCTTGTTGACCTCTGCGTCTCCGTGGGACCTTTATATACATCAATAACGTAATATAACCTAACCTAACCCAACCTATCATCTCGGCGGTAATATTTGACAACATACCTGGCGACTTGGCCTCTACGTCTCCGTGGGACCTTTAGATACGTCAATAACGTAATACAACCTAACCTAACCCAACCTAACAACTCGGCGGATATATTTGACAATATACCTGGCGACTTGGACTCCATGTCTCCGTGGGACCTTCGTATACATCAATAACGAAATATAACCTAACCTAACCCAACCTATCATCTCGGCGGTAATATTTGACAACATTCCTGGCGAGTTGGCCTCTACGTCTCCGTTGGATCTTTCTATACATCAATAAAGTAATATAAGCTAACCTAACCCAACCTAACATCTCGGCGGTAATATTTGAAAACATTCGTAGCGAGTTGCCTTCTCCGTCTCCGTGGGACCTTTAGATACGTCAATAACGTAATACAACCTAACCTAACCCAACCTAACATCTCAGCGGTAATGTTTGACAACATACCTGGCGAGTTGGCCCCTACGTCTCCGTGGGAAATTTATATACATAAATAACGTAATATAAGCTAGCCTAAACCAATCTAAAATCTCGGCGGTAATATTTCACCACATTCCTCTCTTGTTGTCTCTACGTCTCCGAGCGACCTTTATATACATCAATAACGTAATACAACCTAACCTAACCCAACCTAACATCTCGGAGGATATATTTGACAACATACCTGGCGACTTGGCCTCTACGTCTCCGTGGGACCTTCGTATATATCAACAACGAAATACAACCTAACCTAACCCAACCTATCATCTCGGCGGTAATATTTGACAACATTCCTGGCGAGTTGGCCTCTACGTCTCCGTTGGTTCTTTATATACATCAATAAAGTAATATAACCTAACCTAACCCAACCTGTCATCTCGGCGGTAATATTTGACAACATTCCTGGCGAGTTGGCCTCTACGTCTCCGTTGGATCTTTATATACATCAATAACGTAATATAACCTAACCTAACGCAACCTAACATTTCGGCGGTAATATTTGAAATCATTCCTGGCGATTTGGCTTCTCCGTCTCCGCGGGACCTTTAGATACGTCAATAACGTAATATAACTTAACCTAACCCAACCTAACATTTCGGCGGTAATATTTGACAACATACCTGGCGAGTTGGCCTCTACGTCTCCGTGGGACCTTCATATACATCAATAACGAAATATAACCTATCCTAACCCCAACCTATCATCTCGGCGGTAATATTTGACAACATTCCTGGCGAGTTGGCCTCTACGTCTCCGTGCGACCTTTATATACATCAATGACGTAATATAACCTAACCTAACCCAACCTAACATCTCGGTGGTAATATTTGACAACATTCCTGGCGAGTTGGCTTCTTCGTCTCCGTGGGACCTTTATATACATCAATAACGTAATATAATCTAACCTAACCCAACCTAACATCTCGGCGGTAATATTTGAAAACATTCCTAGCGAGTTGGCTTCTCCGTCTCCGTGGGACCTTTAGATACGTCAATAACGTAATACAACCTAACCTAACCCAACCTAACAACTCGGCGGATATATTTGACAATATACCTGGCGACTTGGCCTCTACGTCTCCGTGGGACCTTCGTATACATCAATAACGAAATATAACCTAACCTAACCCAACCTATCATCTCGGCGGTAATATTTGACAACATTCCTGGCGAGTTGGCCTCTACGTCTCCGTGGGACCTTTATATACATCAATAACGTAATATAACCTAACCTAACCCAACCTAACATCTCGGCAGTATTATGTGACCACATTCCTGTCTTGTTGACCTCTGCGTCTCCGTGGGACCTTTATATACATCAATAACGTAATATAACCTAACCTAACCCAACCTAACATCTCGGCGGTAATATTTGAAAACATTCCTAGCGAGTTGGCTTCTCCGTCTCCGTTGGATCTTTATATACATCAATAAAGTAATATAAGCTAACCTAACCCAACCTAACATCTCGGCGGTAATATTTGAAAACATTCGTAGCGAGTTGCCTTCTCCGTCTCCGTGGGACCTTTAGATACGTCAATAACGTAATACAACCTAACCTAACCCAACCTAACATCTCAGCGGTAATGTTTGACAACATACCTGGCGAGTTGGCCCCTACGTCTCCGTGGGAAATTTATATACATAAATAACGTAATATAAGCTAGCCTAAACCAATCTAAAATCTCGGCGGTAATATTTCACCACATTCCTCTCTTGTTGTCTCTACGTCTCCGAGCGACCTTTATATACATCAATAACGTAATACAACCTAACCTAACCCAACCTAACATCTCGGAGGATATATTTGACAACATACCTGGCGACTTGGCCTCTACGTCTCCGTGGGACCTTCGTATACATCAACAACGAAATATAACCTAACCTAACCCAACCTATCATCTCGGCGGTAATATTTGACAACATTCCTGGCGAGTTGGCCTCTACGTCTCCGTTGGTTCTTTATATACATCAATAAAGTAATATAACCTAACCTAACCCAACCTGTCATCTCGGCGGTAATATTTGACAACATTCCTGGCGAGTTGGCCTCTACGTCTCCGTTGGATCTTTATATACATCAATAACGTAATATAAGCTAACGTAACCCAACCTAACATCTCAGCGGTAATATTTGAAAACATTCCTAGCGAGTTGGCTTCTCCGTCTCCGTGGGACCTTCAGATACGTCAATAACGTAATATAACTTAACCTAACCCAACCTAACATTTCGGCGGTAATATTTGACAACATACCTGGCGAGTTGGCCTCTACGTCTCCGTTTGACCTTCATATACATCAATAACGTAATTTCACCTAACCTAACCCAACCTATCACCTCGGCGGCAACACTTGACCACATTCCTGGCGAGTTGGCCTCTACGTCTCCGTGGGAGCTTTATGTACATAAATAACGTAATATAAGCTAGCCTAACCCAACCTAACATCTCGGCGGTAATATTTGACCACATTCCTGTCTTGTTGGTCTCTGCGTTTCCGTGGGACCTTTATATACATCAATAACGTAATATAACCTAACCTAACCCAGCCTAACATCTCGGCGGTAATACTTTACAACATTCCTGGCGAGTTGGCCTCTACGTCTCCGTGGGACCTTTATATACATCAATAACGTAATATAACCTAACCTAACCCAACCTAACATCTCGGCGGTAATATTTGAAAACATTCCTAGCGAGTTGGCTTCTCCGTCTCCGTGGGACCTTTAGATACGTCAATAACGTAATACAACCTAACCTAACCCAACCTAACAACTCGGCGGATATATTTGACAATATACCTGGCGACTTGGCCTCTACGTCTCCGTGGGACCTTCGTATACATCAATAACGAAATATAACCTAACCTAACCCAACCTATCATCTCGGCGGTAATATTTGACAACATTCCTGGCGAGTTGGCCTCTACGTCTCCGTGGGACCTTTATATACATCAATAACGTAATATAACCTAACCTAACCCAACCTAACATCTCGGCAGTATTATGTGACCACATTCCTGTCTTGTTGACCTCTGCGTCTCCGTGGGACCTTTATATACATCAATAACGTAATATAACCTAACCTAACCCAACCTAACATCTCGGCGGTAATATTTGAAAACATTCCTAGCGAGTTGGCTTCTCCGTCTCCGTTGGATCTTTATATACATCAATAAAGTAATATAAGCTAACCTAACCCAACCTAACATCTCGGCGGTAATATTTGAAAACATTCGTAGCGAGTTGCCTTCTCCGTCTCCGTGGGACCTTTAGATACGTCAATAACGTAATACAACCTAACCTAACCCAACCTAACATCTCAGCGGTAATGTTTGACAACATACCTGGCGAGTTGGCCCCTACGTCTCCGTGGGAAATTTATATACATAAATAACGTAATATAAGCTAGCCTAAACCAATCTAAAATCTCGGCGGTAATATTTCACCACATTCCTCTCTTGTTGTCTCTACGTCTCCGAGCGACCTTTATATACATCAATAACGTAATACAACCTAACCTAACCCAACCTAACATCTCGGAGGATATATTTGACAACATACCTGGCGACTTGGCCTCTACGTCTCCGTGGGACCTTCGTATACATCAACAACGAAATATAACCTAACCTAACCCAACCTATCATCTCGGCGGTAATATTTGACAACATTCCTGGCGAGTTGGCCTC
The DNA here is from genome assembly GCA_963969225.1 of Xylocopa violacea. NCBI lineage: Eukaryota > Metazoa > Arthropoda > Insecta > Hymenoptera > Apidae > Xylocopa > Xylocopa violacea. The sequence goes on along the minus strand of CAXAJV010001078.1, from coordinate 6,524 downwards.
TACGTCTCCGTTGGTTCTTTATATACATCAATAAAGTAATATAACCTAACCTAACCCAACCTGTCATCTCGGCGGTAATATTTGACAACATTCCTGGCGAGTTGGCCTCTACGTCTCCGTTGGATCTTTATATACATCAATAACGTAATATAAGCTAACGTAACCCAACCTAACATCTCAGCGGTAATATTTGAAAACATTCCTAGCGAGTTGGCTTCTCCGTCTCCGTGGGACCTTCAGATACGTCAATAACGTAATATAACTTAACCTAACCCAACCTAACATTTCGGCGGTAATATTTGACAACATACCTGGCGAGTTGGCCTCTACGTCTCCGTTTGACCTTCATATACATCAATAACGTAATTTCACCTAACCTAACCCAACCTATCACCTCGGCGGCAACACTTGACCACATTCCTGGCGAGTTGGCCTCTACGTCTCCGTGGGAGCTTTATGTACATAAATAACGTAATATAAGCTAGCCTAACCCAACCTAACATCTCGGCGGTAATATTTGACCACATTCCTGTCTTGTTGGTCTCTGCGTTTCCGTGGGACCTTTATATACATCAATAACGTAATATAACCTAACCTAACCCAGCCTAACATCTCGGCGGTAATACTTTACAACATTCCTGGCGAGTTGGCCTCTACGTCTCCGTGGGACCTTTATATACATCAATAACGTAATATAACCTAACCTAACCCAACCTAACATCTCGGCAGTATTATGTGACCACATTCCTGTCTTGTTGACCTCTGCGTCTCCGTGGGACCTTTATATACATCAACAACGTAATATAACCTAACCTAACCCAACCTAACATCTCGGCGGTAATATTTGAAAACATTCCTAGCGAGTTGGCTTCTCCGTCTCCGCTGGATCTTTATATACATCAATAACGTAATATAAGCTAACCTAACCCAACCTAACATCTCGGCGGTAATATTTGAAAACATTCCTAGCGAGTTGGCTTCTCCGTCTCCGTGGGACCTTTAGATACGTCAATAACGTAATATAGCCTAACCTAACCCAACCTAACATCTCAGCGGTAATGTTTGACAACATACCTGGCGAGTTGGCCCCTACGTCTCCGTGGGACCTTTATATACATAAATAACGTAATATAAGCTAGCCTAAACCAATCTAAAATCTCGGCGGTAATATTTCACCACATTCCTCTCTTGTTGTCTCTACGTCTCCGAGCGACCTTTATATACATCAATAACGTAATACAACCTAACCTAACCCAACCTAACATCTCGGAGGATATATTTGACAACATACCTGGCGACTTGGCCTCTACGTCTCCGTGGGACCTTCGTATACATCAATAACGAAATATAACCTATCCTAACCCAACCTATCATCTCGGCGGTAATATTTGACAGCATTCCTGGCGAGATGGCATCTACGTATCCGTGGGACATTTATATACTTCAATAACGTAATATAACCTAACCTAACCCAACCTAACATCTCGGCGGTAATATTTCACCACATTCCTGTCTTGTTGGTCTCAGCGTCTCCGTGGGACCTTTATATACATCAATAACGTAATATAACCTAACCTAACCCAGCCTAACATCTCGGCGGTAATACTTGACAACATTCCTAGCGAGTTGGCTTCTCCGTCTCCGTGGGACCTTTAGATACGTCAATAACGTAATACAACCTAACCTAACCCAACCTAACAACTCGGCGGATATATTTGAAAACATTCCTAGCGAGTTGGCTTCTCCGTCTCCGTGGGACCTTTAGATACGTCAATAACGTAATACAACCTAACCTAACCCAACCTAACAACTCTTCGGATATATTTGACAATATACCTGGCGACTTGGCCTCTACGTCTCCGTGGGACCTTCATATACATCAATAACGAAATATAACCTAACCTAACCCAACCTGTCATCTCGGCGGTAATATTTGACAACATTCCTGGCGAGTTGGCCTCTACGTCTCCGTGGGACATTTATATACTTCAATAACGTAATATAACCCAACCTAACCCAATCTAACATCTCGGCGGTAATATTTCACCACATTCCTTTCTTGTTGGCCTCTACGTCTCCGTGCGACCTTTATATACATAAATAACGTAATATAAGGTAGCCTAACCCAATCTAACATTTCGGCGGTAATATTTGACAACATTCCTGGCGAGTTGGCCTCTACGTCTCCGTGGGACCTTTATATACATCAATGACGTAATATAACCTAACCTAACCCAACCTAACATCTCTGCGGTAATATTTGACAACATTCCTGGCGAGTTGGCTTCTTCGTCTCCGTGGGACCTTTATATACATCAATAACGTAATATAACCTAACCTAACGCAACCTAACGTCTCGGCGGTAATATTTGACAACATACCTGGCGAGTTGGCCTCTACGTCTCCGTGGGACCTTCATATACATCAATAACGTAATATAACCTAACCTAACCCAACCTAACGTCTCGGCGGTAATATTTGAAAACATACCTGGCGAGATGGCCTCTACGTCTCCGTGGGACATTTATATACATCAATAACGTAATATAACCTAACCTAACCCAACCTAACAACTCGGCGGATATATTTGAAAACATTCCTAGCGAGTTGGCTTCTCCGTCTCCGTGGGACCTTTAGATACGTCAATAACGTAATACAACCTAACCTAACCCAACCTAACAACTCGGCGGATATATTTGACAATATACCTGGCGACTTGGCCTCTACGTCTCCGTGGGACCTTCGTATACATCAACAACGAAATATAACCTAACCTAACCCAACCTATCATCTCGGCGGTAATATTTGACAACATTCCTGGCGAGTTGGCCTCTACGGCTCCGTTGGTTCTTTATATACATCAATAAAGTAATATAAGCTAACCTAACCCAACCTAACATCTCAGCGGTAATATTTGAAAACATTCCTAGCGAGTTGGCTTCTCCGTCTCCGTGGGACCTTCAGATACGTCAATAACGTAATATAACTTAACCTAACCCAACCTAACATTTCGGCGGTAATATTTGACAACATACCTGGCGAGTTGGCCTCTACGTCTCCGTTTGACCTTCATATACATCAATAACGTAATTTCACCTAACCTAACCCAACCTATCACCTCGGCGGCAACACTTGACCACATTCCTGGCGAGTTGGCCTCTACGTCTCCGTGGGAGCTTTATGTACATAAATAACGTAATATAAGCTAGCCTAACCCAACCTAACATCTCGGCGGTAATATTTGACCACATTCCTGTCTTGTTGGTCTCTGCGTTTCCGTGGGACCTTTATATACATCAATAACGCAATATAACCTAACCTAACCCAGCCTAACATCTCGGCGGTAATACTTGACAACATTCCTGGCGAGTTGGCCTCTACGTCTCCGTGGGACCTTTATATACATCAATAACGTAATATAACCTAACCTAACCCAACCTAACATCTCGGCAGTATTATGTGACCACATTCCTGTCTTGTTGACCTCTGCGTCTCCGTGGGACCTTTATATACATCAACAACGTAATATAACCTAACCTAACCCAACCTAACATCTCGGCGGTAATATTTGAAAACATTCCTAGCGAGTTGGCTTCTCCGTCTCCGCTGGATCTTTATATACATCAATAACGTAATATAAGCTAACCTAACCCAACCTAACATCTCGGCGGTAATATTTGAAAACATTCCTAGCGAGTTGGCTTCTCCGTCTCCGTGGGACCTTTAGATACGTCAATAACGTAATATAGCCTAACCTAACCCAACCTAACATCTCAGCGGTAATGTTTGACAACATACCTGGCGAGTTGGCCCCTACGTCTCCGTGGGACCTTTATATACATAAATAACGTAATATAAGCTAGCCTAAACCAATCTAAAATCTCGGCGGTAATATTTCACCACATTCCTCTCTTGTTGTCTCTACGTCTCCGAGCGACCTTTATATACATCAATAACGTAATACAACCTAACCTAACCCAACCTAACATCTCGGAGGATATATTTGACAACATACCTGGCGACTTGGCCTCTACGTCTCCGTGGGACCTTCGTATACATCAACAACGAAATATAACCTAACCTAGCCCAACCTATCATCACGGCGGTAATATTTGACAACATTCCTGGCGAGTTGGCCTCTACGTCTCCGTTGGTTCTTTATATACATCAATAAAGTAATATAAGCTAACCTAAGCCAACCTAACATCTCGGCGGTAATATTTGAAAACATTCCTAGCGAGTTGGCTTCTCCGTCTCCGTGGGACCTTTAGATACGTCAATAACGTAATATAACTTAACCTAACCCAACCTAACATTTCGGCGGTAATATTTGACAACATACCTGGCGAGTTGGCCTCTACGTCTCCGTGGGACCTTCATATACATCAATAACGAAATATAACCTATCCTAACCCAACCTATCATCTCGGCGGTAATATTTGACAGCATTCCTGGCGAGATGGCATCTACGTATCCGTGGGACATTTATATACTTCAATAACGTAATATAACCTAACCTAACCCAACCTAACATCTCGGCGGTAATATTTCACCACATTCCTGTCTTGTTGGTCTCAGCGTCTCCGTGGGACCTTTATATACATCAATAACGTAATATAACCTAACCTAACCCAGCCTAACATCTCGGCGGTAATACTTGACAACATTCCTAGCGAGTTGGCTTCTCCGTCTCCGTGGGACCTTTAGATACGTCAATAACGTAATACAACCTAACCTAACCCAACCTAACAACTCGGCGGATATATTTGAAAACATTCCTAGCGAGTTGGCTTCTCCGTCTCCGTGGGACCTTTAGATACGTCAATAACGTAATACAACCTAACCTAACCCAACCTAACAACTCTTCGGATATATTTGACAATATACCTGGCGACTTGGCCTCTACGTCTCCGTGGGACCTTCATATACATCAATAACGAAATATAACCTAACCTAACCCAACCTGTCATCTCGGCGGTAATATTTGACAACATTCCTGGCGAGTTGGCCTCTACGTCTCCGTGGGACATTTATATACTTCAATAACGTAATATAACCCAACCTAACCCAATCTAACATCTCGGCGGTAATATTTCACCACATTCCTTTCTTGTTGGCCTCTACGTCTCCGTGCGACCTTTATATACATAAATAACGTAATATAAGGTAGCCTAACCCAATCTAACATTTCGGCGGTAATATTTGACAACATTCCTGGCGAGTTGGCCTCTACGTCTCCGTGGGACCTTTATATACATCAATGACGTAATATAACCTAACCTAACCCAACCTAACATCTCTGCGGTAATATTTGACAACATTCCTGGCGAGTTGGCTTCTTCGTCTCCGTGGGACCTTTATATACATCAATAACGTAATATAACCTAACCTAACGCAACCTAACGTCTCGGCGGTAATATTTGACAACATACCTGGCGAGTTGGCCTCTACGTCTCCGTGGGACCTTCATATACATCAATAACGTAATATAACCTAACCTAACCCAACCTAACGTCTCGGCGGTAATATTTGAAAACATACCTGGCGAGTTGGCCTCTACGTCTCCGTGGGACATTTATATACATCAATAACGTAATATAACCTAACCTAACCCAACCTAACAACTCGGCGGATATATTTGAAAACATTCCTAGCGAGTTGGCTTCTCCGTCTCCGTGGGACCTTTAGATACGTCAATAACGTAATATAACTTAACCTAACCCAACCTAACATTTCGGCGGTAATATTTGACAACATACCTGGCGAGTTGGCCTCTACGTATCCGTGGGACCTTCATATACATCAATAACGAAATATAACCTATCCTAACCCAACCTATCATCTCGGCGGTAATATTTGACAGCATTCCTGGCGAGTTGGCATCTACGTATCCGTGGGACATTTATATACTTCAATAACGTAATATAACCTAACCTAACCCAACCTAACATCTCGGCGGCAATATTTCACCACATTCCTCTCTTGTTGTCTCTACGTCTCCGTGCGACCTTTATATACATCAATAACGTAATACAACCTAACCTAACCCAACCTAACAACTCGGCGGATATATTTGACAACATACCTGGCGAGTTGGCCTCTACGTCTCCGTGGGACATTCATATACATCAATAACGTAATATAACCTAACCTAATCCAACCTAACATCTCGGCGGTAATGTTTGACAACATACCTGGCGAGTTGGCCCCTACGTCTCCGTGGGACCTTTATATACATAAATAACATAATATAAGCTAGCCTAACCCAATCTAAAATCTCGGCGGTAATATTTCACCACATTCCTCTCTTGTTCTCTCTACGTCTCCGAGCGACCTTTATATACATCAATAACGTAATACAACCTAACCTAACCCATCCTAACATCTCGGCGGTAATATTTCACCACATTCCTGTCTTGTTGGTCTCTGCGTCTCCGTGGGACCTTTATATACATCAATGACGTAATATAACCTAACCTAACCCAACCTAACATCTCGGCGGCAATATTTCACCACATTCCTCT
>CAXAJV010001077.1:0-58000 GCA_963969225.1 Xylocopa violacea | reverse complement strand
ATATCCTAGCCTAAGGCAACCTAACATCTCGGATGTAGAATTTTCCAACCGTCCTGGCGGGGCGGCCCCTAAATCTCGGTGGGAACATTATTACGTCTATAACGTAATATAACATAACCTACCTCATCTAGCCCCTCGCTGGTAATGTTTTACAGAATCCTGTTCATGTCGTCCCGTACGTCTCGGTGGGGACATTATATACGTCTATAACGTTATATATCCTAACCTAAGGCAACCTAACATCTCGAATGTAGTATTTCACAACATTCCTGGCGGGTCGGCCCCAATTCTCGTTGGGAACATTATTTACGTCCATAACGTAATATAACCTATCCTAACCCATCTAGACCCTCGCTGGTAAAGTTTTACAAAATCCCGGTCGTGTCGGCCCGTACTTCTCGGTGGGGACATTATATACGTCTATAACGTTATATATCCTAGCCTAAGGCAACTTAACATCTCGGATGTAGTATTTTCCAACATTCCTGGCGGGTCGGCCCTATTTCTCGTTGGGCACATTATATACGTCTATATCGTAATATCACCTAACCTAACCCATCTAGACCCTCGCTGGTAATGTTTTACAGAATCCCGTTCGTGTCGTCCCGTACGTCTCGGTGCGGATATTATATAAGCCTATAAAGTTATATATCCCAACCTAAGGCAACCTAACATCTCGAATGTAGTATTTCACAACATTCCTGGCGGTTCGGCCCCACTTATCGGTGGGAACATTGTTTACGTCTATAACGTAACATAACCTAACCAAACCAATCTAGGCCCTCGCTGGTAATGTTTTACAGAATCCCGGTCATGTCGTCCCGTACGTCTCCCTGCGGACATTATATACGTCTATAACGTTATATATCCTAGCCTAAGGCAAGTTAACATCACGGATGTAGTATTTTCCAACATTCCTGGCGGGTCGGCCCCACTTCTCGGAGGGAACATTGTATACGTCTATAACGTAATATAACCTAACCAAAAAAAACTAGGCCCTCGCTGGTAATGTTTTACAAAATCCCGGTCGTGTCGTCCCGTACGTCTCTGTGGGGACATTATATACGTCTATAACGTTATATATCCTAACCTAAGGGAACGTAACATCTCGGATGTAGTACTTTCCAAAATTCCTGGCGGGTCGGCCCCTACTTCTCGCTAGGCACATTATATACGTCTGTATCGTAATATAACCTAACCTAACCCATCTAGACCCTCGCTGATAAAGTGTTACAAAATCCCGGTCGTGTCGGCCCGTACTTCTCGGTGGAGACATTATATACGTCTATAACGTTATACATCCTAACCTAAGGCAACCTAACATCTCGAATATAGTATTTCACAACATTCCTGACGAGTCGGCACCACTTCTCGGTGGGAATATTGTTAACGTCTATAACGCAATATAACCTAACCTAACCCATTTTGCCCTTTGGTGATAATGTTTTTCAGAATCCCGGTCGTGTCGGCCCGTACTTCCCGGTGGGGACATTACATACGTCTATAACGTTATATATCCGAACCTAAGGCAACCTAACATCTCGCATGTTGTATTTTCCAACATTCCTGGCGGGTCGGCCCTATTTCTCGTTGGGCACATTATATACGTCTATATCGTAATATCACCTAACCTAACCCATCTAGACCCTCGCTGGTAATGTTTTACAGAATCCCGTTCGTGTCATCCCGTACGTCTCGGTCCGAAAATTATATACGTCTATGACGTTATATATACTAACCTAAGGCAACCTAACATCTCGGATGTAGAATTTTCCAACCTTCCTGGCGGGGCGGCCCCTAAATCTCGGTGGGAACATTATTACGTCTATAACGTAATATAACATAACCTACCTCATCTAGCCCCTCGCTGGTAATGTTTTACAGAATCCTGTTCATGTCGTCCCGTACGTCTCGGTGGGGACATTATATACGTCTGTAACGTTATATATCCTAACCTAAGGCAACCTAACATCTCGAATGTAGTATTTCACAACATTCCTGGCGGGTCGGCCCCAATTCTCGTTGGGAACATTATTTACGTCCATAACGTAATATAACCTAACCTAACCCATCTAGATCCCCGCTGGTAATGTTTTTCAGAATCCCAGTCGCGTCGGCCCATACTTCCCGGTGGGGACATTATATACGTCTATAACGTTATATATCCCAAACTAAGGCAACCAAACATCTCGGATGTAGTAATTCACAACATTCCTGGCGGTTCGGCCCCACTTATCGGTGGGAACATTGTTTACGTCTATAACGTAACATAACCTAACCAAACCAATCTAGGCCCTCGCTGGTAATGTTTTACAGAATCCCGTTCGTGTCGTCCCGTACGTCTCGGTGCGGACATTATATACGTCTATAACATTGTATATCCCAACCTAAGACAACCTAATATCTCGGATGTAGAATTTTCCTACATTCCTGGCGGGTCGGCCGCTAAATCTCGGTGGGAACATTATTATGTCTATAACGTAATATAACATAACCTAACTCATCTAACCCCTCGCTGGTAATGTTTTACAGAATCCTGTTCGTGTCGTCCCGTACGTCTCGGTGGGGACATTATAAGCGTCTATATCGTTATATATCCTAACCTAAGGCAACTTAACATCTCGCACGTTGTATTTTCCAACATTCCTAGCTGGTCGGCGCCAATTCTCGGTGGGAACATTATATATGTCTATAACGTAATATAACCTAATCTAACCCATCTAGCCCCTCGCTGGTAATGTTTTGCAGAATAACGTTCGTGTCGTCCCGTACGTCTCGGTGCGGGTATTATATAAGCCTATAAAGTTATATTTCCCAACCTAAGGCAACCTAACATCTCGAATGTAGTAATTCACAACATTCCTGGCGGTTCGGCCCCACTTATCGGTGGGAACATTGTTTACGTCTATAACGTAATATAACCTAACCAAACCAATCTAGGCCCTCGCAGGTAATGTTTTACAAAATCCCGGTCGTGTCGGGCCCTACTTCTCTGTGGGGACATTATACACGTCTATAACGTTATATATCCTAACCTAAGGGAACCTAACATCTGGGATGTAGTATTTTCCAACATTCCTGGCGGGTCGGCCCTTACTTCTCGCTGGGCACATTATATACATCTGTATCGTAATATAACCTAACCCAACCCATCTAGACCCTCGCTGGTAAAGTTTTACAAAATCCCGGTCGTGTCGGCCCGTACTTCTCGGTGGGGACATTATATACGTCTATAACGTTATATATCCTAGCCTAAGGCAACTTAACATCTCGGATGTAGTATTTTCCAACATTCCTGGCGGGTCGGCCCTATTTCTCGTTGGGCACATTATATACGTCTATATCGTAATATCACCTAACCTAACCCATCTAGACCCTCGCTGGTAATGTTTTACAGAATCCCGTTCGTGTCGTCCCGTACGTCTCGGTCCGAAAATTATATACGTCTATGACGTTATATATCCTAACCTAAGGCAACCTAACATCTCGGATGTAGAATTTTCCAACCTTCCTGGCGGGTCGGACCCTAAATCTCGGTGGGAACATTATTACGTCTATAACGTAATATAACATAACCTACCTCATCTAGCCCCTCGCTGGTAATGTTTTACAGAATCCTGTTTATGTCGTCCCGTACGTCTCGGTGGGGACATTATAAGCGTCTATAGCGTTATATATCCTAACCTAAGGCAACCTAACATCTCGAATGTAGTATTTCACAACATTCCTGGCGGGTCGGCCCCAATTCTCGTGGGGAACATAATTTACGTCTATAACGTAATATAACCTATCCTATCCCATCTAGATCCTCGCTGGTAATGTTTTACAGAATCCCGTTCGTGTCGACCCGTACGTCTCGGTCCGTACATTATATACGTCTATAACGTTATATATCCTAACCTAAGGCAACCTAACATCTCGAATGTAGTATTTCACAACATTCCTGGCGGGTCGGCCCCAATTCTCGTTGGGAACATCATTTACGTCCATAACGTAATATAACCTATCCTAACCCATCTAGATCCTCGCTGGTAATGTTTTTCAGAATCCCAGTCGTGTCGGCCCGTACTTCGCGCTGGGGACATTATATACGTCTATAACGTTATATATCCCAAACTAAGGCAACCTAACATCTCGGATGTAGTATTTTCCAACATTCCTGGCGGGTCGGTCCCACTTCTCGGTGGGAACATTATATACGTCTATATCGTAATATAACCTAATCTAACCCATCTAGCCCCTCGCTGGTAATGTTTTGCAGAATAACGTTCGTGTCGTCCCGTACGTCTCGGTGCGGATATTATATAAGCCTATAAAGTTATATATCCCAACCTAAGGCAACCTAACATCTCGAATGTAGTAATTCACAACATTCCTGGCGGTTCGGCCCCACTTATCGGTGGGAACATTGTTTACGTCTATAACGTAATATAACCTAACCAAACCAATCTAGGCCCTCGCTGGTAATGTTTTACAAAATCCCGGTCGTGTCGGGCCCTACTTCTCTGTGGGGACATTATATACGTCTATAACGTTATATATCCTAACCTAAGGGAACCCAACATCTCGGATGTAGTATTTCACAACATTCCTGGCGGGTCGGCCGCTAAATCTCGGTGGGAACATTATTACGTCTATAACGTAATATAACATAACCTAACTCATCTAACTCCTCGCTGGTAATGTTTTACAGAATCCTGTTCGTGTCGTCCCGTACGTCTCGGTGGGGACATTATAAGCGTCTATAACGTTATATATCCCAACCTAAGGCAACCTAACATCTCGAATGTAGTATTTCACAACATTCCTGGCTGGTCGGCCCCAATTCTCGTTGGGAACATTATTTACGTCTATAACGTAATATAACCTATCCTAACCCATCTAGATCCTCGCTGGTAATGTTTTTCAGAATCCCAGTCGCGTTGGCCCATACTTCCCGGTGAGGACATTATATACGTCTATAACGTTATATATCCCAAACTAAGGCAACCAAACATCTCGGATGTAGTAATTCACAACATTCCTGGCGGTTCGGCCCCACTTATCGGTGGGAACATTGTTTACGTCTATAACGGAACATAACCTAACCAAACCAATCTAGGCCCTCGCTGGTAATGTTTTACAGAATCCCGTTCGTGTCGTCCCGTACGTCTCGGTGCGGACATTATATACGTCTATAACATTGTATATCCCAACCTAAGACAACCTAACATCTCGGATGTAGAATTTTCCTACATTCCTGGCGGGTCGGCCGCTAAATCTCGGTGGGAACATTATTATGTCTATAACGTAATATAACATAACCTAACTCATCTAACCCCTCGCTGGTAATGTTTTACAGAATCCTGTTCGTGTCGTCCCGTACGTCTCGGTGGGGACATTATAAGCGTCTATAGCGTTATATATCCTAACCTAAGGGAACCTAACATCTGGGATGTAGTATTTTCCAACATTCCTGGCGGGTCGGCCCTTACTTCTCGCTGGGCACATTATATACATCTGTATCGTAATATAACCTAACCCAACCCATCTAGACCCTCGCTGGTAAAGTTTTACAAAATCCCGGTCGTGTCGGCCCGTACTTCTCGGTGGGGACATTATATACGTCTATAACGTTATATATCCTAGCCTAAGGCAACTTAACATCTCGGATGTAGTATTTTCCAACATTCCTGGCGGGTCGGCCCTATTTCTCGTTGGGCACATTATATACGTCTATATCGTAATATCACCTAACCTAACCCATCTAGACCCTCGCTGGTAATGTTTTACAGAATCCCGTTCGTGTCGTCCCGTACGTCTCGGTCCGAAAATTATATACGTCTATGACGTTATATATACTAACCTAAGGCAACCTAACATCTCGGATGTAGAATTTTCCAACCTTCCTGGCGGGTCGGACCCTAAATCTCGGTGGGAACATTATTACGTCTATAACGTAATATAACATAACCTACCTCATCTAGCCCCTCGCTGGTAATGTTTTACAGAATCCTGTTTATGTCGTCCCGTACGTCTCGGTGGGGACATTATAAGCGTCTATAGCGTTATATATCCTAACCTAAGGCAACCTAACATCTCGAATGTAGTATTTCACAACATTCCTGGCGGGTCGGCCCCAATTCTCGTGGGGAACATAATTTACGTCTATAACGTAATATAACCTATCCTATCCCATCTAGATCCTCGCTGGTAATGTTTTACAGAATCCCGTTCGTGTCGTCCCGTACGTCTCGGTGCGTACATTACATACGTCTATAACGTTATATATCCTAACCTAAGGCAACCTAACATCTCGAATGTAGTATTTCACAACATTCCTGGCGGGTCGGCCCCAATTCTCGTTGGGAACATTATTTACGTCCATAACGTAATATAACCTATCCTATCCCATCTAGATCCTCGCTGGTAATGTTTTACAGAATCCCGCTCGTGTCGTCCCGTACGTCTCGGTGCGGACATTATATACGTCTATAACGTTATATATCCTAACCTAAGGCAACTTAACATCTCGCATGTTGTATTTTCCAACATTCCTGGCTGGTCGGCGCCAATTCTCGGTGGGAACATTATATAAGTCTATAACGTAATATAACCTAATCTAACCCATCTAGCCCCTCGCTGGTAATGTTTTGCAGAATAACGTTCGTGTCGTCCCGTACGTCTCGGTGCGGATATTATATAAGCCTATAAAGTTATATTTCCCAACCTAAGGCAACTTAACATCTCGAATGTAGTAATTCACAACATTCCTGGCGGTTCGGCCCCACTTATCGGTGGGAACATTGTTTACGTCTATAACGTAATATAACCTAACCAAACCAATCTAGGCCCTCGCTGGTAATGTTTTACAAAATACCGTTCGTGTCGGGCCCTACTTCTCTGTGGGGACATTATATACGTCTATAACGTTATATATCCCAAACTAAGGCAACCTAACATCTCCGATGTAGTATTTTCCAACATTCCTGGCGGGTCGGCCCCACTTCTCGGTGGGAACATTATATACGTCTATATCGCAATATAACCTAATCTAACCCATCTAGACCCTCGCTGGTAAAGTTTTACAAAATCCCGGTCGTGTCGGCCCGTACTTCTCGGTGGGGACATTATAAGCGTCTATAGCGTTATATATCCTAACCTAAGGCAACCTAACATCTCGAATGTAGTATTTCACAACATTCCTGGCTGGTCGGCCCCAATTCTCGTTGGGAACATTATTTACGTCTATAACGTAATATAACCTATCCTAACCCATCTAGATCCTCGCTGGTAATGTTTTTCAGAATCCCAGTCGCGTCGGCCCATACTTCCCGGTGGGGACATTATATACGTCTATAACGTTATATATCCCAACCTAAGGCAACCTAACATCTCGAATGTAGTATTTCACAACATTCCTGGCGGTTCGGCCCCACTTATCGGTGGGAACATTGTTTACGTCTATAACGTAACATAACCTAACCAAACCAATCTAGGCCCTCGCTGGTAATGTTTTACAGAATCCCGTTCGTGTCGTCCCGTACGTCTCGGTGCGTACATTATATACGTCTATAACGTTATATATCCTAACCTAAGGCAACTTAACATCTCGCATGTTGTATTTTCCAACATTCCTGGCGGGTCGGCGCCAATTCTCGGTGGGAAGATTATATACGTCTATAACGTAATATAACATAACCTATCCCATCTAGCCCCTCGCTGGTAATGTTTTACAAAATCCCGGTCGTGTCGGCCCGTACTTCTCGGTGGGGACATTATATACGTCTATAACGTTATATATCCTAACCTAAGGCAACCTAACATCTCGAATGTAGTATTTCACAACATTCCTGGCGGGTCGGCCCCAATTCTCGTTGGGAACATTATTTACGTCCATAACGTAATATAACCTATCCTAACCCATCTAGATCCTCGCTGGTAATGTTTTACAAAATCCCGGTCGTGTCGGGCCCTACTTCTCTGTGGGGACATTATACACGTCTATAACGTTATATATCCCAAACTAAGGCAACCTAACATCTCGGATGTAGTATTTTCCAACATTCCTGGCGGGTCGGCCCCACTTCTCGGTGGGAACATTATATACGTCTATATCGTAATATAACCTAATCTAACCCATCTAGACCCTCGCTGGTAAAGTTTAACAAAATCCCGGTCGTGTCGGCCCGTACTTCTCGGTGGGGACATTATATACGTCTATAACGTTATATATCCCAACCTAAGGCAACCTAACATCTCGAATGTAGTATTTCACAACATTCCTGGCTGGTCGGCCCCAATTCTCGTTGGGAACATTATTTACGTCTATAACGTAATATAACCTATCCTAACCCATCTAGATCCCCGCTGGTAATGTTTTTCAGAATCCCAGTCGCGTCGGCCCATACTTCCCGGTGGGGACATTATATACGTCTATAACGTTATATATCCCAAACTAAGGCAACCAAACATCTCGGATGTAGTAATTCACAACATTCCTGGCGGTTCGGCCCCACTTATCGGTGGGAACATTGTTTACGTCTATAACGTAACATAACCTAACCAAACCAATCTAGGCCCTCGCTGGTAATGTTTTACAGAATCCCGTTCGTGTCGTCCCGTACGTCTCGGTGCGGACATTATATACGTCTATAACATTGTATATCCCAACCTAAGACAACCTAATATCTCGGATGTAGAATTTTCCTACATTCCTGGCGGGTCGGCCGCTAAATCTCGGTGGGAACATTATTATGTCTATAACGTAATATAACATAACCTAACTCATTTAACCCCTCGCTGGTAATGTTTTACAGAATCCTGTTCGTGTCGTCCCGTACGTCTCGGTGGGGACATTATAAGCGTCTATAGCGTTATATATCCTAACCTAAGGCAACCTAACATCTCGAATGTAGTATTTCACAACATTCCTGGCGGGTCGGCCCCAATTCTCGTGGGGAACATAATTTACGTCTATAACGTAATATAACCTATCCTATCCCATCTAGATCCTCGCTGGTAATGTTTTACAGAATCCCGTTCGTGTCGTCCCGTACGTCTCGGTGCGGACATTATATACGTCTATAACGTTATATATCCTAACCTAAGGCAACTTAACATCTCGCATGTTGTATTTTCCAACATTCCTGGCTGGTCGGCGCCAATTCTCGGTGGGAACATTATATATGTCTATAACGTAATATAACCTAATCTAACCCATCTAGCCCCTCGCTGGTAATGTTTTGCAGAATAACGTTCGTGTCGTCCCGTACGTCTCGGTGCGGGTATTATATAAGCCTATAAAGTTATATTTCCCAACCTAAGGCAACCTAACATCTCGAATGTAGTAATTCACAACATTCCTGGCGGTTCGGCCCCACTTATCGGTGGGAACATTGTTTACGTCTATAACGTAATATAACCTAACCAAACCAATCTAGGCCCTCGCAGGTAATGTTTTACAAAATCCCGGTCGTGTCGGGCCCTACTTCTCTGTGGGGACATTATACACGTCTATAACGTTATATATCCTAACCTAAGGGAACCTAACATCTGGGATGTAGTATTTTCCAACATTCCTGGCGGGTCGGCCCTTACTTCTCGCTGGGCACATTATATACATCTGTATCGTAATATAACCTAACCCAACCCATCTAGACCCTCGCTGGTAAAGTTTTACAAAATCCCGGTCGTGTCGGCCCGTACTTCTCGGTGGGGACATTATATACGTCTATAACGTTATATATCCTAGCCTAAGGCAACTTAACATCTCGGATGTAGTATTTTCCAACATTCCTGGCGGGTCGGCCCTATTTCTCG
This sequence comes from Xylocopa violacea, assembly GCA_963969225.1. NCBI lineage: Eukaryota > Metazoa > Arthropoda > Insecta > Hymenoptera > Apidae > Xylocopa > Xylocopa violacea. The sequence continues at coordinate 48,199 of CAXAJV010001077.1, read as the reverse complement.
TTGGGCACATTATATACGTCTATATCGTAATATCACCTAACCTAACCCATCTAGACCCTCGCTGGTAATGTTTTACAGAATCCCGATCGTGTCGTCCCGTACGTCTCGGTCCGAAAATTATATACGTCTATGACGTTATATATCCTAACCTAAGGCAACCTAACATCTCGGATGTAGAATTTTCCAACCTTCCTGGCTGGTCGGCCCCAATTCTCGTTGGGAACATTATTTACGTCTATAACGTAATATAACCTATCCTAACCCATCTAGATCCTCGCTGGTAATGTTTTTCAGAATCCCAGTCGCGTCGGCCCATACTTCCCGGTGGGGACATTATATACGTCTATAACGTTATATATCCCAACCTAAGGCAACCTAACATCTCGAATGTAGTATTTCACAACATTCCTGGCGGTTCGGCCCCACTTATCGGTGGGAACATTGTTTACGTCTATAACGTAACATAACCTAACCAAACCAATCTAGGCCCTCGCTGGTAATGTTTTACAGAATCCCGTTCGTGTCGTCCCGTACGTCTCGGTGCGTACATTATATACGTCTATAACGTTATATATCCTAACCTAAGGCAACTTAACATCTCGCATGTTGTATTTTCCAACATTCCTGGCGGGTCGGCGCCAATTCTCGGTGGGAAGATTATATACGTCTATAACGTAATATAACATAACCTATCCCATCTAGCCCCTCGCTGGTAATGTTTTACAAAATCCCGGTCGTGTCGGCCCGTACTTCTCGGTGGGGACATTATATACGTCTATAACGTTATATATCCTAACCTAAGGCAACCTAACATCTCGAATGTAGTATTTCACAACATTCCTGGCGGGTCGGCCCCAATTCTCGTTGGGAACATTATTTACGTCCATAACGTAATATAACCTATCCTAACCCATCTAGATCCTCGCTGGTAATGTTTTACAAAATCCCGGTCGTGTCGGGCCCTACTTCTCTGTGGGGACATTATACACGTCTATAACGTTATATATCCCAAACTAAGGCAACCTAACATCTCGGATGTAGTATTTTCCAACATTCCTGGCGGGTCGGCCCCACTTCTCGGTGGGAACATTATATACGTCTATATCGTAATATAACCTAATCTAACCCATCTAGACCCTCGCTGGTAAAGTTTAACAAAATCCCGGTCGTGTCGGCCCGTACTTCTCGGTGGGGACATTATATACGTCTATAACGTTATATATCCCAACCTAAGGCAACCTAACATCTCGAATGTAGTATTTCACAACATTCCTGGCTGGTCGGCCCCAATTCTCGTTGGGAACATTATTTACGTCTATAACGTAATATAACCTATCCTAACCCATCTAGATCCCCGCTGGTAATGTTTTTCAGAATCCCAGTCGCGTCGGCCCATACTTCCCGGTGGGGACATTATATACGTCTATAACGTTATATATCCCAAACTAAGGCAACCAAACATCTCGGATGTAGTAATTCACAACATTCCTGGCGGTTCGGCCCCACTTATCGGTGGGAACATTGTTTACGTCTATAACGTAACATAACCTAACCAAACCAATCTAGGCCCTCGCTGGTAATGTTTTACAGAATCCCGTTCGTGTCGTCCCGTACGTCTCGGTGCGGACATTATATACGTCTATAACATTGTATATCCCAACCTAAGACAACCTAATATCTCGGATGTAGAATTTTCCTACATTCCTGGCGGGTCGGCCGCTAAATCTCGGTGGGAACATTATTATGTCTATAACGTAATATAACATAACCTAACTCATCTAACCCCTCGCTGGTAATGTTTTACAGAATCCTGTTCGTGTCGTCCCGTACGTCTCGGTGGGGACATTATAAGCGTCTATAGCGTTATATATCCTAACCTAAGGCAACCTAACATCTCGAATGTAGTATTTCACAACATTCCTGGCGGGTCGGCCCCAATTCTCGTGGGGAACATAATTTACGTCTATAACGTAATATAACCTATCCTATCCCATCTAGATCCTCGCTGGTAATGTTTTACAGAATCCCGTTCGTGTCGTCCCGTACGTCTCGGTGCGGACATTATATACGTCTATAACGTTATATATCCTAACCTAAGGCAACTTAACATCTCGCATGTTGTATTTTCCAACATTCCTGGCTGGTCGGCGCCAATTCTCGGTGGGAACATTATATATGTCTATAACGTAATATAACCTAATCTAACCCATCTAGCCCCTCGCTGGTAATGTTTTGCAGAATAACGTTCGTGTCGTCCCGTACGTCTCGGTGCGGGTATTATATAAGCCTATAAAGTTATATTTCCCAACCTAAGGCAACCTAACATCTCGAATGTAGTAATTCACAACATTCCTGGCGGTTCGGGCCCACTTATCGGTGGGAACATTGTTTACGTCTATAACGTAATATAACCTAACCAAACCAATCTAGGCCCTCGCAGGTAATGTTTTACAAAATCCCGGTCGTGTCGGGCCCTACTTCTCTGTGGGGACATTATACACGTCTATAACGTTATATATCCTAACCTAAGGGAACCTAACATCTGGGATGTAGTATTTTCCAACATTCCTGGCGGGTCGGCCCTTACTTCTCGCTGGGCACATTATATACATCTGTATCGTAATATAACATAACCTATCCCATCTAGCCCCTCGCTGGTAATGTTTTACAAAATCCCGGTCGTGTCGGCCCGTACTTCTCGGTGGGGACATTATATACGTCTATAACGTTATATATCCTAACCTAAGGCAACCTAACATCTCGAATGTAGTATTTCACAACATTCCTGGCGGGTCGGCCCTATTTCTCGTTGGGCACATTATATACGTCTATATCGTAATATCACCTAACCTAACCCATCTAGACCCTCGCTGGTAATGTTTTACAGAATCCCGTTCGTGTCGTCCCGTACGTCTCGGTCCGAAAATTATATACGTCTATGACGTTATATATCCTAACCTAAGGCAACCTAACATCTCGGATGTAGAATTTTCCAACCTTCCTGGCGGGTCGGACCCTAAATCTCGGTGGGAACATTATTACGTCTATAACGTAATATAACATAACCTACCTCATCTAGCCCCTCGCTGGTAATGTTTTACAGAATCCTGTTTATGTCGTCCCGTACGTCTCGGTGGGGACATTATAAGCGTCTATAGCGTTATATATCCTAACCTAAGGCAACCTAACATCTCGAATGTAGTATTTCACAACATTCCTGGCGGGTCGGCCCCAATTCTCGTGGGGAACATAATTTACGTCTATAACGTAATATAACCTATCCTATCCCATCTAGATCCTCGCTGGTAATGTTTTACAGAATCCCGTTCGTGTCGACCCGTACGTCTCGGTGCGTACATTATATACGTCTATAACGTTATATATCCTAACCTAAGGCAACCTAACATCTCGAATGTAGTATTTCACAACATTCCTGGCGGGTCGGCCCCAATTCTCGTTGGGAACATTATTTACGTCCATAACGTAATATAACCTATCCTAACCCATCTAGATCCTCGCTGGTAATGTTTTTCAGAATCCCAGTCGTGTCGGCCCGTACTTCGCGCTGGGGACATTATATACGTCTATAACGTTATATATCCCAAACTAAGGCAACCTAACATCTCGGATGTAGTATTTTCCAACATTCCTGGCGGGTCGGTCCCACTTCTCGGTGGGAACATTATATACGTCTATATCGTAATATAACCTAATCTAACCCATCTAGCCCCCCGCTGGTAATGTTTTGCAGAATAACGTTCGTGTCGTCCCGTACGTCTCGGTGCGGATATTATATAAGCCTATAAAGTTATATATCCCAACCTAAGGCAACCTAACATCTCGAATGTAGTAATTCACAACATTCCTGGCGGTTCGGCCCCACTTATCGGTGGGAACATTGTTTACGTCTATAACGTAATATAACCTAACCAAACCAATCTAGGCCCTCGCTGGTAATGTTTTACAAAATCCCGGTCGTGTCGGGCCCTACTTCTCTGTGGGGACATTATATACGTCTATAACGTTATATATCCTAACCTAAGGGAACCCAACATCTCGGATGTAGTATTTCACAACATTCCTGGCGGGTCGGCCGCTAAACCTCGGTGGGAACATTATTACGTCTATAACGTAATATAACATAACCTAACTCATCTAACTCCTCGCTGGTAATGTTTTACAGAATCCTGTTCGTGTCGTCCCGTACGTCTCGGTGGGGACATTATAAGCGTCTATAACGTTATATATCCCAACCTAAGGCAACCTAACATCTCGAATGTAGTATTTCACAACATTCCTGGCTGGTCGGCCCCAATTCTCGTTGGGAACATTATTTACGTCTATAACGTAATATAACCTATCCTAACCCATCTAGATCCTCGCTGGTAATGTTTTTCAGAATCCCAGTCGCGTTGGCCCATACTTCCCGGTGAGGACATTATATACGTCTATAACGTTATATATCCCAAACTAAGGCAACCAAACATCTCGGATGTAGTAATTCACAACATTCCTGGCGGTTCGGCCCCACTTATCGGTGGGAACATTGTTTACGTCTATAACGGAACATAACCTAACCAAACCAATCTAGGCCCTCGCTGGTAATGTTTTACAGAATCCCGTTCGTGTCGTCCCGTACGTCTCGGTGCGGACATTATATACGTCTATAACATTGTATATCCCAACCTAAGACAACCTAACATCTCGGATGTAGAATTTTCCTACATTCCTGGCGGGTCGGCCGCTAAATCTCGGTGGGAACATTATTATGTCTATAACGTAATATAACATAACCTAACTCATCTAACCCCTCGCTGGTAATGTTTTACAGAATCCTGTTCGTGTCGTCCCGTACGTCTCGGTGGGGACATTATAAGCGTCTATAGCGTTATATATCCTAACCTAAGGGAACCTAACATCTGGGATGCAGTATTTTCCAACATTCCTGGCGGGTCGGCCCTTACTTCTCGCTGGGCACATTATATACATCTGTATCGTAATATAACCTAACCCAACCCATCTAGACCCTCGCTGGTAAAGTTTTACAAAATCCCGGTCGTGTCGGCCCGTACTTCTCGGTGGGGACATTATATACGTCTATAACGTTATATATCCTAGCCTAAGGCAACTTAACATCTCGGATGTAGTATTTTCCAACATTCCTGGCGGGTCGGCCCTATTTCTCGTTGGGCACATTATATACGTCTATATCGTAATATCACCTAACCTAACCCATCTAGACCCTCGCTGGTAATGTTTTACAGAATCCCGTTCGTGTCATCCCGTACGTCTCGGTCCGAAAATTATATACGTCTATGACGTTATATATCCTAACCTAAGGCAACTTAACATCTCGCATGTTGTATTTTCCAACATTCCTGGCTGGTCGGCGCCAATTCTCGGTGGGAACATTATATAAGTCTATAACGTAATATAACCTAATGTAACCCATCTAGCCCCTCGCTGGTAATGTTTTGCAGAATAACGTTCGTGTCGTCCCGTACGTCTCGGTGCGGATATTATATAAGCCTATAAAGTTATATTTCCCAACCTAAGGCAACTTAACATCTCGAATGTAGTAATTCACAACATTCCTGGCGGTTCGGCCCCACTTATCGGTGGGAACATTGTTTACGTCTATAACGTAATATAACCTAACCAAACCAATCTAGGCCCTCGCTGGTAATGTTTTACAAAATACCGTTCGTGTCGGGCCCTACTTCTCTGTGGGGACATTATATACGTCTATAACGTTATATATCCCAAACTAAGGCAACCTAACATCTCCGATGTAGTATTTTCCAACATTCCTGGCGGGTCGGCCCCACTTCTCGGTGGGAACATTATATACGTCTATATCGCAATATAACCTAATCTAACCCATCTAGACCCTCGCTGGTAAAGTTTTTCAGAATCCCAGTCGCGTCGGCCCATACTTCCCGGTGGGGACATTATATACGTCTATAACGTTATATATCCCAACCTAAGGCAACCTAACATCTCGAATGTAGTATTTCACAACATTCCTGGCGGTTCGGCCCCACTTATCGGTGGGAACATTGTTTACGTCTATAACGTAACATAACCTAACCAAACCAATCTAGGCCCTCGCTGGTAATGTTTTACAGAATCCCGTTCGTGTCGTCCCGTACGTCTCGGTGCGTACATTATATACGTCTATAACGTTATATATCCTAACCTAAGGCAACTTAACATCTCGCATGTTGTATTTTCCAACATTCCTGGCGGGTCGGCGCCAATTCTCGGTGGGAAGATTATATACGTCTATAACGTAATATAACATAACCTATCCCATCTAGCCCCTCGCTGGTAATGTTTTACAAAATCCCGGTCGTGTCGGCCCGTACTTCTCGGTGGGGACATTATATACGTCTATAACGTTATATATCCCAACCTAAGGCAACCTAACATCTCGAATGTAGTATTTCACAACATTCCTGGCTGGTCGGCCCCAATTCTCGTTGGGAACATTATTTACGTCTATAACGTAATATAACCTATCCTAACCCATCTAGATCCTCGCTGGTAATGTTTTTCAGAATCCCAGTCGCGTCGGCCCATACTTCCCGGTGGGGACATTATATACGTCTATAACGTTATATATCCCAACCTAAGGCAACCTAACATCTCGAATGTAGTATTTCACAACATTCCTGGCGGTTCGGCCCCACTTATCGGTGGGAACATTGTTTACGTCTATAACGTAACATAACCTAACCAAACCAATCTAGGCCCTCGCTGGTAATGTTTTACAGAATCCCGTTCGTGTCGTCCCGTACGTCTCGGTGCGTACATTATATACGTCTATAACGTTATATATCCTAACCTAAGGCAACTTAACATCTCGCATTTTGTATTTTCCAACATTCCTGGCGGGTCGGGGCCAATTCTCGGTGGGAAGATTATATACGTCTATAACGTAATATAACATAACCTATCCCATCTAGCCCCTCGCTGGTAATGTTTTACAGAATCCCGGTCATGTCGTCCCGTACGTCTCGCTGCGGACATTATATACGTCTATAACGTTATATATCCTAACCTAAGGCAACTTAACATCTCGCATGTTGTATTTTCCAACATTCCTGGCGGGTCGGCCCCACTTCTCGGTGGGAACATTATATACGTCTATATCGTAATATAACCTAATCTAACCCATCTAGCCCCTCGCTGGTAATGTTTTGCAGAATAACGTTCGTGTCGTCCCTTACGTCTCGGTGCGGATATTATATAAGCCTATAAAGTTATATTTCCCAACCTAAGGCAACTTAACATCTCGAATGTAGTAATTCACAACATTCCTGGCGGTTCGGCCCCACTTATCGGTGGGAACATTGTTTACGTCTATAACGTAATATAACCTAACCACACCCATCTAGGCCCTCGCTGGTAATGTTTTACAAAATCCCGGTCGTGTCGGGCCCTATTTCTCTGTGGGGAGAGTATATACGTCTATAACGTTATATATCCTAACCTAAGGCAACCTAACATCTCGAATGTAGTATTTCACAACATTCCTGGCGGGTCGGCCCCAATTCTCGTTGGGAACATAATTTACGTCTATAACGTAATATAACCTATCCTATCCCATCTAGATCCTCGCTGGTAATGTTTTACAGAATCCCGTTCGTGTCGTCCCGTACGTCTCGGTGCGGACATTATATACGTCTATAACGTTATATATCCTAACCTAAGGCAACTTAACATCTCGCATGTTGTAGTTTCCAACATTCCTGGCGGGTCGGCGCCAATTCTCGGTGGGAAGATTATATACGTCTATAACGTAATATAACCTAACCTATCCCATCTAGCCCCTCGCTGGTAATGTTTTACAGAATCCCGGTCATGTCGTGCCGTACGTCTCGCTGCGGACATTATATACGTCTATAACGTTATATATCCTAGCCTAAGGCAACTTAACATCTCGGATGTAGAATTTTCCAACATTCCTGGCGGGTCGGCCCCTAAATCTCGGTGGGAACATTATTACGTCTATAACGTAATATAACATAACCTACCTCATCTAGCCCCTCGCTGGTAATGTTTTGCAGAATCCTGTTCATGTCGTCCCGTACGTCTCGGTGGGGACATTATATACGTCTATAACGTTATATATCCTACCCTAAGGCAACCTAACATCTCGAATGTAGTATTACACAACATTCCTGGCGGGTCGGCCCCAATTCTCGTTGGGAACATTATTTACGTCCATAACGTAATATAACCTATCCTAACTCATCTAGATCCTCGCTGGTAATGTTTTTCAGAATCCCAGTCGTGTCGGCCCGTACTTCGCGCTGGGGACATTATATACGTCTATAACGTTATATATCCCAAACTAAGGCAACCAAACATCTCGGATGTAGTATTTCACAACACTCCTGGCGGGTCGGCCCCACTTCTCGGTGGGAACATTATATACGTCTGTATCGTAATATAACCTAATCTAACCCATCTAGCCCCTCGCTGGTAATGTTTTGCAGAATACCGTTCGTGTCGTCCCGTACGTCTCGGTGCGGATATTATATAAGCCTATAAAGTTATATATCCCAACCTAAGGCAACCTAACATCTCGAATGTAGTAATTCACAACATTCCTGGCGGTTCGGCCCCACTTATCGGTGGGAACATTGTTTACGTCTATAACGCAATATACTCTAACCAAACCAATCTAGGCCCTCGCTGGTAATGTTTTACAAAATCCCGGTCGTGTCGGGCCCTACTTCTCTGTGGGGACCTTATATACGTCTATAACGTTATATATCCTAACCTAAGGGAACCTAACATCTCGGATGTAGTATTTTCCATCATTCCTGGCGGGTCGGCCCCTACTACTCGCTGGGCACATTATATACGTCTGTATCGTGATATAACCTAACCTAACCCATCTAGACCCTCGCTGGTAAAGTTTTACAAAATCCCGGTCGTGTCGGCCGGTACTTCTCTGTGGGGACATTATATACGTCTATAACGTTATATATACTAACCTAAGGGAACCTAACATCTCCAATGTAGTATTTCACAACATTCCTGGCGGGTCGGCGCCATTTCTCGGTGGGAACATTATATACGTCTATATCGTAATATAACCTAACCTAACCCATCTAGACCCTCGCTGGTAATGTTTTACAGAATCCCGTTCGTGTCGTCCCGTACGTCTCGGTCCGAAAATTATATACGTCTATGACGTTATATATCCTAACCTAAGGCAACCTAACATCTCGGATGTAGGATTTTCCAACCTTCCTGGCGGGTCGGACCCTAAATCTCGGTGGGAACATTATTACGTCTATAACGTAATATAACATAACCTACCTCATCTAGCCCCTCGCTGGTAATGTTTTACAGAATCCTGTTTATGTCGTCCCGTACGTCTCGGTGGGGACATTATAAGCGTCTATAGCGTTATATATCCTAACCTAAGGGAACCTAACATCTCGAATGTAGTATTTCACAACATTCCTGGCGGGTCGGCCCCAATTCTCGTTGGGAACATAATTTACGTCTATAACGTAATATAACCTATCCTATCCCATCTAGATCCTCGCTGGTAATGTTTTACAGAATCCCGTTCGTGTCGTCCCGTACGTCTCGGTGCGGACATTATATACGTCTATAACGTTATATATCCTAACCTAAGGCAACTTAACATCTCGCATGTTGTATTTTCCAACATTCCTGGCTGGTCGGCGCCAATTCTCGGTGGGAACATTATATAAGTCTATAACGTAATATAACCTAATCTAACCCATCTAGCCCCTCGCTGGTAATGTTTTGCAGAATAACGTTCGTGTCGTCCCGTACGTCTCGGTGCGGATATTATATAAGCCTATAAAGTTATATTTCCCAACCTAAGGCAACTTAACATCTCGAATGTAGTAATTCACAACATTCCTGGCGGTTCGGCCCCACTTATCGGTGGGAACATTGTTTACGTCTATAACGTAATATAACCTAACCAAACCAATCTAGGCCCTCGCTGGTAATGTTTTACAAAATACCGTTCGTGTCGGGCCCTACTTCTCTGTGGGGACATTATATACGTCTATAACGTTATATATCCCAAACTAAGGCAACCTAACATCTCCGATGTAGTATTTTCCAACATTCCTGGCGGGTCGGCCCCACTTCTCGGTGGGAACATTATATACGTCTATATCGTAATATAACCTAATCTAACCCATCTAGACCCTCGCTGGTAAAGTTTTACAAAATCCCGGTCGTGTCGGCCCGTACTTCTCGGTGGGGACATTATATACGTCTATAACGTTATATATCCCAACCTAAGGCAACCTAACATCTCGAATGTAGTATTTCACAACATTCCTGGCTGGTCGGCCCCAATTCTCGTTGGGAACATTATTTACGTCTATAACGTAATATAACCTATCCTAACCCATCTAGATCCTCGCTGGTAATGTTTTTCAGAATCCCAGTCGCGTCGGCCCATACTTCCCGGTGGGGACATTATATACGTCTATAACATTATATATCCCAACCTAAGGCAACCTAACATCTCGAATGTAGTATTTCACAACATTCCTGGCGGTTCGGCCCCACTTATCGGTGGGAACATTGTTTACGTCTATAACGTAACATAACCTAACCAAACCAATCTAGGCCCTCGCTGGTAATGTTTTACAGAATCCCGTTCGTGTCGTCCCGTACGTCTCGGTGCGTACATTATATACGTCTATAACGTTATATATCCTAACCTAAGGCAACCTAACATCTCCGATGTAGTATTTTCCAACATTCCTGGCGGGTCGGCCCCACTTCTCGGTGGGAACATTATATACGTCTATATCGTAATATAACCTAATCTAACCCATCTAGACCCTCGCTGGTAAAGTTTTACAAAATCCCGGTCGTGTCGGCCCGTACTTCTCGGTGGGGACATTATATACGTCTATAACGTTATATATCCCAACCTAAGGCAACCTAACATCTCGAATGTAGTATTTCACAACATTCCTGGCTGGTCGGCCCCAATTCTCGTTGGGAACATTATTTACGTCTATAACGTAATATAACCTATCCTAACCCATCTAGATCCTCGCTGGTAATGTTTTTCAGAATCCCAGTCGCGTCGGCCCATACTTCCCGGTGGGGACATTATATACGTCTATAACATTATATATCCCAACCTAAGGCAACCTAACATCTCGAATGTAGTATTTCACAACATTCCTGGCGGGTCGGCCCCAATTCTCGTGGGGAACATAATTTACGTCTATAACGTAATATAACCTATCCTATCCCATCTAGATCCTCGCTGGTAATGTTTTACAGAATCCCGTTCGTGTCGACCCGTACGTCTCGGTGCGTACATTATATACGTCTATAACGTTATATATCCTAACCTAAGGCAACCTAACATCTCGAATGTAGTATTTCACAACATTCCTGGCGGGTCGGCCCCAATTCTCGTTGGGAACATTATTTACGTCCATAACGTAATATAACCTATCCTAACCCATCTAGATCCTCGCTGGTAATGTTTTTCAGAATCCCAGTCGTGTCGGCCCGTACTTCGCGCTGGGGACATTATATACGTCTATAACGTTATATATCCCAAACTAAGGCAACCTAACATCTCGGATGTAGTATTTTCCAACATTCCTGGCGGGTCGGTCCCACTTCTCGGTGGGAACATTATATACGTCTATATCGTAATATAACCTAATCTAACCCATCTAGCCCCTCGCTGGTAATGTTTTGCAGAATAACGTTCGTGTCGTCCCGTACGTCTCGGTGCGGATATTATATAAGCCTATAAAGTTATATATCCCAACCTAAGGCAACCTAACATCTCGAATGTAGTAATTCACAACATTCCTGGCGGTTCGGCCCCACTTATCGGTGGGAACATTGTTTACGTCTATAACGTAATATAACCTAACCAAACCAATCTAGGCCCTCGCTGGTAATGTTTTACAAAATCCCGGTCGTGTCGGGCCCTACTTCTCTGTGGGGACATTATATACGTCTATAACGTTATATATCCTAACCTAAGGGAACCCAACATCTCGGATGTAGTATTTCACAACATTCCTGGCGGGTCGGCCGCTAAACCTCGGTGGGAACATTATTACGTCTATAACGTAATATAACATAACCTAACTCATCTAACTCCTCGCTGGTAATGTTTTACAGAATCCTGTTCGTGTCGTCCCGTACGTCTCGGTGGGGACATTATAAGCGTCTATAACGTTATATATCCCAACCTAAGGCAACCTAACATCTCGAATGTAGTATTTCACAACATTCCTGGCTGGTCGGCCCCAATTCTCGTTGGGAACATTATTTACGTCTATAACGTAATATAACCTATCCTAACCCATCTAGATCCTCGCTGGTAATGTTTTTCAGAATCCCAGTCGCGTTGGCCCATACTTCCCGGTGAGGACATTATATACGTCTATAACGTTATATATCCCAAACTAAGGCAACCAAACATCTCGGATGTAGTAATTCACAACATTCCTGGCGGTTCGGCCCCACTTATCGGTGGGAACATTGTTTACGTCTATAACGGAACATAACCTAACCAAACCAATCTAGGCCCTCGCTGGTAATGTTTTACAGAATCCCGTTCGTGTCGTCCCGTACGTCTCGGTGCGGACATTATATACGTCTATAACATTGTATATCCCAACCTAAGACAACCTAACATCTCGGATGTAGAATTTTCCTACATTCCTGGCGGGTCGGCCGCTAAATCTCGGTGGGAACATTATTATGTCTATAACGTAATATAACATAACCTAACTCATCTAACCCCTCGCTGGTAATGTTTTACAGAATCCTGTTCGTGTCGTCCCGTACGTCTCGGTGGGGACATTATAAGCGTCTATAGCGTTATATATCCTAACCTAAGGGAACCTAACATCTGGGATGCAGTATTTTCCAACATTCCTGGCGGGTCGGCCCTTACTTCTCGCTGGGCACATTATATACATCTGTATCGTAATATAACCTAACCCAACCCATCTAGACCCTCGCTGGTAAAGTTTTACAAAATCCCGGTCGTGTCGGCCCGTACTTCTCGGTGGGGACATTATATACGTCTATAACGTTATATATCCTAGCCTAAGGCAACTTAACATCTCGGATGTAGTATTTTCCAACATTCCTGGCGGGTCGGCCCTATTTCTCGTTGGGCACATTATATACGTCTATATCGTAATATCACCTAACCTAACCCATCTAGACCCTCGCTGGTAATGTTTTACAGAATCCCGTTCGTGTCATCCCGTACGTCTCGGTCCGAAAATTATATACGTCTATGACGTTATATATCCTAACCTAAGGCAACTTAACATCTCGCATGTTGTATTTTCCAACATTCCTGGCTGGTCGGCGCCAATTCTCGGTGGGAACATTATATAAGTCTATAACGTAATATAACCTAATGTAACCCATCTAGCCCCTCGCTGGTAATGTTTTGCAGAATAACGTTCGTGTCGTCCCGTACGTCTCGGTGCGGATATTATATAAGCCTATAAAGTTATATTTCCCAACCTAAGGCAACTTAACATCTCGAATGTAGTAATTCACAACATTCCTGGCGGTTCGGCCCCACTTATCGGTGGGAACATTGTTTACGTCTATAACGTAATATAACCTAACCAAACCAATCTAGGCCCTCGCTGGTAATGTTTTACAAAATACCGTTCGTGTCGGGCCCTACTTCTCTGTGGGGACATTATATACGTCTATAACGTTATATATCCCAAACTAAGGCAACCTAACATCTCCGATGTAGTATTTTCCAACATTCCTGGCGGGTCGGCCCCACTTCTCGGTGGGAACATTATATACGTCTATATCGCAATATAACCTAATCTAACCCATCTAGACCCTCGCTGGTAAAGTTTTTCAGAATCCCAGTCGCGTCGGCCCATACTTCCCGGTGGGGACATTATATACGTCTATAACGTTATATATCCCAACCTAAGGCAACCTAACATCTCGAATGTAGTATTTCACAACATTCCTGGCGGTTCGGCCCCACTTATCGGTGGGAACATTGTTTACGTCTATAACGTAACATAACCTAACCAAACCAATCTAGGCCCTCGCTGGTAATGTTTTACAGAATCCCGTTCGTGTCGTCCCGTACGTCTCGGTGCGTACATTATATACGTCTATAACGTTATATATCCTAACCTAAGGCAACTTAACATCTCGCATGTTGTATTTTCCAACATTCCTGGCGGGTCGGCGCCAATTCTCGGTGGGAAGATTATATACGTCTATAACGTAATATAACATAACCTATCCCATCTAGCCCCTCGCTGGTAATGTTTTACAAAATCCCGGTCGTGTCGGCCCGTACTTCTCGGTGGGGACATTATATACGTCTATAACGTTATATATCCCAACCTAAGGCAACCTAACATCTCGAATGTAGTATTTCACAACATTCCTGGCTGGTCGGCCCCAATTCTCGTTGGGAACATTATTTACGTCTATAACGTAATATAACCTATCCTAACCCATCTAGATCCTCGCTGGTAATGTTTTTCAGAATCCCAGTCGCGTCGGCCCATACTTCCCGGTGGGGACATTATATACGTCTATAACGTTATATATCCCAACCTAAGGCAACCTAACATCTCGAATGTAGTATTTCACAACATTCCTGGCGGTTCGGCCCCACTTATCGGTGGGAACATTGTTTACGTCTATAACGTAACATAACCTAACCAAACCAATCTAGGCCCTCGCTGGTAATGTTTTACAGAATCCCGTTCGTGTCGTCCCGTACGTCTCGGTGCGTACATTATATACGTCTATAACGTTATATATCCTAACCTAAGGCAACTTAACATCTCGCATTTTGTATTTTCCAACATTCCTGGCGGGTCGGGGCCAATTCTCGGTGGGAAGATTATATACGTCTATAACGTAATATAACATAACCTATCCCATCTAGCCCCTCGCTGGTAATGTTTTACAGAATCCCGGTCATGTCGTCCCGTACGTCTCGCTGCGGACATTATATACGTCTATAACGTTATATATCCTAACCTAAGGCAACTTAACATCTCGCATGTTGTATTTTCCAACATTCCTGGCGGGTCGGCCCCACTTCTCGGTGGGAACATTATATACGTCTATATCGTAATATAACCTAATCTAACCAATCTAGGCCCTCGCTGGTAATGTTTTACAAAATACCGTTCGTGTCGGGCCCTACTTCTCTGTGGGGACATTATATACGTCTATAACGTTATATATCCCAAACTAAGGCAACCTAACATCTCCGATGTAGTATTTTCCAACATTCCTGGCGGGTCGGCCCCACTTCTCGGTGGGAACATTATATACGTCTATATCGCAATATAACCTAATCTAACCCATCTAGACCCTCGCTGGTAAAGTTTTTCAGAATCCCAGTCGCGTCGGCCCATACTTCCCGGTGGGGACATTATATACGTCTATAACGTTATATATCCCAACCTAAGGCAACCTAACATCTCGAATGTAGTATTTCACAACATTCCTGGCGGTTCGGCCCCACTTATCGGTGGGAACATTGTTTACGTCTATAACGTAACATAACCTAACCAAACCAATCTAGGCCCTCGCTGGTAATGTTTTACAGAATCCCGTTCGTGTCGTCCCGTACGTCTCGGTGCGTACATTATATACGTCTATAACGTTATATATCCTAACCTAAGGCAACTTAACATCTCGCATGTTGTATTTTCCAACATTCCTGGCGGGTCGGCGCCAATTCTCGGTGGGAAGATTATATACGTCTATAACGTAATATAACATAACCTATCCCATCTAGCCCCTCGCTGGTAATGTTTTACAAAATCCCGGTCGTGTCGGCCCGTACTTCTCGGTGGGGACATTATATACGTCTATAACGTTATATATCCCAACCTAAGGCAACCTAACATCTCGAATGTAGTATTTCACAACATTCCTGGCTGGTCGGCCCCAATTCTCGTTGGGAACATTATTTACGTCTATAACGTAATATAACCTATCCTAACCCATCTAGATCCTCGCTGGTAATGTTTTTCAGAATCCCAGTCGCGTCGGCCCATACTTCCCGGTGGGGACATTATATACGTCTATAACGTTATATATCCCAACCTAAGGCAACCTAACATCTCGAATGTAGTATTTCACAACATTCCTGGCGGTTCGGCCCCACTTATCGGTGGGAACATTGTTTACGTCTATAACGTAACATAACCTAACCAAACCAATCTAGGCCCTCGCTGGTAATGTTTTACAGAATCCCGTTCGTGTCGTCCCGTACGTCTCGGTGCGTACATTATATACGTCTATAACGTTATATATCCTAACCTAAGGCAACTTAACATCTCGCATTTTGTATTTTCCAACATTCCTGGCGGGTCGGGGCCAATTCTCGGTGGGAAGATTATATACGTCTATAACGTAATATAACATAACCTATCCCATCTAGCCCCTCGCTGGTAATGTTTTACAGAATCCCGGTCATGTCGTCCCGTACGTCTCGCTGCGGACATTATATACGTCTATAACGTTATATATCCTAACCTAAGGCAACTTAACATCTCGCATGTTGTATTTTCCAACATTCCTGGCGGGTCGGCCCCACTTCTCGGTGGGAACATTATATACGTCTATATCGTAATATAACCTAATCTAACCCATCTAGCCCCTCGCTGGTAATGTTTTGCAGAATAACGTTCGTGTCGTCCCTTACGTCTCGGTGCGGATATTATATAAGCCTATAAAGTTATATTTCCCAACCTAAGGCAACTTAACATCTCGAATGTAGTAATTCACAACATTCCTGGCGGTTCGGCCCCACTTATCGGTGGGAACATTGTTTACGTCTATAACGTAATATAACCTAACCACACCCATCTAGGCCCTCGCTGGTAATGTTTTACAAAATCCCGGTCGTGTCGGGCCCTATTTCTCTGTGGGGAGAGTATATACGTCTATAACGTTATATATCCTAACCTAAGGCAACCTAACATCTCGAATGTAGTATTTCACAACATTCCTGGCGGGTCGGCCCCAATTCTCGTTGGGAACATAATTTACGTCTATAACGTAATATAACCTATCCTATCCCATCTAGATCCTCGCTGGTAATGTTTTACAGAATCCCGTTCGTGTCGTCCCGTACGTCTCGGTGCGGACATTATATACGTCTATAACGTTATATATCCTAACCTAAGGCAACTTAACATCTCGCATGTTGTAGTTTCCAACATTCCTGGCGGGTCGGCGCCAATTCTCGGTGGGAAGATTATATACGTCTATAACGTAATATAACCTAACCTATCCCATCTAGCCCCTCGCTGGTAATGTTTTACAGAATCCCGGTCATGTCGTGCCGTACGTCTCGCTGCGGACATTATATACGTCTATAACGTTATATATCCTAGCCTAAGGCAACTTAACATCTCGGATGTAGAATTTTCCAACATTCCTGGCGGGTCGGCCCCTAAATCTCGGTGGGAACATTATTACGTCTATAACGTAATATAACATAACCTACCTCATCTAGCCCCTCGCTGGTAATGTTTTGCAGAATCCTGTTCATGTCGTCCCGTACGTCTCGGTGGGGACATTATATACGTCTATAACGTTATATATCCTACCCTAAGGCAACCTAACATCTCGAATGTAGTATTACACAACATTCCTGGCGGGTCGGCCCCAATTCTCGTTGGGAACATTATTTACGTCCATAACGTAATATAACCTATCCTAACTCATCTAGATCCTCGCTGGTAATGTTTTTCAGAATCCCAGTCGTGTCGGCCCGTACTTCGCGCTGGGGACATTATATACGTCTATAACGTTATATATCCCAAACTAAGGCAACCAAACATCTCGGATGTAGTATTTCACAACACTCCTGGCGGGTCGGCCCCACTTCTCGGTGGGAACATTATATACGTCTGTATCGTAATATAACCTAATCTAACCCATCTAGCCCCTCGCTGGTAATGTTTTGCAGAATACCGTTCGTGTCGTCCCGTACGTCTCGGTGCGGATATTATATAAGCCTATAAAGTTATATATCCCAACCTAAGGCAACCTAACATCTCGAATGTAGTAATTCACAACATTCCTGGCGGTTCGGCCCCACTTATCGGTGGGAACATTGTTTACGTCTATAACGCAATATACTCTAACCAAACCAATCTAGGCCCTCGCTGGTAATGTTTTACAAAATCCCGGTCGTGTCGGGCCCTACTTCTCTGTGGGGACCTTATATACGTCTATAACGTTATATATCCTAACCTAAGGGAACCTAACATCTCGGATGTAGTATTTTCCATCATTCCTGGCGGGTCGGCCCCTACTACTCGCTGGGCACATTATATACGTCTGTATCGTGATATAACCTAACCTAACCCATCTAGACCCTCGCTGGTAAAGTTTTACAAAATCCCGGTCGTGTCGGCCGGTACTTCTCTGTGGGGACATTATATACGTCTATAACGTTATATATACTAACCTAAGGGAACCTAACATCTCCAATGTAGTATTTCACAACATTCCTGGCGGGTCGGCGCCATTTCTCGGTGGGAACATTATATACGTCTATATCGTAATATAACCTAACCTAACCCATCTAGACCCTCGCTGGTAATGTTTTACAGAATCCCGTTCGTGTCGTCCCGTACGTCTCGGTCCGAAAATTATATACGTCTATGACGTTATATATCCTAACCTAAGGCAACCTAACATCTCGGATGTAGGATTTTCCAACCTTCCTGGCGGGTCGGACCCTAAATCTCGGTGGGAACATTATTACGTCTATAACGTAATATAACATAACCTACCTCATCTAGCCCCTCGCTGGTAATGTTTTACAGAATCCTGTTTATGTCGTCCCGTACGTCTCGGTGGGGACATTATAAGCGTCTATAGCGTTATATATCCTAACCTAAGGGAACCTAACATCTCGAATGTAGTATTTCACAACATTCCTGGCGGGTCGGCCCCAATTCTCGTTGGGAACATAATTTACGTCTATAACGTAATATAACCTATCCTATCCCATCTAGATCCTCGCTGGTAATGTTTTACAGAATCCCGTTCGTGTCGTCCCGTACGTCTCGGTGCGGACATTATATACGTCTATAACGTTATATATCCTAACCTAAGGCAACTTAACATCTCGCATGTTGTATTTTCCAACATTCCTGGCTGGTCGGCGCCAATTCTCGGTGGGAACATTATATAAGTCTATAACGTAATATAACCTAATCTAACCCATCTAGCCCCTCGCTGGTAATGTTTTGCAGAATAACGTTCGTGTCGTCCCGTACGTCTCGGTGCGGATATTATATAAGCCTATAAAGTTATATTTCCCAACCTAAGGCAACTTAACATCTCGAATGTAGTAATTCACAACATTCCTGGCGGTTCGGCCCCACTTATCGGTGGGAACATTGTTTACGTCTATAACGTAATATAACCTAACCAAACCAATCTAGGCCCTCGCTGGTAATGTTTTACAAAATACCGTTCGTGTCGGGCCCTACTTCTCTGTGGGGACATTATATACGTCTATAACGTTATATATCCCAAACTAAGGCAACCTAACATCTCCGATGTAGTATTTTCCAACATTCCTGGCGGGTCGGCCCCACTTCTCGGTGGGAACATTATATACGTCTATATCGTAATATAACCTAATCTAACCCATCTAGACCCTCGCTGGTAAAGTTTTACAAAATCCCGGTCGTGTCGGCCCGTACTTCTCGGTGGGGACATTATATACGTCTATAACGTTATATATCCCAACCTAAGGCAACCTAACATCTCGAATGTAGTATTTCACAACATTCCTGGCTGGTCGGCCCCAATTCTCGTTGGGAACATTATTTACGTCTATAACGTAATATAACCTATCCTAACCCATCTAGATCCTCGCTGGTAATGTTTTTCAGAATCCCAGTCGCGTCGGCCCATACTTCCCGGTGGGGACATTATATACGTCTATAACATTATATATCCCAACCTAAGGCAACCTAACATCTCGAATGTAGTATTTCACAACATTCCTGGCGGTTCGGCCCCACTTATCGGTGGGAACATTGTTTACGTCTATAACGTAACATAACCTAACCAAACCAATCTAGGCCCTCGCTGGTAATGTTTTACAGAATCCCGTTCGTGTCGTCCCGTACGTCTCGGTGCGTACATTATATACGTCTATAACGTTATATATCCTAACCTAAGGCAACTTAACATCTCGCATGTTGTATTTTCCAACATTCCTGGCGGGTCGGCGCCAATTCTCGGTGGGAAGATTATATACGTCTATAACGTAATATAACATAACCTATCCCATCTAGCCCCTCGCTGGTAATGTTTTACAAAATCCCGGTCGTGTCGGCCCGTACTTCTCGGTGGGGACATTATATACGTCTATAACGTTATATATCCCAACCTAAGGCAACCTAACATCTCGAATGTAGTATTTAACAACATTCCTGGCTGGTCGGCCCCAATTCTCGTTGGGAACATTATTTACGTCTATAACGTAATATAACCTATCCTAACCCATCTAGATCCTCGCTGGTAATGTTTTTCAGAATCCCAGTCGCGTCGGCCCATACTTCCCGGTGGGGACATTATATACGTCTATAACGTTATATATCCCAACCTAAGGCAACCTAACATCTCGAATGTAGTATTTCACAACATTCCTGGCGGTTCGGCCCCACTTATCGGTGGGAACATTGTTTACGTCTATAACGTAACATAACCTAACCAAACCAATCTAGGCCCTCGCTGGTAATGTTTTACAGAATCCCGTTCGTGTCGGCCCGTACTTCTCGGTGGGGACATTATATACGTCTATAACGTTATATATCCCAACCTAAGGCAACCTAACATCTCGAATTTAGTATTTCACAACATTCCTGGCTGGTCGGCCCCAATTCTCGTTGGGAACATTATTTACGTCTATAACGTAATATAACCTATCCTAACCCATCTAGATCCTCGCTGGTAATGTTTTTCAGAATCCCAGTCGCGTCGGCCCATACTTCCCGGTGGGGACATTATATACGTCTATAACGTTATATATCCCAACCTAAGGCAACCTAACACCTCGAATGTAGTATTTCACAACATTCCTGGCGGTTCGGCCCCACTTATCGGTGGGAACATTGTTTACGTCTATAACGTAACATAACCTAACCAAACCAATCTAGGCCCTCGCTGGTAATGTTTTACAGAATCCCGTTCGTGTCGTCCCGTACGTCTCGGTGCGTACATTATATACGTCTATAACGTTATATATCCTAAACTAAGGCAACTTAACATCTCGCATGTTGTATTTTCCAACATTCCTGGCGGGTCGGCGCCAATTCTCGGTGGGAAGATTATATACGTCTATAACGTAATATAACATAACCTACCTCATCTAGCCCCTCGCTGGTAATGTTTTACAGAATCCTGTTTATGTCGTCCCGTACGTCTCGGTGGGGACATTATAAGCGTCTATAGCGTTATATATCCTAACCTAAGGGAACCTAACATCTCGAATGTAGTATTTCACAACATTCCTGGCGGGTCGGCCCCAATTCTCGTGGGGAACATAATTTACGTCCATAACGTAATATAACCTATCCTATCCCATCTAGATCCTCGCTGGTAATGTTTTACAGAATCCCGTTCGTGTCGTCCCGTACGTCTCGGTGCGGACATTATATACGTCTATAACGTTATATATCCTAACCTAAGGCAACTTAACATCTCGCATGTTGTATTTTCCAACATTCCTGGCTGGTCGGCGCCAATTCTCGGTGGGAACATTATATAAGTCTATAACGTAATATAACCTAATCTAACCCATCTAGCCCCTCGCTGGTAATGTTTTGCAGAATAACGTTCGTGTCGTCCCGTACGTCTCGGTGCGGATATTATATAAGCCTATAAAGTTATATTTCCCAACCTAAGGCAACTTAACATCTCGAATGTAGTAATTCACAACATTCCTGGCGGTTCGGCCCCACTTATCGGTGGGAACATTGTTTACGTCTATAACGTAATATAACCTAACCAAACCAATCTAGGCCCTCGCTGGTAATGTTTTACAAAATACCGTTCGTGTCGGGCCCTACTTCTCTGTGGGGACATTATATACGTCTATAACGTTATATATCCCAAACTAAGGCAACCTAACATCTCCGATGTAGTATTTTCCAACATTCCTGGCGGGTCGGCCCCACTTCTCGGTGGGAACATTATATACGTCTATATCGTAATATAACCTAATCTAATCCATCTAGACCCTCGCTGGTAAAGTTTTACAAAATCCCGGTCGTGTCGGCCCGTACTTCTCGGTGGGGACATTATATACGTCTATAACGTTATATATCCCAACCTAAGGCAACCTAACATCTCGAATGTAGTATTTCACAACATTCCTGGCTGGTCGGCCCCAATTCTCGTTGGGAACATTATTTACGTCTATAACGTAATATAACCTATCCTAACCCATCTAGATCCTCGCTGGTAATGTTTTTCAGAATCCCAGTCGCGTCGGCCCATACTTCCCGGTGGGGACATTATATACGTCTATAACATTATATATCCCAACCTAAGGCAACCTAACATCTCGAATGTAGTATTTCACAACATTCCTGGCGGTTCGGCCCCACTTATCGGTGGGAACATTGTTTACGTCTATAACGTAACATAACCTAACCAAACCAATCTAGGCCCTCGCTGGTAATGTTTTACAGAATCCCGTTCGTGTCGTCCCGTACGTCTCGGTGCGTACATTATATACGTCTATAACGTTATATATCCTAACCTAAGGCAACTTAACATCTCGCATGTTGTATTTTCCAACATTCCTGGCGGGTCGGCGCCAATTCTCGGTGGGAAGATTATATACGTCTATAACGTAATATAACATAACCTATCCCATCTAGCCCCTCGCTGGTAATGTTTTACAAAATCCCGGTCGTGTCGGCCCGTACTTCTCGGTGGGGACATTATATACGTCTATAACGTTATATATCCCAACCTAAGGCAACCTAACATCTCGAATTTAGTATTTCACAACATTCCTGGCTGGTCGGCCCCAATTCTCGTTGGGAACATTATTTACGTCTATAACGTAATATAACCTATCCTAACCCATCTAGATCCTCGCTGGTAATGTTTTTCAGAATCCCAGACGCGTCGGCCCATTCTTCCCGGTGGGGACATTATATACCTCTATAACGTTATATATCCCAACCTAAGGCAACCTAACATCTCGAATGTAGTATTTCACAACATTCCTGGCGGTTCGGCCCCACTTATCGGTGGGAACATTGTTTACGTCTATAACGTAACATAACCTAACCAAACCAATCTAGGCCCTCGCTGGTAATGTTTTACAGAATCCCGTTCGTGTCGTCCCGTACGTCTCGGTGCGTACATTATATACGTCTATAACGTTATATATCCTAACCTAAGGCAACTTAACATCTCGCATGTTGTATTTTCCAACATTCCTGGCGGGTCGGCGCCAATTCTCGGTGGGAAGATTATATACGTCTATAACGTAATATAACATAACCTATCCCATCTAGCCCCTCGCTGGTAATGTTTTACAGAATCCCGGTCATGTCGTCCCGTACGTCTCGCTGCGGACATTATATACGTCTATAACGTTATATATCCTAGCCTAAGGCAACCTAACATCTCGAATGTAGTATTTCACAACATTCCTGGCGGGTCGGCCCCAATTCTCGTGGGTAACATAATTTACGTCTATAACGTAATATAACCTATCCTATCCCATCTAGATCCTCGCTGGTAATGTTTTACAGAATCCTGTTCGTGTCGTCCCGTACGTCTCGGTGGGGACATTATATACGTCTATAACGTTATATATCCTAACCTAAGGTAACTTAACATCTCGCATGTTGTATTTTCCAACATTCCTGGCGGGTCGGCCCCACTTCTCGGTGGGAACATTATATACGTCTATATCGTAATATAACCTAATCTAACCCATCTAGCCCCTCGCTGGTAATGTTTTGCAGAATAACGTTCGTGTCGTCCCGTACGTCTCGGTGCGGATATTATATAAGCCTATAAAGTTATATTTCCCAACCTAAGGCAACTTAACATCTCGAATGTAGTAATTCACAACATTCCTGGCGGTTCGGCCCCACTTATCGGTGGGAACATTGTTTACGTCTATAACGTAATATAACCTAACCACACCCATCTAGGCCCTCGCTGGTAATGTTTTACAAAATCCCGGTTGTGTCGGGCCCTATTTCTCTGTGGGGACAGTATATACGTCTATAACGTTATATATCCTAACCTAAGGGAACCCAACATCTCGGATGTAGTATTTCACAACATTCCTGGCGGGTCGGCCGCTAAATCTCGGTGGGAACATTATTACGTCTATAACGTAATATAACATAACCTAACTCATCTAACTCCTCGCTGGTAATGTTTTACAGAATCCTGTTCGTGTCGTCCCGCACGTCTCGGTGGGGACATTATAAGCGTCTATAACGTTATATATCCTAACCTAAGGCAACCTAACATCTCGAATGTAGTATTTCACAACATTCCTGGCGGGTCGGCCCCAATTCTCGTTGGGAACATAATTTACGTCTATAACGTAATATAACCTATCCTATCCCATCTAGATCCTCGCTGGTAATGTTTTACAGAATCCCGTTCGTGTCGTCCCGTACGTCTCGGTGCGGACATTATATACGTCTATAACGTTATATATCCTAACCTAAGGCAACTTAACATCTCGCATGTTGTAGTTTCCAACATTCCTGGCGGGTCGGCGCCAATTCTCGGTGGGAAGATTATATACGTCTATAACGTAATATAACCTAACCTATCCCATCTAGCCCCTCGCTGGTAATGTTTTACAGAATCCCGGTCATGTCGTGCCGTACGTCTCGCTGCGGACATTATATACGTCTATAACGTTATATATCCTAGCCTAAGGCAACTTAACATCTCGGATGTAGAATTTTCCAACATTCCTGGCGGGTCGGCCCCTGAATCTCGGTGGGAACATTATTACGTCTATAACGTAATATAACATAACCTACCTCATCTAGCCCCTCGCTGGTAATGTTTTGCAGAATCCTGTTCATGTCGTCCCGTACGTCTCGGTGGGGACATTATATACGTCTATAACGTTATATATCCCAAACTAAGGCAACCAAACATCTCCGATGTAGTATTTCACAACATTCCTGGCGGGTCGGCCCCACTTCTCGGTGGGAACATTATATACGTCTATAACGTAATATAACGTAACCTACCTCATCTAGCCCCTCGCTGGTAATGTTTTTCAGAATCCCAGTCGTGTCGGCCCGTACTTCGCGCTGGGGACATTATATACGTCTATAACGTTATATATCCCAAACTAAGGCAACCTAACATCTCGGATGTAGTATTTTCCAACATTCCTGGCGGGTCGGCCCCACTTCTCGGTGGGAACATTATATACGTCTATATCGTAATATAACCTAATCTAACCCATCTAGCCCCTCGCTGGTAATGTTTTGCAGAATACCGTTCGTGTCGTCCCGTACGTCTCGGTGCGGATATTATATAAGCCTATAAAGTTATATATCCCAACCTAAGGCAACCTAACATCTCGAATGTAGTATTTCACAACATTCCTGGCGGGTCGGCCCCAATTCTCGTTGGGAACATTATTTACGTCCATAACGTAATATAACCTATCCTAAGCCATCTAGATCCTCGCTGGTAATGTTTTTCAGAATCCCAGGCGTGTCGGCCCGTACTTCGCGCTGGGGACATTATATACGTCTATAACGTTATATATCCGAAACTAAGGCAACCTAACATCTCGGATGTAGTATTTTCCAACATTCCTGGCGGGTCGGCCCCACTTCTCGGTGGGAACATTATATACGTCTATATCGTAATATCACCTAACCTAACCCATCTAGACCCTCGCTGGTAATGTTTTACAGAATCCCGTTCGTGTCGTCCCGTACGTCTCGGTGGGCACATTATGTACGTCTGTAACGTTATATATCCCAAACTAAGGCAACCTAACATCTCGAATGTAGTATTTCACAACATTCCTGTTGGGTCGGCCCCAATTCTCGTTGGGAACATTATTTACGTCTATAACGTAATATAACCTATCCTAACCCATCTAGATCCTCGCTTGTAATGTTTTTCAGAATCCCAGTCGCGTCGGCCCGTACCTCCCGGTGGGGACATTATATACGTCTATAACGTTATATATCCCAAACTAAGGCAACCTAACATCTCGGATGTAGTATTTTCCAACATTCCTGGCGGGTCGGCCCCACTTCTCGGTGGGAACATTATATACGTCTATAACGTAATATAACCTAACCTAACCCATCTAGCCCCTCGCTGGTAATGTTTTACAGAATCCCGTTCGTGTCGTCCCGTACGTCTCGGTGCGGACATTATATACGTCTATAACGTTATATATCCTAACCTAAGGCAACTTAACATCTCGCATGTTGTATTTTCCAACATTCCTGGCGGGTCGGCGCCAATTCTCGTTGGGAAGATTATATACGTCTATAACGTAATATAACCTAACCTATCCCATTTAGCCCCTCGCTGGTAATGTTTTACAGAATCCCGGTCATGTCGTCACGTACGTCTCGCTGCGGACATTATATACGTCTATAACGTTATATATCCCAAACTAAGGCAACCTAACATCTCGGATGTAGTATTTTCCAACATTCCTGGCGGGTCGGCCCCACTTCTCGGTGGGAACATTATATACGTCTATAACGTAATATAACCTAACCTAACCCATCTAGAACCTCGCTGGTAATGTTTTACAAAATTCCGGTCGTGTCGACCCGTACTTCTCCGTGTGGACATTATATACGTCTATAACGTTATATATCCTACCCTAAGGCAACCTAACATCTCGCATGTTGTATTTTCCAACATTCCTGGCGGGTCGGCCCCTAAATCTCGGTGGGAACATTATTACGTCTATAACGTAATATGACATAACCTACCTCATCTAGCCCCTCGCTGGTAATGTTTTACAGAATCCTGTTCATGTCGTCCCGTACGTCTCGGTGGGGACATTATATACGTCTATAACGTTATATATCCTACCCTAAGCCAACCTAACATCTCGAATGTTGTATTTCACAACATTCCTGGCGGGTCGGCCCCAATTCTCGTTGGGAACATTATTTACGTCCATAACGTAATATAACCTATCCTAACCCATCTAGATCCTCGCTGGTAATGTTTTTCAGAATCCCAGTCGTGTCGGCCCATACTTCGCGCTGGGGACATTATATACGTCTATAACGTTATATATCCCAAACTAAGGC
Organism: Xylocopa violacea; assembly: GCA_963969225.1. NCBI lineage: Eukaryota > Metazoa > Arthropoda > Insecta > Hymenoptera > Apidae > Xylocopa > Xylocopa violacea. The sequence continues at coordinate 20,822 of CAXAJV010001077.1, read as the reverse complement.
AACCTAACATCTCGGATGTAGTATTTTCCAACATTCCTGGCGGGTCGGCCCCACTTCTCGGTGGGAACATTATATACGTCTATATCGTAATATAACCTAATCTAACCCATCTAGCCCCTCGCTGGTAATGTTTTGCAGAATAACGTTCGTGTCATCCCGTACGTCTCGGTGCGGATATTATAGAAGCCTATAAAGTTATATATCCCAACCTAAGGCAACCTAACATCTCGAATGTAGTAATTCACAACATTCCTGGCGGTTCGGCCCCACTTATCGGTGGGAACATTATTTACGTCTATAACGTAATATAACCTAACCTAACCCATCTAGACCCTCGCTGGTAATGTTTTACAAAATTCCGGTCGTGTCGACCCGTACTTCTCCGTGTGGACATTATATACGTCTATAACGTTATATATCCTAGCCTAAGGCAACTTAACATCTCGCATGTTGTATTTTCCAACATTCCTGGCGGGTCGGCCCTATTTCTCGTTGGGCACATTATATACGTCTATATCGTAATATCACCTAACCTAAACCATCTAGACCCTCGCTGGTAATGTTTTACAGAATCCCGTTCGTGTCGTCCCGTACGTCTCGGTGGGCACATTATGTACGTCTGTAACGTTATATATCCCAAACTAAGGCAACCTAACATCTCGAATGTAGTATTTCACAACATTCCTGGCGGGTCGGTCCCAATTCTCGTTGGGAACATTATTTACGTCTATAACGTAATATAACCTATCCTAACCCATCTAGATCCTCGCTTGTAATGTTTTTCAGAATCCCAGTCGCGTCGGCCCGTACCTCCCGGTGGGGACATTATATACGTCTATAACGTTATATATCCCAAACTAAGGCAACCTAACATCTCGGATGTAGTATTTTCCAACATTCCTGGCGGGTCGGCCCCACTTCTCGGTGGGAACATTATATACGTCTATAACGTAATATAACCTAACCTAACCCATCTAGCCCCTCGCTGGTAATGTTTTACAGAATCCCGTTCGTGTCGTCCCGTACGTCTCCGTGCGGACATTATATACGTCCATAACGTTATATATCCTAACCTAAGGCAACTTAACATCTCGGATGTTGTATTTTCCAACATTCCTGGCGTGTCGGCGCCAATTCTCGTTGGGAAGATTATATACGTCTATAACGTAATATAACCTAACCTATCCCATTTAGCCCCTCGCTGGTAATGTTTTACAGAATCCCGGTCATGTCGTCCCGTACGTCTCGCTGCGGACATTATATACGTCTATAACGTTATATATCCCAAACTAAGGCAACCTAACATCTCGGATGTAGTATTTTCCAACATTCCTGGCGGGTCGGCCCCACTTCTCGGTGGGAACATTATATACGTCTATAACGTAATATAACCTAACCTAACCCATCTAGCCCCTCGCTGGTAATGTTTTACAGAATCCCGTTCGTGTCGTCCCGTACGTCTCGGTGCGGACATTATATACGTCTATAACGTTATATATCCTAACCTAAGGCAACTTAACATCTCGCATGTTGTATTTTCCAACATTCCTGGCGGGTCGGCGCCAATTCTCGGTGGGGAGATTATATACGTCTATAACGTAATATAACATAACCTATCCCATCTAGCCCCTCGCTGGTAATGTTTTACAGAATCCCGGTCATGTCGTCCCGTACGTCTCGCTGCGGACATTATATACGTCTATAACGTTATATATCCTAGCCTAAGGCAACCTAACATCTCGGATGTAGAATTTTCCAACCTTCCTGGCGGGTCGGCCCCTAAATCTCGGTGGGAACATTATTACGTCTATAACGTAATATAACATAACCTACCTCATCTAGCCCCTCGCTGGTAATGTTTTACAGAATCCTGTTCATGTCGTCCCGTACGTCTCGGTGGGGACATTATATACGTCTATAACGTTATATATCCGAAACTAAGGCAACCTAACATCTCGGATGTAGTATTTTCCAACATTCCTGGCGGGTCGGCCCCAATTCTCGTTGGGAACATTATTTACGTCCATAACGTAATATAACCTATCCTAACCCATCTAGATCCTCGCTGGTAATGTTTTTCAGAATCCCAGTCGTGTCGGCCCGTACTTCGCGCTGGGGACATTATATACGTCTATAACGTTATATATCCCAAACTAAGGCAACCTAACATCTCGGATGTAGTATTTTCCAACATTCCTGGCGGGTCGGCCCCACTTCTCGGTGGGAACATTATATACGTCTATACCGTAATATAACCTAATCTAACCCATCTAGCCCCTCGCTGGTAATGTTTTGCAGAATACCGTTCGTGTCGTCCCGTACGTCTCGGTGCGGATATTATATAAGCCTATAAAGTTATATATCCCAACCTAAGGCAACCTAACATCTCGAATGTAGTATTTCACAACATTCCTGGCAGGTCGGCCCCAATTCTCGTTGGGAAAATTATTTACGTCCATAACGTAATATAACCTATCCTAACCCATCTAGATCCTCGCTGGTAATGTTTTTCAGAATCACAGGCGTGTCGGCCCGTACTTCGCGCTGGGGACATTATATACGTCTATAACGTTATATATCCGAAACTAAGGCAACCTAACATCTCGTATGTAGTATTTTCCAACATTCCTGGCGGGTCGGCCCCACTTCTCGTTGGGAACATTATATACGTCTATATCGTAATATAACCTAACCTAACCCATTTAGCCCCTCGCTGGTAATGTTTTACAGAGTCCCGTTCGTGTCGTCCCGTACGTCTCGGTGCGGACATTATATACGTCTATAACGTTATATATCCTAACCTAAGGCAACTTAACATCTCGCATGTTGTATTTTCCAACATTCCTGGCGGGTCGGCCCCACTTCTCGGTGGGAACATTATATACGTCTATATCGTAATATAACCTAATCTAACCCATCTAGCCCCTCGCTGGTAATGTTTTGCAGAATAACGTTCGTGTCATCCCGTACGTCTCGGTGCGGATATTATAGAAGCCTATAAAGTTATATATCCCAACCTAAGGCAACCTAACATCTCGAATGTAGTAATTCACAACATTCCTGGCGGTTCGGCCCCACTTATCGGTGGGAACATTATTTACGTCTATAACGTAATATAACCTAACCTAACCCATCTAGACCCTCGCTGGTAATGTTTTACAAAATTCCGGTCGTGTCGACCCGTACTTCTCCGTGTGGACATTATATACGTCTATAACGTTATATATCCTAGCCTAAGGCCTCTTAACATCTCGCATGTTGTATTTTCCAACATTCCTGGCGGGTCGGCCCTATTTCTCGTTGGGCACATTATATACGTCTATATCGTAATATCACCTAACCTAACCCATCTAGACCCTCGCTGGTAATGTTTTACAGAATCCCGTTCGTGTCGTCCCGTACGTCTCGGTGGGCACATTATGTACGTCTGTAACGTTATATATCCCAAACTAAGGCAACCTAACATCTCGAATGTAGTATTTCACAACATTCCTGGCGGGTCGGCCCCAATTCTCGTTGGGAACATTATTTACGTCTATAACGTAATATAACCTATCCTAACCCATCTAGATCCTCGCTTGTAATGTTTTTCAGAATCCCAGTCGCGTCGGCCCGTACCTCCCGGTGGGGACATTATATACGTCTATAACGTTATATATCCCAAACTAAGGCAACCTAACATCTCGGATGTAGTATTTTCCAACATTCCTGGCGGGTCGGCCCCACTTCTCGGTGGGAACATTATATACGTCTATAACGTAATATAACCTAACCTAACCCATCTAGCCCCTCGCTGGTAATGTTTTACAGAATCCCGTTCGTGTCGTCCCGTACGTCTCGGTGCGGACATTATATACGTCTATAACGTTATATATCCTAACCTAAGGCAACTTAACATCTCGCATGTTGTATTTTCCAACATTCCTGGCGGGTCGGCGCCAATTCTCGGTGGGGAGATTATATACGTCTATAACGTAATATAACATAACCTATCCCATCTAGCCCCTCGCTGGTAATGTTTTACGGAATCCCGGTCATGTCGTCCCGTACGTCTCGCTGCGGACATTATATACGTCTATAACGTTATATATCCTAGCCTAAGGCAACCTAACATCTCGGATGTAGAATTTTCCAACCTTCCTGGCTTGTCGGCCCCTAAATCTCGGTGGGAACATTATTACGTCTATAACGTAATATAACATAACCTACCTCATCTAGCCCCTCGCTGGTAATGTTTTACAGAATCCTGTTCATGTCGTCCCGTACGTCTCGGTGGGGACATTATATACGTCTATAACGTTATATATCCTACCCTAAGCCAACCTAACATCTCGAATGTTGTATTTCACAACATTCCTGGCGGGTCGGCCCCAATTCTCGTTGGGAACATTATTTACGTCCATAACGTAATATAACCTATCCTAACCCATCTAGATCCTCGCTGGTAATGTTTTTCAGAATCCCAGTCGTGTCGGCCCGTACTTCGCGCTGGGGACATTATATACGTCTATAACGTTATATATCCCAAACTAAGGCAACCTAACATCTCGGATGTAGTATTTTCCAACATTCCTGGCGGGTCGGCCCCACTTCTCGGTGGGAACATTATATACGTCTATATCGTAATATAACCTAATCTAACCCATCTAGCCCCTCGCTGGTAATGTTTTGCAGAATACCGTTCGTGTCGTCCCGTACGTCTCGGTGCGGATATTATATAAGCCTATAAAGTTATATATCCCAACCTAAGGCAACCTAACATCTCGAATGTAGTATTTCACAACATTCCTGGCGGGTCGGCCCCAATTCTCGTTGGGAAAATTATTTACGTCCATAACGTAATATAACCTATCCTAACCCATCTAGATCCTCGCTGGTAATGTTTTTCAGAATCCCAGGCGTGTCGGCCCGTACTTCGCGCTGGGGACATTATATACGTCTATAACGTTATATATCCGAAACTAAGGCAACCTAACATCTCGGATGTAGTATTTTCCAACATTCCTGGCGGGTCGGCCCCACTTCTCGGTGGGAACATTATATACGTCTATATCGTAATATAACCTAATCTAACCCATCTAGCCCCTCGCTGGTAATGTTTTGCAGAATAACGTTCGTGTCATCCCGTACGTCTCGGTGCGGATATTATAGAAGCCTATAAAGTTATATATCCCAACCTAAGGCAACCTAACATCTCGAATGTAGTAATTCACAACATTCCTGGCGGTTCGGCCCCACTTATCGGTGGGAACATTATTTACGTCTATAACGTAATATAACCTAACCTAACCCATCTAGACCCTCGCTGGTAATGTTTTACAAAATTCCGGTCGTGTCGACCCGTACTTCTCCGTGTGGACATTATATACGTCTATAACGTTATATATCCTAGCCTAAGGCAACTTAACATCTCGCATGTTGTATTTTCCAACATTCCTGGCGGGTCGGCCCTATTTCTCGTTGGGCACATTATATACGTCTATATCGTAATATCACCTAACCTAACCCATCTAGACCCTCGCTGGTAATGTTTTACAGAATCCCGTTCGTGTCGTCCCGTACGTCTCGGTGGGCACATTATGTACGTCTGTAACGTTATATATCCCAAACTAAGGCAACCTAACATCTCGAATGTAGTATTTCACAACATTCCTGGCGGGTCGGCCCCAATTCTCGTTGGGAACATTATTTACGTCTATAACGTAATATAACCTATCCTAACCCATCTAGATCCTCGCTTGTAATGTTTTTCAGAATCCCAGTCGCGTCGGCCCGTACCTCCCGGTGGGGACATTATATACGTCTATAACGTTATATATCCCAAACTAAGGCAACCTAACATCTCGGATGTAGTATTTTCCAACATTCCTGGCGGGTCGGCCCCACTTCTCAGTGGGAACATTATATACGTCTATAACGTAATATAACCTAACCTAACCCATCTAGCCCCTCGCTGGTAATGTTTTACAGAATCCCGTTCGTGTCGTCCCGTACGTCTCGGTGCGGACATTATATACGTCTATAACGTTATATATCCTAACCTAAGGCAACTTAACATCTCGCATGTTGTATTTTCCAACATTCCTGGCGGGTCGGCGCCAATTCTCGGTGGGAAGATTATATACGTCTATAACGTAATATAACCTAACCTATCCCATTTAGCCCCTCGCTGGTAATGTTTTACAGAATCCCGGTCATGTCGTCACGTACGTCTCGCTGCGGACATTATATACGTCTATAACGTTATATATCCTAGCCTAAGGCAACCTAACATCTCGGATGTAGAATTTTCCAACCTTCCTGGCGGGTCGGCCCCTAAATCTCGGTGGGAACATTATTACGTCTATAACGTAATATAACATAACCTACCTCATCTAGCCCCTCGCTGGTAATGTTTTACAGAATCCTGTTCATGTCGTCCCGTACGTCTCGGTGGGGACATTATATACGTCTATAACGTTATATATCCTACCCTAAGGCAACCTAACATCTCGAACATAGTATTTCACAACATTCCTGGCGGGTCGGCCCCAATTCTCGTTGGGAACATTATTTACGTCCATAACGTAATATAACCTATCCTAACCCATCTAGATCCTCGCTTGTAATGTTTTTCAGAATCCCAGTCGCGTCGGCCCGTACTTACCGGTGGGGACATTATATACGTCTATAACGTTATATATCCCAAGCTAAGGCAACCTAATATCTCGGATGTAGTATTTTCCAACATTCCTGGCGGGTCGGCCCCACTTCTCGGTGGGAACATTATATACGTCTATAACGTAATATAACCTAACCTAACCCATCTAGCCCCTCGCTGGTAATGTTTTACAGAATCCCGTTCGTATCGTCCCGTACGTCTCGGTGCGGACATTATATACGTCTATAACGTTATATATCCTAACCTAAGGCAACTTAACATCTCGCATGTTGTATTTTCCAACATTCCTGGCGGGTCGGCGCCAATTCTCGTTGGGAAGATTATATACGTCTATAACGTAATATAACCTAACCTATCCCATTTAGCCCCTCGCTGGTAATGTTTTACAGAATCCCGGTCATGTCGTCCCGTACGTCTCGCTGCGGACATTATATACGTCTATAACGTTATATTTCCCAAACTAAGGCAACCTAACATCTCGGATGTAGTATTTTCCAACATTCCTGGCTTGTCGGCCCCACTTCTCGGTGGGAACATTATATACGTCTATAACGTAATATAACCTAACCTAACCCATCTAGCCCCTCGCTGGTAATGTTTTACAGAATCCCGTTCGTGTCGTCCCGTACGTCTCGGTGCGGACATTATATACGTCTATAACGTTATATATCCCAAACTAAGGCAACCTAACATCTCGGATGTAGTATTTTCCAACATTCCTGGCGGGTCGGCCCCACTTCTCGGTGGGAACATTATATACGTCTATAACGTAATATAACCTAACCTAACCCATCTAGCCCCTCGCTGGTAATGTTTTACAGAATCCCGTTCGTGTCGTCCCGTACGTCTCGGTGCGGACATTATATACGTCTATAACGTTATATATCCTAACCTAAGGCAACTTAACATCTCGCATGTTGTATTTTCCAACATTCCTGGCGGGTCGGCGCCAATTCTCGGTGGGAAGGTTATATACGTCTATAACGTAATATAACATAACCTATCCCATCTAGCCCCTCGCTGGTAATGTTTTACAGAATCCCGGTCATGTCGTCCCGTACGTCTCGCTGCGGACATTATATACGTCTATAACGTTATATATCCTAGCCTAAGGCAACCTAACATCTCGGATGTAGAATTTTCCAACCTTCCTGGCGGGTCGGCCCCTAAATCTCGGTGGGAACATTATTACGTCTATAACGTAATATAACATAACCTACCTCATCTAACCCCTCGCTGGTAATGTTTTACAGAATCCTGTTCATGTCGTCCCGTACGTCTCGGTGGGGACATTATATACGTCTATAACGTTATATATCCTACCCTAAGGCAACCTAACATCTCGAATATAGTATTTCACAACATTCCTGGCGGGTCGGCCCCAATTCTCGTTGGGAACATTATTTACGTCCATAACGTAATATAACCTAACCTAACCCATCTAGCCCCTCGCTGGTAATGTTTTACAGAATCCCGTTCGTGTCGTCCCGTACGTCTCGGTGCGGACATTGTATACGTCTATAACGTTATATATCCCAAACTAAGGCAACCTAACATCTCGGATGTAGTATTTTCCAACATTCCTGGCTTGTCGGCCCCACTTCTCGGTGGGAACATTATATACGTCTATAACGTAATATAACCTAACCTAACCCATCTAGCCCCTCGCTGGTAATGTTTTACAGAATCCCGTTCGTGTCGTCCCGTACGTCTCGGTGCGGACATTATATACGTCTATAACGTTATATATCCTAACCTAAGGCAACTTAACATCTCGCATGTTGTATTTTCCAACATTCCTGGCGGGTCGGCGCCAATTCTCGGTGGGAAGATTATATACGTCTATAACGTAATATAACCTAACCTATCCCATTTAGCCCCTCGCTGGTAATGTTTTACAGAATCCCGGTCATGTCGTCCCGTACGTCTCGCTGCGGACATTATATACGTCTATAACGTTATATATCCCAAACTAAGGCAACCTAACATCTCGGCTGTAGTATTTTCCAACATTCCTGGCGGGTCGGCCCCACTTCTCGGTGGGAACATTATATACGTCTATAACGTAATATAACCTAACCTAACCCATCTAGCCCCTCGCTGGTAATGTTTTACAGATCCCGTTCGTGTCGTCCCGTACGTCTCGGTGCGGACATTATATACGTCTATAACGTTATATATCCTAACCTAAGGCAACTTAACATCTCGAATGTAGTATTTCACAACATTCCTGGCGGGTCGGCCTCAATTCTCGTTGGGAACATTATTTACGTCTATAACGTAATATAACCTAACCTAACCCATCTAGCCCCTCGCTGGTAATGTTTTACAGAATCCCGTTCGTGTCGTCCCGTACGTCTCGGTGCGGACATTATATACGTCTATAACGTTATATATCCTAACCTAAGGCAACTTAACATCTAGCATGTTGTATTTTCCAACATTCCTGGCGGGTCGGCGCCAATTCTCGGTGGGAAGATTATATACGTCTATAACGTAATATAACCTAACCTATCCCATTTAGCCCCTCGCTGGTAATGTTTTACAGAATCCCGGTCATGTCGTCCCGTACGTCTCGCTGCGGACATTATATACGTCTATAACGTTATATATCCCAAACTAAGGCAACCTAACATCTCGGATGTAGTATTTTCCAACATTCCTGGCTTGTCGGCCCCACTTCTCGGTGGGAACATTATATACGTCTATAACGTAATATAACCTAACCTAACCCATCTAGCCCCTCGCTGGTAATGTTTTACAGAATCCCGTTCGTGTCGTCCCGTACGTCTCGGTGCGGACATTATATACGTCTATAACGTTATATATCCCAAACTAAGGCAACCTAACATCTCGGATGTAGTATTTTCCAACATTCCTGGCGGGTCGGCCCCACTTCTCGGTGGGAACATTATATACGTCTATAACGTAATATAACCTAACCTAACCCATCTAGCCCCTCGCTGGTAATGTTTTACAGAATCCCGTTCGTGTCGTCCCGTACGTCTCGGTGCGGACATTATATACGTCTATAACGTTATATATCCTAACCTAAGGCAACTTAACATCTCGCATGTTGTATTTTCCAACATTCCTGGCGGGTCGGCGCCAATTCTCGGTGGGAAGGTTATATACGTCTATAACGTAATATAACATAACCTATCCCATCTAGCCCCTCGCTGGTAATGTTTTACAGAATCCCGGTCATGTCGTCCCGTACGTCTCGCTGCGGACATTATATACGTCTATAACGTTATATATCCTAGCCTAAGGCAACCTAACATCTCGGATGTAGAATTTTCCAACCTTCCTGGCGGGTCGGCCCCTAAATCTCGGTGGGAACATTATTACGTCTATAACGTAATATAACATAACCTACCTCATCTAGCCCCTCGCTGGTAATGTTTTACAGAATCCTGTTCATGTCGGCCCGTACGTCTCGGTGGGGACATTATATACGTCTATAACGTTATATATCCTACCCTAAGGCAACCTAACATCTCGAATATAGTATTTCACAACATTCCTGGCGGGTCGGCCCCAATTCTCGTTGGGAACATTATTTACGTCCATAACGTAATATAACCTATCCTAACCCATCTAGATCCTCGCTGGTAATGTTTTTCAGAATCCCAGTCGTGTCGGCCCGTACTTCGCGCTGGGGATATTATATACGTCTATAACGTTATATATCCCAAACTAAGGCAACCTAACATCTCGGATGTAGTATTTTCCAACATTCCTGGCGGGTCGGCCCCACTTCTCGGTGGGAACATTATATACGTCTATAACGTAATATAACCTAACCTAACCCATCTAGCCCCTCGCTGGTAATGTTTTACAGAGTCCCGTTCGTGTCGTCCCGTACGTCTCGGTGCGGACATTATATACGTCTATAACGTTATATATCCTAACCTAAGGCAACTTAACATCTCGCATGTTGTATTTTCCAACATTCCTGGCGGGTCGGCGGCAATTCTCGTTGGGAAGATTATATACGTATATAACGTAATATAACCTAACCTATCCCATTTAGCCCCTCGCTGGTAATGTTTTACAGAATCCCGGTCATGTCGTCCCGTACGTCTCGCTGCGGACATTATATACGTCTATAACGTTATATATCCCAAACTAAGGCAACCTAACATCTCGGATGTAGTATTTTCCAACATTCCTGGCGGGTCGGCCCCACTTCTCGGTGGGAACATTATATACGTCTATAACGTAATATCACCTAACCTAACCCATCTAGATCCTCGCTGTTAATGTTTTTCAGAATCCCAGTCGCGTCGGCCCATACTTCCAGGTGGGGACATTATATACTTCTATAACGTTATATATCCCAAACTAAGGCAACCTAACATCTCGGATGTAGTATTTTCCAACATTCCTGGCGGGTCGGCCCCACTTCTCGGTGGGAAGATTATATACGTCTATAACGTAATATAACCTAACCTATCCCATTTAGCCCCTCGCTGGTAATGTTTTACAGAATCCCGGTCATGTCGTCCCGTACGTCTCGCTGCGGACATTATATACGTCTATAACGTTATATATCCCAAACTAAGGCAACCTAACATCTCGGATGTAGTATTTTCCAACATTCCTGGCTTGTCGGCCCCACTTCTCGGTGGGAACATTATATACGTCTATAACGTAATATAACCTAACCTAACCCATCTAGCCCCTCGCTGGTAATGTTTTACAGAATCCCGTTCGTGTCGTCCCGTACGTCTCGGTGCGGACATTATGTACGTCTATAACGTTATATATCCCAAACTAAGGCAACCTAACATCTCGGATGTAGTATTTTCCAACATTCCTGGCGGGTCGGCCCCACTTCTCGTTGGGAACATTATATACGTCTATATCGTAATATAACCTAACCTAACCCATTTAGCCCCTCGCTGGTAATGTTTTACAGAGTCCCGTTCGTGTCGTCCCGTACGTCTCGGTGCGGACATTATATACGTCTATAACGTTATATATCCTAACCTAAGGCAACTTAACATCTCGCATGTTGTATTTTCCAACATTCCTGGCGGGTCGGCGCCAATTCTCGTTGGGAACATTATTTACGTCCATAACGTAATATAACCTATCCTAACTCATCTAGATCCTCGCTGGTAATGTTTTTCAGAATCCCAGTCGTGTCGGCCCGTACTTCGCGCTGGGGACATTATATACGTCTATAACGTTATATATCCCAAACTAAGGCAACCTAAATCTCGGATGTAGTATTTTCCATCATTCCTGGCGGGTCGGCCCCTACTACTCGCTGGGCACATTATATACGTCTGTATCGTGATATAACCTAACCTAACCCATCCAGACCCTCGCTGGTAAAGTTTTACAAAATCCCGGTCGTGTCGGCCGGTACTTCTCGGTGGGGACATTATATACGTCTATAACGTTATATATCCTAACCTAAGGGAACCTAACATCTCCAATGTAGTATTTCACAACATTCCTGTCGGGTCGGCGCCATTTCTCGGTGGGAACATTATATACTTCTATATCGTAATATAACCTAACCTAACCCATCTAGACCCTCGCTGGTAATGTTTTACAGAATCCCGTTCGTGTCGTCCCGTACGTCTCGGTCCGAACATTATATACGTCTATGACGTTATATATCCTAACCTAAGGCAACCTAACATCTCGGATGTAGTATTTTCCAACATTCCTGGCGGGTCGGCCCCACTTATCGGTGGGAACATTGTTTACGTCTATAACGTAATATAACCTAACCAAACCAATCTAGGCCCTCGCTGGTAATGTTTTACAAAATGCCGGTCGTGTCGGGCCCTACTTCTCTGTGGGGACATTATATACGTCTATAACGTTATATATCCTAACCTAAGGGAACCTAACATCTCGGATGTAGTATTTTCCATCATTCCTGGCGGGTCGGCCCCTACTACTCGCTGGGCACATTATATACGTCTGTATCGTGATATAACCTAACCTAACCCATCTAGACCCTCGCTGGTAAAGTTTTACAAAATCCCGGTCGTGTCGGCCGGTACTTCTCGGTGGGGACATTATATACGTCTATAACGTTATATATCCTAACCTAAGGGAACCTAACATCTCCAATGTAGTATTTCACAGCATTCCTGGCGGGTCGGCGCCATTTCTCGGTGGGAACATTATATACTTCTATATCGTAATATAACCTAACCTAACCCATCTAGACCCTCGCTGGTAATGTTTTACAGAATCCCGTTCGTGTCGTCCCGTACGTCTCGGTCCGAACATTATATACGTCTATGACGTTATATATCCTAACCTAAGGCAACCTAACATCTCGGATGTAGAATTTTCCAACCTTCCTGGCGGGTCGGCCCCTAAATCTCGGTGGGAACATTATTACGTCTATAACGTAATATAACATAACCTACCTCATCTAGCCCCTCGCTGGTAATGTTTTACAGAATCCTGTTCATGTCGTCCCGTACGTCTCGGTGTGGACATTATATACGTCTATAACGTTATATATCCTACCCTAAGCCAACCTAACATCTCGAATGTAGTATTTCACCACATTCCTGGCGGGTCGGCCCCAATTCTCGTTGGGAACATTATTTACGTCCATAACGTAATATAACCTATCCTAACCCATCTAGATCCTCGCTGGTAATGTTTTTCAGAATCCCAGTCGTGTCGGCCCGTACTTCGCGCTGGGGACATTATATACGTCTATAACGTTATATATCCCAAACTAAGGCAACCTAAATCTCGGATGTAGTATTTTCCAACATTCCTGGCGGGTCGGCCCCACTTCTCGGTGGGAACATTATATACGTCTATATCGTAATATAACCTAATCTAACCCATCTAGCCCCTCGCTGGTAATGTTTTGCAGAATACCGTTCGTGTCGTCCCGTACGTCTCGGTGCGGATATTATATAAGCCTATAAAGTTATATATCCCAACCTAAGGCAACCTAACATCTCGAATGTAGTAATTCACAACATTCCTGGCGGTTCGGCCCCACTTATCGGTGGGAACTTTGTTTACGTCTATAACGTAATATAATCTAACCAAACCAATCTAGGCCGTCGCTGGTAATGTTTTACAAAATCCCGGTCGTGTCGGGCCCTACTTCTCTGTGGGGACATTATATACGTCTATAACGTTATATATCCTAACCTAAGGGAACCTAACATCTCGGATGTAGTATTTTCCATCATTCCTGGCGGGTCGGCCCCTACTACTCCCTGGGCACATTATATATGTCTGTATCATGATATAACCTAACCTAACCCATCTAGACCCTCGCTGGTAAAGTTTTACAAAATCCCGGTCGTGTCGGCCGGCACTTCTCGGTGGGGACATTATATACGTCTATAACGTTATATATCCTAACCTAAGGGAACCTAACATCTCCAATGTAGTATTTCACAACATTCCTGGCGGGTCGGCGCCATTTCTCGGTGGGAACATTATATACGTCTATATCGTAATATAACCTAACCTAACCCATCTAGACCCTCGCTGGTAATGTTTTACAGAATCCCGTTCGTGTCGTCCCGTACGTCTCGGTCCGAACATTATATACGTCTATGACGTTATATATCCTAACCTAAGGCAACCTAACATCTCGGATGTAGAATTTTCCAACCTTCCTGGCGGGTCGGCCCCTAAATCTCGGTGGGAACATTATTACGTCTATAACGTAATATAACATAACCTACCTCATCTAGCCCCTCGCTGGTAATGTTTTACAGAATCCTGTTCATGTCGTCCCGTACGTCTCGGTGGGGACATTATAAGCGTCTATAGCGTTATATATCCTAACCTAAGGCAACCTAACATCTCGAATGTAGTATTTCACAACATTCCTGGCTGGTCGGCCCCAATTCTCGTTGGGAACATTATTTACTTCTATAACTTAATATAACCTATCCTAACCCATCTAGCCCCTCGCTGGTAATGTGTTGCATAATAACGTTCGTGTCGTCCCGTACGTCTCGGTGCGGATATTATATAAGCCTATAAAGTTATATATCCCAACCTAAGGCAACCTAACATCTCGAATGTAGTAATTCACAACATTCCTGGCGGTTCGGCCCCACTTATCGGTGGGAACATTGTTTACGTCTATAACGTAATATAACCTAACCAAACCAATCTAGGCCCTCGCTGGTAATGTTTTACAAAATGCCGGTCGTGTCGGGCCCTACTTCTCTGTGGGGACATTATATACGTCTATAACGTTATATATCCTAACCTAAGGGAACCTAACATCTCGGATATAGTATTTTCCATCATTCCTGGCGGGTCGGCCCCTACTACTCGCTGGGCACATTATATACGTCTGTATCGTGATATAACCTAACCTAACCCATCTAGACCCTCGCTGGTAAAGTTTTACAAAATCCCGGTCGTGTCGGCCGGTACTTCTCGGTGGGGACATTATATACGTCTATAACGTTATATATCCTAACCTAAGGGAACCTAACATCTCCAATGTAGTATTTCACAACATTCCTGGCGGGTCGGCGCCATTTCTCGGTGGGAACATTATATACTTCTATATCGTAATATAACCTAACCTAACCCATCTAGACCCTCGCTGGTAATGTGTTACAGAATCCTGTTCATGTCGTCCCGTACGTCTCGGTGGGGACATTATAAGCGTCTATAGCGTTATATATCCTAACCTAAGGCAACCTAACATCTCGAATGTAGTATTTCACAACATTCCTGGCGGGTCGGCCCCAATTCTCGTGGGGAACATAATTTACGTCTATAACGTAATATAACCTATCCTATCCCATCTAGATCCTCGCTGGTAATGTTTTACAGAATCCCGTTCGTGTCGTCCCGTACGTCTCTGTGCGTATATTATATAGGTCTATAACGTTATATATCCTAACCTAAGGCAACTTAACATCTCGCATGTTGTATTTTCCAACATTCCTGGCGGGTCGGCGCCAATTCTCGGTGGGAAGGTTATATACGTCTATAACGTAATATAACATAACCTATCCCATCTAGCCCCTCGCTGGTAATGTTTTACAGAATCCCGGTCATGTCGTCCCGTACGTCTCGCTGCGGACATTATATACGTCTATAACGTTATATATCCTAGCCTAAGGCAACCTAACATCTCGGATGTAGAATTTTCCAACCTTCCTGGCGGGTCGGCCCCTAAATCTCGGTGGGAACATTATTACGTCTATAACGTAATATAACATAACCTACCTCATCTAGCCCCTCGCTGGTAATGTTTTACAGAATCCTGTTCATGTCGTCCCGTACGTCTCGGTGGGGACATTATATACGTCTATAACGTTATATATCCTACCCTAAGGCAACCTAACATCTCGAATATAGTATTTCACAACATTCCTGGCGGGTCGGCCCCAATTCTCGTTGGGAACATTATTTACGTCCATAACGTAATATAACCTATCCTAACCCATCTAGATCCTCGCTGGTAATGTTTTTCAGAATCCCAGTCGTGTCGGCCCGTACTTCGCGCTGGGGATATTATATACGTCTATAACGTTATATATCCCAAACTAAGGCAACCTAACATCTCGGATGTAGTATTTTCCAACATTCCTGGCGGGTCGGCCCCACTTCTCGGTGGGAACATTATATACGTCTATAACGTAATATAACCTAACCTAACCCATCTAGCCCCTCGCTGGTAATGTTTTACAGAGTCCCGTTCGTGTCGTCCCGTACGTCTCGGTGCGGACATTATATACGTCTATAACGTTATATATCCTAACCTAAGGCAACTTAACATCTCGCATGTTGTATTTTCCAACATTCCTGGCGGGTCGGCGGCAATTCTCGTTGGGAAGATTATATACGTCTATAACGTAATATAACCTAACCTATCCCATTTAGCCCCTCGCTGGTAATGTTTTACAGAATCCCGGTCATGTCGTCCCGTACGTCTCGCTGCGGACATTATATACGTCTATAACGTTATATATCCCAAACTAAGGCAACCTAACATCTCGGATGTAGTATTTTCCAACATTCCTGGCGGGTCGGCCCCACTTCTCGGTGGGAACATTATATACGTCTATAACGTAATATCACCTAACCTAACCCATCTAGACCCTCGCTGGTAATGTTTTACAGAATCCCGTTCGTGTCGTCCCGTACGTCTCGGTGGGCACATTATGTACGTCTGTAACGTTATATATCCCAAACTAAGGCAACTTAACATCTCGCATGTTGTATTTTCCAACATTCCTGGCGGGTCGGCGCCAATTCTCGGTGGGAAGATTATATACGTCTATAACGTAAAATAACCTAACCTATCGTATCTAGGCCCTCGCTGGTAATGTTTTACAGAATCCCGGTCATGTCGTCCCGTACGTCTCGCTGCGGACATTATATACGTCTATAACGTTATATATCCTAGCCTAAGGCAACTTAACATCTCGGATGTAGAATTTTCCAACATTCCTGGCGGGTCGGCCCCTAAATCTCGGTGGGAACATTATTACGTCTATAACGTAATATAACATAACCTACCTCATCTAGCCCCTCGCTGGTAATGTTTTACAGAATCCTGTTCATGTCGTCCCGTACGTCTCGGTGGGGACATTATATGCGTCTATAACGTTATATATCCTAACCTAAGGCAACCTAACATCTCGAATGTAGTATTTCACAACATTCCTGGCGGGTCGGCCCCAATTCTCGTTGGGAACATTATTTACGTCTATAACGTAATATAACCTATCCTAACCCATCTAGATCCTATCTGGTAATGTTTTTCAGAATCCCAGTCGAGTCGGACCGTACTTCGCGGTGGGGACATTATATACGTCTATAGCGTTATATATCCCAAACTAATGCAACCTAACATCTCGGATGTAGTATTTTCCAACATTCCTGGCGGGTCGGCCCCACTTCTCGTTGGGAACATTATATACGTCTATATCGTAATATAACCTAACCTAACCCATTTAGCCCCTCGCTGGTAAAGTTTTACAGAGTCCCGTTCGTGTCGTCCCGTACGTCTCGGTGCGGACATTATATACGTCTATAACGTTATATATCCTAACCTAAGGCAACGTAACATCTCGCATGTTGTATTTTCCAACATTCCTGGCGGGTCGGCCCCACTTCTCGGTGGGAACATTATATACGTCTATATCGTAATATAACCTAATCTAACCCATCTAGACCCTCGCTGGTAAAGTTTTACAAAATTCCGGTCGTGTCGACCCGTACTTCTCGCTGCGGACATTATATACGTCTATAACATTATATATCCTAGCCTAAGGCAACTTAACATTTCGGATGTAGAATTTTCCAACCTTCCTGGCGGGTCGGCCCCTAAATCTCGGTGGGAACATTATTACGTCTATAACGTAATATAACATAACCTACCTCATCTAGCCCCTCGCTGGTAATGTTTTACAGAATCCTGTTCATGTCGTCCCGTACGTCTCGGTGGGGACATTATATACGTTTATAACGTTATATATCCTAACCTAAGGCAACCTAACATCTCGAATGTAGTATTTCACAACATTCCTGGCGCGTCGGCCCCAATTCTCGTTGGGAACATTATTTACGTCTATAACGTAATATAACCTATCCTAACCCATCTAGGTCCTCGCTGGTAATGTTTTTCAGAATCCCATTCGAGTCGGACCGTACTTCGCGGTGGGGACATTATATACGTCTATAACGTTATATATCCCAAACTAATGCAACCTAACATCTCGGATGTAGTATTTTCCAACATTCCTGGCGGGTCGGCCCCTACTACTCGCTGGGCACATTATATACGTCTGTATCGTGATATAACCTAACCTAACCCATCTAGACCCTCGCTGGTAAAGTTTTACAAAATCCCGGTCGTGTCGGCCGGTACTTCTCGGTGGGGACATTATATACGTCTATAACGTTATATATCCTAACCTAAGGGAACCTAACATCTCCAATGTAGTATTTCACAACATTCCTGGCGGGTCGGCGCCATTTCTCGGTGGGAACATTATATACTTCTATATCGTAATATAACCTAACCTAACCCATCTAGACCCTCGCTGGTAATGTTTTACAGAATCCCGTTCGTGTCGTCCCGTACGTCTCGGTCCGAACATTATATACGTCTATGACGTTATATATCCTAACCTAAGGCAACCTAACATCTCGGATGTAGAATTTTCCAACCTTCCTGGCGGGTCGGCCCCTAAATCTCGGTGGGAACATTATTACGTCTATAACGTAATATAACATAACCTACCTCATCTAGCCCCTCGCTGGTAATGTTTTACAGAATCCTGTTCATGTCGTCCCGTACGTCTCGGTGGGGACATTATAAGCGTCTATAGCGTTATATATCCTAACCTAAGGCAACCTAACATCTCGAATGTAGTATTTCACAACATTCCTGGCGGGTCGGCCCCAATTCTCGTCGGGAACATAATTTACGTCTATAACGTAATATAACCTATCCTATCCCATCTAGATCCTCGCTGGTAATGTTTTACAGAATCCCGTTCGTGTCGTCCCGTACGTCTCGGTGCGTACATTATATACGTCTATAACGTTATATATCCTAACCTAAGGCAACTTAACATCTCGCATGTTGTATTTTCCAACATTCCTGGCGGGCCGGCGCCAATTCTCGTTGGGAACATTATTTACGTCTATAATGTAATATAACCTATCCTAACCCATCTAGATCCTCGCTGTTAATGTTTTTCAGAATCCCAGTCGCGTCGGCCCATACTTCCAGGTGGGGACATTATATACTTCTATAACGTTATATATCCCAAACTAAGGCAACCTAACATCTCGGATGTAGTATTTTCCAACATTCCTGGCGGGTCGGCCCCACTTCTCGGTGGGAACATTATATACTTCTATAACGTAAAATAACCTAACCTATCGTATCTAGCCCCTCGCTGGTAATGTGTTACAGAATCCCGGTCATGTCGTCCCGTACGTCTCGCTGCGGACATTATATACGTCTATAACGTTATATATCCTAGCCTAAGGCAACTTAACATCTCGGATGTAGAATTTTCCAACCTTCCTGGCGGGTCGGCCCCTAAATCTCGGTGGGAACATTATTACGTCTATAACGTAATATAACATAACCTACCTCATCTATCCCCTCGCTGGTAATGTTTTACAGAATCCTGTTCATGTCGTCCCGTACGTCTCGGTGGGGACATTATATACGTCTATAACGTTATATATCCTAACCTAAGGCAACCTAACATCTCGAATGTAGTATTTCACAACATTCCTGGCGCGTCGGCCCCAATTCTCGTTGGGAACATTATTACGTCTATAACGTAATATAACATAACCTACCTCATCTAGCCCCTCGCTGGTAATGTTTTACAGAATCCTGTTCATGTCGTCCCGTACGTCTCGGTGGGGACATTATATACGTCTATAACGTTATATATCCTAACCTAAGGCAACCTAACATCTCGAATGTAGTATTTCACAACATTCCTGGCGCGTCGGCCCCAATTCTCGTTGGGAACATTATTTACGTCTATAACGTAATATAACCTATCCTAACCCATCTAGATCCTCGCTGGTAATGTTTTTCAGAATCCCAGTCGAGTCGGACCGTACTTCGCGGTGGGGACATTATACACGTCTATAACGTTATATATCCTAACCTAAGGGAACCTAACATCTCCAATGTAGTATTTCACAACATTCCTGGCGGGTCGGCGCCATTTCTCGGTGGGAACATTATATACTTCTATATCGTAATATAACCTAACCTAACCCATCTAGACCCTCGCTGGTAATGTTTTACAGAATCCCGTTCGTGTCGTCCCGTACGTCTCGGTCCGAACATTATATACATCTATGACGTTATATATCCTAACCTAAGGCAACTTAACATCTCGCATGTTGTATTTTCCAACATTCCTGGCTGGTCGGCGCCAATTCTCGGTGGGAAGATTATATACGTCTATAACGTAATATAACCTAACCTATCCCATCTAGCCCCTCGCTGGTAATGTTTTACAGAATCCCGGTCATGTCGTCCCGTACGTCTCGCTGCGGACATTATATACGTCTATAACGTTATATATCCTAGCCTAAGGCAACTTAACATCTCGGATGTAGAATTTTCAAACATTCCTGGCGGGTCGGCCCCTAAATCTCGGTGGGAACATTATTACGTCTATAA
>CAXAJV010001076.1:0-16395 GCA_963969225.1 Xylocopa violacea | reverse complement strand
AGGAGTATGAAATGTTAAGAATTGAATTTGAGCAAAATTTAGCGGCAAATGAGCAAACAGGCCCGATCAATCGTGAAATGAGACATTTGATTACATCCTTGCAGAATCATAATCAACAACTTAAAGGCGAAGTTCATCGTTATAAACGAAAATACAAAGAAGCTTCTTCGGAAATACCGAGGGTATGTATATTACTGGGGTATTAGATATTTCAAAAGGAAGTAAATTAATGGTATATAGGTATTTACAGTTGTTATCCGTGCTTTATTATAGCTAAAGAAAGAAATCGAAGAATTGACAACAAAGTTAGGCCAACAAACGTCTCAGGAAAATAAAGAAGGGAATAATTCAGATGGTAGTGGAAAAGAAGAGGATGCATCGAACTCTCTTCCAGGTTCTACACAGGTTAAATATATTGCTTGAACGTATTTATGTTTTCAAAACCCTTTACGAAAATGTTTCTTCTAATTTTTATATCAATATAGATTAAAGAAGAAAGTGGAGTTTCAATAAAAAGAGAGTCTGGGGAAGAAGAAGTAGAAACTATCGAAGTTGGAGAAGGAGAAGGAAATAAAGGCACGCCGGATTCTTTAACCTTAACGTCTCCGACTCTTAAGAAAGAGAAAGATATTAAGCGTGAGAAGGATATAAAGAAAGAAGCTATTAAAACAGAACATCGTGATCCTGCTCATCGTACCAAAGATACGAAAGTAGCGGAATCAGAACTTGTTAGAGATTTGAAGGCACAACTTAAGTAAGTTATATATATCGTTTTTAATTAGTACTAATCCATACTTAACTTATATTTATTAAAACTGAGACGTGTTCTAATCACAGGAAGGCTGTGAATGAGATGAAAGAAATGAAATTGTTGTTAGATATGTACAAGGGTGTTGGGAAAGAGCAAAGGGATAAAGTACAATTAATGGCAGCTGAACGAAAAACAAGGGCAGAATTAGATGAATTACGTCAACAGATAAAGAAAATTCAAGTATTTATTTACAAGAGTTTCTGTTTTTATGATCCAATTTTTAGGATGTTAACAAGAAATGTATATTTTTCAGGAAAGTAAACGAGAAGAGCGTAAAAAGTTGGCGGACGAAGATGCACAAATAAAGATTAAAAAATTAGAAGAGCAAGCGTACACGCTTCAACGTCAGGTTGCTTCTCAGAAACAGGTAACTTTATATATTTGATGAATTCTGCAAAATATTTATAATCTGTTAAACCTGTGAGCAATCGGTAATGCTAAACAGAATTGTGTGTGGTTTCAGGAAGAGGAAGCTCTTCTGAACGAAATGGAAGTAACCGGTCAAGCTTTTGAAGACATGCAAGAGCAAAATTCCAGGCTAATTCAACAACTACGCGAAAAGGATGACGCGAATTTTAAACTTATGACAGAGAGGATCAAGAGCAATCAATTACATAAATTAGCTAGAGAGGAGAAAGATGTTCTAAAGGAGCAAGTTTCTACACTAACAACACAAGTCGAAGCTGCTAATGTGGTCGTTCGTAAATTAGAGGAAAAGGAACGACTTTTACAGAATTCACTTGCTACCGTCGAAAAAGAATTAGCTTTAAGACAACAGGCGATGGAGATGCATAAACGGAAAGCTATCGAAAGCGCCCAGTCTGCGGCAGATTTAAAGCTTCATCTTGGTAAGACATTTATTTGATTATAATTTCAATTGAGGACTACAGGAGGCTACATTAAAGCGATTTCATAGAAATATCGTTGGTATACATCTGTTTTTAACGTTATTGTGTTTAGAAAAGTACCATTCACAAATGAAGGAAGCCCAGCAAGTTGTAGCTGAAAAAACTAGCTCTTTAGAAGCAGAGGCATATAAAACAAAAAGATTACAGGTAAAGACAGTTTATTAAATAATTTTGTTAGAAAATTTTATTCAGGTAACACTGCCATGTTTAATTGCAGGAAGAAATAGCTCAATTGAGACGAAAGGTCGAAAGAATGAAAAAGATAGAACTTGCTGAAACCTTGGATGAAGTGATGGCTGAGGAACTTCGAGAGTACAAAGAAACTCTTACTTGTCCTTCTTGTAAAGTGAAGCGAAAAGATGCGGTTTTAACAAAATGTTTTCACGTATTCTGTTGGGATTGTTTACGTACACGATATGAGACTAGGCAACGAAAATGTCCAAAATGTAATTGTGCTTTTGGAGCTAATGATTATCATCGCCTATATCTTTCCACATGAAGAAGGAGGGTTTAAATTATTAAAATTCACATGTCTGTTAATTCGATCGTTGTAAATCTTTTCTAAGACGATAACGATGTGCATTTTCTCTTATACATATTTCTTATTTATTGTCATGATCATTGGTAAATGAAAAATACAATTGCACATGTCTTGTGAAAGAAAAGTATTGGAGAGAATAATAAAGTTTGTAAAAAAATTGCTACTACGTCGAGTGTACTACTGAAAAGTAATGCTGCATTTTTTGATCATTTTGCTTAGTGATTCGTCACTGTGAATGAGTTAAATACAGTTTACATAAATTTTGATCTCATATAAAAGGCGAAGTTAAATATTCTGAAAGGTATTTTTTTACGGTAGCACAACGAACGAGATACTAAAGCAGTTTAATTTTATTTCGTCTTAAAATCGTCGTAAAATTTGAATTAAAAAATAGCCAGAATTTTAATGGTGATTCGAAATGGTAGATATATATTGTAATATATTATAAATAGACATTTAAAATATCTACACGTACACTACTAAAAATGTCGTTACTTCTTGAAGAAACGAAGACATTTATTTAACAATTATTAAATTACATTATAAAAAAAATTCTTATTTTTAAGATACTGAAGAAGTTTTAGTTTCGTAAAAATCACTAAATACTACTTTTTCCAAAATGATTGAAACGTTAAAGAATTAAAAATATAATTAATTTATTACAATGAAATCGTATGGAATACGTAAAAAGTAGAAAAAGCACTTGATTTAGAAATCTTTACTTCTTCATTTGAAATATTTCTTTTATATTTTGTCCTAGTATAATATCATTTTTCTACTTTTGTTAATAAACATTTTAGTTCTTCTATGGAACAGGGAAACATAAAAATGTTTCTAGTATATATTACACATTAGAATATACATAAATGTCAATTTAAGAGAACAAGATTAAATGTAAAAAAAGTAGAATGATAATCATCGTTCAATAATGTAATTTACAACATTTTGTAATAAAGATGGAGAGATGTGTATTGATAGTTTAAAACTTAAAATGGAAGATAGCTTTTAAATCACATTTTTAATGGTTTATAATAATTGATTGTACCATGTTTTTAAAAGAAATTAACAAATGTATCAAGTTATTATAGTAAAGGGTGTTTCCTGACTTACTAGAAGTCTGTTGTTACCTCCTAATTTTTTATGCGTAAGTTTAACGAAATACATAAAATTTTCTTTCACAATAGTAATATATAATTACCTTTCCTGTTGATAAAAATAATAATAAGAAGCAAAACTTTGTTAAATACAAACTTTCATAAATTTTGACAAACAAGTTTTTATTATATCGTTATATTTATTAGAAGTCATATCAAAGTATTTCTGAGGTTACCACACAAATTTCAGAAAATTTTAGTATTTCGCAATGACGTGCTTGTGAAGAAGCAATGAATCAATGAGATCCGTTATGAAAGTGTAGCTTTTAATAGCACTTTCAAATAATTTGTTCTTTATAATTATTTATAATCCATGAACATTTTTTAGCTATAAATTTTAAAATTATTTTAAGAAAACAAAATCCTAAATATGTAAAAATAAAATGTCATAATTAAATTATATGTGTACATATATATATATACACATCTCTTTTTTAATGAATGCTTACTATATCGCCTACAAATAAATTTTTCAAAAACAGGGAATAAAACTCAATGTTCATAACATTCACATTTCTATTATTATTAGATTGATTGCAATATTTGATGAAGTTAATATGCGTACGAAATTTTTGACAAGAAAACATATTATTTCGAATTTACTTGTTCTGATATTGTCTGGAAATCGCGTAATCAAACAATCTTACTAACCATATGACCGTTAAAAAATAACCTAACCATAAATAATATTTTCTTCCGAATTTTGTAAACCGTCTTGTATACATATATTTATTGCAATATAACAATAATACAATAAATTCAATATTGTAAATTTATTTATCGGAAGCGAGGGACCTATCGTCCTTTTACAGAGTTAGTTATTATCATTATCGTCGGCAATTATTAGTAAACAAATCATCTAAATATCATATTAAATGAGGCTCGCTATCGTTAAAGGGTAATCGGAAATTCTTTGATACATCCTGCACTTTACGAAATATATGACGAACACTTTATTATATGCAAGTTTCTGTCCAATAAAAAGCATATATCATGTACGTGTACCTATGTTTACGCGTGTGTACACGTAAAAATTTGCATGTAAGTACGAATGGAGGACAAATACATTTTACGGTAATTTTCTGATAATAGAATTCGTGCTGTCTATATACAATAATCAAAACTCTCTTTATGGTAATTTCCCTTACACGCAATGTAAAATATAATTATATAAATAACATCCTGTATAGAATCGAAGCTAATTAATTCAATGAAACCTACCGCACAGTAAATTGTATAAAAAGATCGTACAAACCCATTTTTCGTTTAACAAATTCTTTAGTAAAAATCAATTATCAAGTATTCTAATAAACGGTACGAGTCGTTTCTCTAATTGTTCATATTAATACAGTATGTATTTCGTTTTTTTCTAACTTCCTAGTGTTATTTTGATAAGTTAATACAATTAAATATTTGTATAAAAAGTGTCTTGTATTTAAGCAAATAATTTCCAACGATATCACGAGATAATTGTATGCAGATGAAATTCATTATGCATGAAAGAAGTATATATTTGATCAAATCTTTCTGTTGTGGAGAAGCAAAGTATTCGTAAATTGAAAGTAGACATATCGCGTATTCACAACGATATTACTCGTTCAAATGTTTGCGGGCCGGAAATGAACAGCCAGAATCTCGCTAAAAGTTTACACGCAATTTCCGAACGAATAACAGGGGAAAAAACCGCAACTTTTCCTGATTAATGTTCATAGTGTATTCTATGAAAATAAAGTCTTTCGAAGGAAACGGTACTTATTCCTAAACTCTGCTAATCAGTAGACAGTAAACGCTATTAATTGGATCAAATGTATATCGTTATAAGTTACTCTAAAATTATATATTAAACAACAATGAATAGATTCGAGAGGCAAGAAGTTTCTCGATGTTTCACGTGTGTTCTTTTCGATCCTCCTTGCTTTTTCTTTTGTTTCCTGTTAGTTACACTTTTAAAAATCATGAATCGCTTGAAAAAGGACACTTCGTAAATGTTTAACTGATCTCTTTTTATTGGTGAAAAAAGCTTCCGTTTAACCAATCGATTACATTCACTTTACACAACAAATACGTAGTTCCGCAAAGTCAACCGTTCATCGACAGGGCATGTTCGGTGTGTGTTTTTTACTGATGATAAATCGCATTATTTTTTTTCTTTAATAATCGTACCTATATATGAGTCTCTTTCTCTCTTAATGTTTTTGAATGTGTGGGTGCGCGCCTGTTGAACGCGCGAAATCCTTATCCGATGACCGGTCGTGCGCGCGCGCATGTGTGTGTTTGTGTGTGTGTATGAATGCGTGCGTGTATGGCTGATTCGTATGGGCGCGCGCGTATGTATGTGCCTTTGTGTATGTTTTGCAAGAATATTTCGTCTTCGTTCTCTCGTTCGAACGAAATCGTGATGCGCAAAATGAAAAATCGTGTCTCGATACGAATATATGTATATATTACGCCTATAAAATCATACACACCAATGAGAATCGACTCTACACTCGATTTGCAAATCACGTGGTTCGTCTACGCGTAATCTGTACGGTCGAATTTTCGCTCGAATCGTCTTTTAAATTATAAAGAATCGAAGGCAACGTAAAGCTTTAAACAGTATTATTAGAAAGTAAGTTCAGAAGAAACAAAACGGAGGAGATATTTGAAATTAATTTAATGACATCGAATATTGAAGTACCTCTGATACGAATTAAAGGGTTTGCAGTAAAAGAGGCTATTCCCTGTATCATCAATATTAAATTTCTGTTTATCGTTCTTTTTTCCTTTTATATTCGGTTTGATTTCCCACCGCTTCAACGAAGTTCCTTTATTTTTTTCTAGAGTTGAGAATTTAATCTTAATTTCCAAATCGCATAGATTTCTAACGATGAAAAATTGTTCAATTAGAAATTTAAAGTCATGGATGTGACTTCGATTTCTTTCTAATCAACATACAGAATAGTTTTGTAAATTTGTGTAATAAAAGGGTAAGCCTAATAAAATCTGAGTGAATCTAAGGTACAATGGTCATATTCTCATTGTGCAAACTCTTTAATTACTTACACAAGTATTAATTCATATATATGTATACTTTTTTTTATTTGTATGTGTATATACATATATATCGATCGATATGAAAACTCGAAAAGTATGTACGAGCTATAACAGGAAAAGCCAAAAAGTGGCGATTAATATGAGCAGAGAAGATATTATGTAGGTACAGCTACAGACAAAAATAAAAAATAAAATTATTTAACTTGAATGCAAGTTGTGCCTATTTCTTAATGCAGCAATGATATCTGTGTTTAGGAATGTTTATAATATTCCCGTACATCTCGTAATTGTGATATACATAAAACACAATCGTCTTGTCAAAAAATGGTATACGTACATGTACCATATATATATATATATATATTGTATTTTATATAAATATATAAATATGTAGGTATTTATATATTTATATACATAATTTTCATAAAATTGTCTGTAGTTTTCCTTCATTCGTGTAATTTCATAATTGACTAAATTTTATATTAATGTGATATTAGCTAGAATAAGAGTTTGTGCGTACACAATCCCTTATAAATGCGCGCATGCGCAGCGGCGCACGGATCTTTTTGTTTCATTTTACACTTCCTATTATTTTTCGTAAAACGAGTTTTATTTACAAAAATCAATATTCCCTTATAATGAAATTTTTATGATTCACTACCTATGCGCTACAATCTACAAAATATTTCATTTAGTCCTCCAAACTGTGCCCCTAATATTTCCTCCGTTTAATTAGCTAAAATTTTAATCACGGAAGATCAAATGTACGCACACGGTTATCTAAAAAGGAAAAAATTCTTCTTCAATGAAAAATCTTGAGAGCATATATTTTCTCCTAACATTTCAACTAATTTCTTTATGGACTTTTCTTCCTAGCCTTCCAATGAATCCTGCATATTAGATGAAACCTTATCCTTTATATTTTTATGAAATAAGATACATCTAGCCTTTTCTAATTCATAAAAAAGTTATTAAGACCATTCTTAAAAATTGTTCAACGTAGCTTTACATAATATACTAAAAAATTATTGTTTTTATTATATTAATACTCTCTTCAATTTTAATTCTTTTTGAGGAAAAAGAGATAGTAAAAGAGAGAGAGAGAGAGAGAGAGAGAGAGAGAGAGAGAGAGAGAGAGAGAGAGAGAGAGAGAGAGGACAGAGAAAGATCAGACAATCTGATTTATTCAAATTTCATGTTCGCAGCGAAAATAAAGTGTTACCAAGATAAATAAAAATATTTTAAAAAATTGTGAATAAAAAATGTGATATTTATAAATGATTTCTTTATAATAAATTACTAAATTATTCATGGACTATATTAAAAATTTGTTGTAGAATACTTTTACTGAATTCAAATTGTTCTATCATGCTTCGATTGCTTCTGCCACAGATATTTTGTTTTAAATTATTATCATCTTACGTGCTACTGAGGCAAGATTAACAACCTATCATGTCTTTCTCGTTATTCAAAAGGTTTCGGTAAAGACCACAAGCGAGCTGGAGAAGTTATTTGTAAATACGTACTACATACTACGTTATATGGACAAATTATGTCACCCAATTATATATTATGTAGCTCTTCTTGATATAACACA
Source organism: Xylocopa violacea (assembly GCA_963969225.1). Classification (NCBI taxonomy): domain Eukaryota; kingdom Metazoa; phylum Arthropoda; class Insecta; order Hymenoptera; family Apidae; genus Xylocopa; species Xylocopa violacea. The sequence goes on along the minus strand of CAXAJV010001076.1, from coordinate 8,348 downwards.
GCACCCTTTCTGAACAAATGGTGAACATGGTCACATTTCTTTTAACAGCGCTCGAAATAATTACGAGCAATCGTAAATATCACCTAAAACGAATAGACCTGTACAGATTGCGTTCCTACGTTTATATCAATGTAGATAGACAATTCATTCGAATTCACTGCGTTTAAAAGGATTTTTAATATCGATCATTGGATCCTTATTTTCTCTTCCCTGTCAATGATGTTTAATTATTAATACTTATAATGATGATAATAACGTTCCAATTCCACAGCAATATTAATTGTGAGACCTATTCGTAATATTCATAGGAATCGAATAATAGACTAAATTACAATACAATTTCAAAATTATTAATATTACTATTTAAATAGTATTATTAGCGCTTTTCCTTTTGCTTGACACTTCACAGTTTCCACTATTTACAGCTCACTTATCTTTAGATACATGTCCATTTATCTCACGACAATCACCTTCAGAAAGTCACGCTGTTAATTCTGACGAACATAATAATACCAAAACACCGGCACCAAAAAGATATCTATTTTTTTCCCTTGCGATTAGGTCGATCGATGTATAGCGTAAAAATACGATTTTTTCGCCCACAGAATCGTCGAGAATCAAAACAGGACTTATATGTGTATGGTTATCTTCGAAGTATATATCGAGCGACAATATGAAGTCTTTTCGTAAATAATTAGTGTTTTTAATATTTAGAATGCTTCTTGCCTTCATAATTCTCGATAGTATTTATGTTGGAACACTAAAAAAAAAAAAACAAATCACTTTGTCCAAATAAGAATAACTTATTTTACACTCTTTCCACAACTTGAGCAGGTCTATAAGTATTTCACTAAACACGTTCATTTGTATGAGTCATCATTCTCCCGAGTTAGATTCGTCGTAGTGTGAAAATTTAAGGAAAACCTGTTCCAATGTGGTTTGGCTGAAGCTATACTCTTCGATATCCAACTCGAGTTTGGCTATAAATCAAATTTTCGATTACGTTAAAAACGACGCGCGTTCTATATGTTCGCTGTGACAATGCAGCTAATACATTAATTATCAACGTTATAATTACCTTTCTCCAACTGCATAAAACACTCGGCCAGCGAGTTAACCGCATGTTGGGGAACAGCGAAAACTAGCCTGTCAGCAAAACTTTCTTCAAGAGTTGCATCTGGAAATAGGCTGGAAACGAATTCTTTCAGACTTGAAATCCTGTCACCGGAGGGTGTCGTGGGAGTACAATCACCGCCTAAAAGTTTCATTTCTAGGGTGTATCCAGCGCCGTACAAATTCTTCAGGTGTTGAGTGGAACCAATACACCTTAATTCCCCTTTTACCATTATACCAACTCTCGAACAGAGAGCATCAGCTTCCTCCATCGAATGAGTGGTCAATATCGCTCCTCTACCACCCTGTTGTGATCAAATTTATTTGTGAAGAAATGATGGTTGTTCAACAATAATCTGTTTGTAAAAGTTCTAACGAGGAAAACCAACCTGAAAACTAGCAAGAATTGTATCCCACAAAAACCTCTTTGATCTAGGATCCATTCCCGTGCTGGGTTCATCCATTAGAACAACTTTTGGACCCCCAATCATTGCCATGGCAAAACTGAGTTTTCTTCTAGTACCACCTGAACATTCTTGAGTCTGTTTATCGGCATGTTCATGAATTTGTAAACCGCTAAGGTACAAATCTACAATTCTATAAAACAGTGGTATAATTAGTCTCACTTTATTATACAATTTTACAAATGCGAAGGATTGTTCAAAGTAATCACCTGCCGATATCCCCCCATGGTACACCACGGATGGCAGCGTAACATTCTAAATGTTCCCTCACAGTGATATTCTTCCACTGGGCATCGTGTTGAGGACAATAACCCATTTGCCTGAAGGCCTCTGCCATATTGGAATTGATATTATGACCGCCGATTTGCACTCTACCTCGTGTGGCCGCTTCCTCTGCTATGATAATTTTCATCGTTGTCGTTTTGCCAGCACCGTTGTGGCCCAATAAACCGAACACTTCACCTGGTTCGACCGCTAACGAGAGATTTCTTACAGCAACTTTTCGTTGTATTTGGTTAGCTTCTTCATCTTGTTTGGAGCAACAACTACATGACCCTGACTCCTTTGGTCGATACTCTTTTCTCAAGTTCTAATAAATATTTATATTCAATTGTAAGATGGATTTGTATGGATTATGATAAAATAATAAAGATAATCTTCGATAGTAGAAACAATACCTGTACTAAAACTACAGGCGGTTCTTGAACAGACGACGAAGTAATAAGATTAAAAACTTTCTGTCGCTCAGCTTTAACGTCTCCGTCTTCGTGCTCTCCGATATCATTGTTCTCCATTATCTCTTCGCCGATAGAACCACCATTGCGCTATAAATACAAAATTGTTTCACATGTAAAATCATTTTATATTTAAATGGTGGATATGGAGTTATATACCAACCAGAAAATGTTTGAATATATCACTGACGTTGCCACCGCTTTTTTTAATGTCTAACAATAAAAGCACGAAGAACCACATCGGGCAGTGCAGAAGCACGCCAAAGGCCATTAAAACGATCTCCGTGGTTAAATAATCGGACATAGTTAAATGATGACAAGCGGCATTGATGGAACACATTAGATGTACTCTTTCTACGTAATATACTGCAGCATATGGTACGTATAATGTATTCGATAAAGAGAAGATTACGTGTAAAACGAATGCTGCTGTTCCACCTAAAAATTCATCGATTAATCAATGCTAACAAATTGTATACATAACTGTATATTATATAATTGACATGATGCATCGTTTCAAAAATACTTTGTTTCTGTCGATACTTTTGATAACGAGGTGAAAAAATAAATATGTATATAGATAAAAATACCAATTAAATGTCGACACTCAAAATACTTTCAAGAAAAATCTATAAATACAATTTTTATCAAAATTATATAAATAATATTGAACAAAGTAATATAGAGATGTAACTTACTAAGACCCAACATGTCAAGAGTCGTGACTAGTATAAACGGCTGGAGTCCAATGATTGTTGCAACATTGGGCAAAATGCTTTGGGCAGAATCCATCTTATCAAAGATGTAACTCAAACATGTCGAGAATAGGATAGACGACGGGCAATAAAGCATCAAAAGACTGCCAAGTGTTATGAGAGCTGGTACTTCTTGAAGCGAAGGCACGTCAAAGAGGCATATAATGCCAAGGATACACAAACAGATGAATGTCATCAGGCCGACAAGTACGATAAAGTATGCCAGGAAATACATAGAAAATGACAGACCATTAACACGGAGCTGGTTCTTTGCTTTTATCTAAAAACACAATTTCGATAGAGAGATGAATAAAGAATACTGTTTTAAAAACAATATTGATTATAAAGGAAAAGGCTTACTTCACGATCATAGACCATATCTACGACTAAAGTTACAGGTAGTAATACAAAATTCATTCCAATAAACACGGCGGAACTAGCTGTACCAATATTGAACTCCTGTGGTTGAGAAGTTTGTTGGAAAGGATGTGTCTTAACTTCAATTGGTTTCAGATCATCGTTATCTCCTGAGATTAATCTATATAATCCGAAACATTAATTAAAATTACGATACGCTTTTGAAATGCCTGGTATAAGGTAGTAACAACTATACCTATGATAGGTGTTTGAGAGCAGATTTATCAAGATTGGTAGAGAATGTTGCATGGTGTCGTTGTAAGTGATAGTCAAATCGATTTTGGACTGATTAAACTCAACGATATTTAAAGCAGTCATGTGCGGTGCAATTTTCAACAAATTTGCAAAACTTCCGTAGTACTCTTTGATGTACTTCACATCTTGATTTATATCATTGATTAAATCTGTGATATCATGCCCGGTATTGTTTGCGTACAAAATTTTTGTTTCATTTCCATACGTGTCTGTAAAAGCAAAAATAAGGAAATTATAGTTATAATTATAATGATTTTTGATTAAAATTATTTGAATAAATTCATAAAAATTTAAGATGTTTTAAAACGTACCGGTATCCAATTTAAGAGACTGCATTTTGATCTCGACTGTTTGAATGCTGTTTAAGTGAAGGCCAAGAACTACCAGGAAGAGAGGCGCGACGATAGTGAAGTACAACAACTGGATGTTCCTAAAGAGCCTGAGTATCCTTAGGCGAAGCATAGCATACAAGGTTTGAATGAAGTTAGGCCGGATCTTTATGGGGTCTAATCCAAGGCCGAGAACTGGAGGATTTTTATCACTATGAACGCCATCTGGTAAATCTCCCGCGCCTGTGGTAAAATACAGATTGAGTATACAGGAATACTATGAAATTCTCAGTTTATGAACTTGATCATATTAAGTTACGAATGCAGTTACCTTTTGCTTGATTATCATTCTGGACAGTAACACCCTCGTTTTGCAAGCTTTGGTAAGAGGTGCTTTTCGATTGCAACGATAGTGATCTGCTTAATGCACGATTGCGTACCATTTTTTTGGATAAATTATCCATCGTGCATTCTGGGCCTTCGTCTTTTTCCAAATGCAGAAACACCTCTTCTAAAGTAGTCATTGACACTCCATAGCTACTGATACCCAGTCTACTAGATCGTGTCTTAATTTCATGTTCTATAGCTGAGAAAAGTGGCGCGAAGTTTTCCACGGAATTGTGAGGTAAGATGAAGCTCAGTTCACGCCCATGGCGTCTAGCTTTTTCCGCCTTCGAAACATGGGACATTACCAATCTGTTAATAGCAGATTCCCTTGCATTTCCCTCGAGTACTAACCTGTTTCCAATATTATTAACAAACATATTTTTATTTATATATTTTATTTCAAGTGTATTTTATCGTAGAATTTAAATATTTATTTAAAAAATGCTTTACATACGTTAGGTGATATCCAATGCCGAATTTATTTTTTAAGAACAAAGAACTGCCGCAGCATCTCAGCTTTCCTTTACTAATAACCGCCTTTCTGTCGGCTAGTATGTCTGCCTCGTCCATAAAATGCGTTGTCAACAGAATCACCTTTCCGTGGCGCCTGGATTGCAAGAAAGACCACATCTGCCTTCTGGAGTAAGGATCCACTCCTGCCGTGGGTTCATCGAGGATAATAATCTTCGGATCACCAATAATGGCGATACCTACGGATAATTTCCTTTTTTGACCACCGCTCAAGTATTTCGCAAAAGTATCCGCCTTTTCGATTAAATCGATATCCTTTAACGTCTTTTTCACCTGAAAATAATTATACACGTACATAACAATTCGTTGCATACACATTATAATCATTTAAGCTGTGTATTAAGCTACGCTCGTAAGGACTTAGAAAAACAAATAACTTCCAAACAAACGTTATCGATATCCGATTTTCAGTGACATAAGCTACGTGTAGAATCTAGAGACGTACACTGTAGACCCGTAATAATTGAATACTAAATATACTGGCCAATAGCTACTATTGTTTAAATGTCATGTCATAACATCGATCACATTCTGTCTTATTTGGAAAAAGCTTCGTTTCGGTTGCGTAAGAAGTTTATATACAAAGAAAAGCGAGATGTACCTCGTGCTCGATCATCGATCTTGGAATTCCTCGCACAGCGGCGAAAAACTCGAGGTGTTCTCGAGGCGTCAGGAGATCAAAAAGAATATCATGTTGCGGACAAACGCCAGTCATACTTCTGATCATTTGCATATCATTCGAGTCCCTGACATCGTAACCGAAGATCAAGGCAGTACCAGCAGTAGGTGCGGTCAGGCCAGTTAATATATTGAAAAGACTCGTTTTGCCAGCTCCGTTGTGTCCAAGTATTGCTGTAATTTGTCCCTCGTAAATTGTTAGATTGATCCCGTTCACGGCTTTAATCTCCGGTTTACGACACTTGTGGTAGGATTTGTAAAGATCAACTATCCTAATCGCCTCGCGACCCTTCATCTCACGCACCACCGGTTCAATATCACGATTAGTTTCTTCACCGGGAATAAACGAGTTCGATTCACCGTTCGATGAAGGTACCTGCAGATACAACTGTGAATACATTTTTCTCTATTTTCTACCATCGTTCAATGTTTCGTTAATATTGACAATTAAAAACCTACTCGTGGAGCTTTCCTCTGACACCAAAATCCGGGAGTGAAACAAAACCATGGCGTTCTTTTCGTTCCGTATTCACCTATATTAACATATTTAATTGCTTGTTATTTATTAACTTAATGGATACGATAACGCACATGCGTTTAAAGGGTAATAACAATAATAATGAAACGTTCATAAAGTGTAATATATAAAACATAAACATGATTTTTGAAAAACATACTTGGTATAACGGAGTCGAAATAGTAGGCTAAACAGGCGTATAGAATGATGTCTAAAGTCATCATAATGAGACTTCCACCGAACGGTATACCAGGACCTGACCAAAGATTGTCAAAGTTAACTCCTTCTCCTTGCAGATCGAGCACAAGAGCCTATAAATGAACATAAACAATTTTATGCGTAAAATCTTCTTTCTTCTAACAGCAAATTGTTATTCTAGTATACGTACTTTGTCCATAGCCAAAGCAACACCTGTTGGACTAAGCAGAGAAACCAACCAAAATGGAACAGAACTAGAATCGTTCACAAAGACCTGAATGAAGTACATCAAGCTCAATATTGTTACTGCGAAATTGCCAAGCACACCGGCAGTCTGGATAAAAAATAATTGAAATTAATTCAGTGGAACAGTAGCGCAATATTATTAAAGCAGTGTCGACAAAGTACTTACTCGTGATTTGTCGAAGAAAGGTGTTATCATAAAAGCCAACATGATTATGGAGAAACTGTATAGAACTACTAAAAGGAATATCGGTAAAAAGTGTGTGTGCTGAAACATTTGTAGCGTAAAAAGTAGTATTACTCCAACGGCAGATAGTAACAAGACAAAGACGCTATAGATAATGAACCACGACAACCTGGAATGTAAAATAATAGATTTTGTTAAAATTGAAAATTTGTTCCAAGAAAAACTTTCATTTTCCTATGTACTTTTTTTCTTTCATGCAATATATAGGTCTTTAAGCGTTAATATTTGAAGTGAAGCGCAAATTTATCAGTTAGCTCCCAAATTACATTCACATACCAGAAAATTGAATCTTTTAGGCCCATTATCTTCATCCCCTCTTTAATCTTGTTCTCCTTTTCACCGACTATCAAGATCAGAAGGTAAGTGATGAATTGCGAAAGGGCCAGAACCATAAAGAGAGGTATAACAACTCTAAAGGCCAGCATCCAGTCTAAATAAAAGATATCCTTAGAAATATACCCACAGGAAAAAGAAACTTCAAGGGCAAGCTTAATTTCTAAAGCAAACATATTTTCTGTTTTTCTATGTACATTGGTCTAATATAGTTACTTAATTAGAGAGTCTAATGTTAGTTGGAGAATTCATTAACACATTCGCTGCTACTCAATAGGCGCAAAAGATAAACTGTAATTATTTATAATAGTAGCAGCGAATGTGTTGATTGTTAATCAACGTGTAACGATAGATGGACAAATTTTTGTAAAAGCAGTTAGTTTAAAATTGGACCCTGAATTGTTACCTGCGGTGAAAGCTTCTTTGGGAAACATTACCAGTCTAATATCCGGTATGGTTACATCAGTATTTCCCGTATCTAGCTGCAAATTGTACAGACACGTAAGTTTAATCGGTACAATGATACTTCTTATTTTCTAATTACGTCAAAAATTTATATAGAACGTACTCTTATTTTCGTGATATCCATGAGTATTTGCAGCGCAAGAAAACCGGAATGCAAATAATTGTTCACAGGGCACGATCCGCCAGTCTCTATCGATAATACACCGCCCATCCAGTGACTTGTATCCTTTCGGCAAGTAACTGGGGCGGAATACAATTCAGTCGGTGAAGGTGGATTCGTGTACGAAGGATTAGTTCTTATCTCATACCTAAAGTTAACAATGAATATATTGTAGTAACGCAATTGTATATATGCCGTTCAATTTTCATTGTTCCAACTAGAGGTCAATATTTCATGCATATTCACAAAGATGTATATACAAAGATTCGATACATATTACTCGAATACATATATAAATATTTTGGTACTTATTAAAATATACATTCAAAACCATGACCTCTACTTGCGACTGATTATTTCAAGTAGATGGAGGCTATATTTAGCCCTTACAAGAGACGCTGTGATATAGGTTGAGAATCCTCGAATATTACTGCCAAGGGCACGCTGTATGGGTCTCTCCAATACGCCGCTTGCAGATCATCCTTCGTATCGAACACCATGAAATTCAGGGGAAGTTTGCCG